>WEDG01001596.1:0-383912 GCA_017591395.1 Schistocephalus solidus
TGACTCTGCTTGACACCGGGCTCAGGTGGGGAGGAGGAGAGAGTGCAGTAGCTGCAGCGCAAGGCTACTATCTTTTAAAACTAATTCACGCGCAAGTCACCGTCCCTGCACCACCTGGTGTGGAGCATACGGTGGACCTCGTCAAAATCGACGGTCGAACTGCCGATGTATTTATGTATGTGTGTGTACGACAGTCCTCCTACATAAGAGGTTCTAGCTAAAAGCACGGACACGCGCTTCGCCGATGCGTTTGCAACCAGCAATCCATCGAGTAATCAAAACGAGGATTTCAACTAGGCCAAATCACAACTGTCCGATCTGTTCTGGCGGTCACGCGTCGTTTGCGTATATGCGATAAAGCGCCTCTTCGAACACAAAGCATGCAACTTCAAATCCGGAGTAAATAGGTTACTCCATTGGCTGGAAAACTCTTCGGTAAGGAGGCTGTCATCGCAAGAGTCTCCAACATTAATATCTTGAACGTCCGGTGCGGTAACCAGAGACACTCAAAAATTTCGACGGACGCTACAAGGAATTGTGGCTCGTGACTGTGTTAACATTGTCGAGAATTTACTTAAGCATTTTTGTCTTCTTTCAGGGTTTCTTAAAGAAACACTGAATGCAGGTTTGCTAAGATTGTCCACCTGCCTGCTTGATTTGGCCAGAACCACTCAATTATGAGTACTCATTTCTAACAGAACTGTTCCATACATGGCGCATTTTATACCGAATCCTAATAATCTGCAGTGAAAAAAGGGGCTCTGAGCGTTCTTATGTTAGCCTATAATGCGCAAAGATAGTAGTTTATTTCAGCGAGAAGACCATTTTATGGGTTTTGGTGGCCGCAGTAGTGCTATCGGTTTTTTCTTGGCTAGATAATGCACATAATGCCATAGACACTGTCTGTTTCGACTTGGCACGGAGCTCGCCTTGACTAGTTCACATCTCGCGTCAGTAGCAATGCGCCAGTGGTAGGCATTTGGTGTCTGGAGGTCACTGCACGAGCATAGGATCATGCGTTCCGTCTCACCACAGCATCCCAATATTGTACGGTTCACAGAAGCTAGTAGGTGCTTTAGGTTTGGAAAAAAGTCAGCCCACTTATTTTACCAGAACGTGACAGAAAAAATAGGTGAGCCTGAAAGACATTTCGATACGGATTAGCCGCAACTCGTCCTATAACACAGTTTTACGGACGGGTTTATAAAATACTCTTCTCAGGACTGCAGGAACCCCGTTTCTTTTTAAAAATAGCCGTCCATTAGCTAGTGCATGCAAAAAGACTGCGTCAAAAACGATGACGATGGCAGTCGAAGCAGCAACAGTGGCCGAGATCAGTGACGAAGCGTCCGCGAACAGCCATCTCAAACCCATCGACAAACACCCAGGGGGTACTCTCACTCTCCCCTTCACTTTCTCTCTCTCTCTCTCACTCTCTATCTCTCTCTCTCTCCCTCTCTTCCACACCCCTTCCTCTCAAACCCATTTCGCTCCACGGGCAACCTGCCTGCCTTTCGTGCGTGTGTGCCCACACCGTGGCAACGACGGTGGCGGCGTTGGGGGCGGGGCTGCACAATCTCGACGGGTGGCCTTCGCCGAGGGCTTGGCTCAGTGCGAGCGCGGATGAGGGCAGGGTTGCCGTGGTGGTGGTGGTGGCTGTCCTGCCAGATGACTGCGAGGACTTCATCAGCCGCACGCACCCACGCGCGCAATGTTGTCACCACCGCCCGCTGGGAGGCTTTTCTCTCTCTCTCTCTCCCTCTCTCTCGCCCTCTCCCTTAGGTAACGCGTGCGCGTGCACAGACATCCGGTCAGCTGAGGCCATTCATTGCGTGGTCGCCGCTCCTACAGCTGCTGCTGCTGCTGCTGTTGCCGTTAGGGCCGGCTCTTATGCAAGTAGCAGACCCGGTGTGCGTGCGTGCGTCAGGATCTCACGTTCCGAGGGCGACCGCGCGCGAACGAACACAGGCGTGTGCGCGCACGCTCAAATAGTGCAGCAGCTGGCTATACCGTCCCTGTCAATGCTGCTGCTGCTGCTGCATCATGGTGCGTCGCCACCCCGGGCTCCAGCCACTCTTCGTTCACTGTGACGGTGATTGCAGATCGCGACGTCTGCAGCACACTATATCTCTTCCAACCATCGCCCGTTTGGCGGCCTTTCCGTCAACGTATGGGTTGAAATAGCAATTAGAGCAAAAACGGAATAGAAAGGGAGAGCGAGAGTTAGAGAGAGTGTGAAAGACGACGATCAGATTCATGTCCTAAAATGAGCTCACCCAGTTGCCAGCTCTTCTTCGCCATTAATGGAGCATTTTCGCTCATTTACAAGTGGAGAAAGGAGTTCGTCTACCCCTTCCCCCTCCTTTAATAAGATATGTTCTCCATAGTCGACAAAAGAGGCATACATACCGCTAAGGCCCTGAGAGTAGGCGGTCAGAGCCGCATCGGAGAGGAGCTGTCGTGTAGCAGCATGGGCCTGAAGTTGGTGATAGTAGACTGAGGACTGATCACCGGCTGGGTAGGCCGAGGAGGACGAGGAGGAGGATCCACTGAGCCGCCCGAAAAGAGAGTTCCCAGTTCCCTCGTCAGAATTTAGATCGGCCCCACAGCCGGCTCCACGCAAGGCGGCATAGGCTGCTTGCCGATGCGCCAACGTAGGATATAGGTCAGCCGATGACTGCAACAAGGGAGTTGAGAGACCAGGTAAAAGAACCAAATTTTGCCGAATACATTTTGTCTTCGGATAACAAACCATTTGTTTTTTTCTCTTTGCATGGGTGGCTCACCAAAGTTTGTTTAAGTACGTTATAACTAGGTACTCCTTGTTTTTCAAGAAAAAAATATCGCTTGATGTCTATACAGCGACAGTGAATATATATATGATAGTGTGGGGCTCACCGATCTGCTTAAGGAACATGCATGTTCCGTTGTGCCCTGGAGCTCAGACTAGAGCCCTCGCAGGCGGTCGCATAGCGACGTGCAGCATATGATGGAATGGAACCGACAAAGACAAGGGAGACCGGAATGGCCATTTCTGGCTTATTAGCCGTCATCAGCCAGTCATACCCAATCCCAAGTGTGGCACACCTGGGATTTGAACTCGCGACCTTTGGTATTTGAGTCGAACGCTCTACCATTGAGCCACGGGCTCGTTGTTTTGTTGGCTGTGATCGGTAATATGATGATAGTGTGGGGCTGACCGATCTGCTTAAGGAACATGCATGTTCCGTTGTGCCCTGGAGCTCAGACTAGAGCCCTCGCAGGCGGTCACTTGGGATTGGGTATGACTGGCTGATGACGGCTAATAAGCCAGAAATGGCCATTCCGGTCTCCCTTGTCTTTGTCGGTTCATTCCATCATATGCTACACGTCGCTATGCGACCGCCAAGTGGGTTGACGAAGCGGCTGGGGCAGGATATGTGTAATTCACCGCAGGCAGGCTGATCATCCAGGGAGCAAGTGTCCTTTGAGCTACATGTTCGATTGGAAGAAGGACACTACTCGTCCCGTTTTGTGGGGGCTACCCTCACCTGCGCATCGACGGGCGTCTTATGAAGTGGAGTATAGCGAGGGGGGACTTGCGCAGTATTTCGTTTGCTTTCTTTTGCCTTTCGTAGACCCCAACGGTTCCAAGAATTAGTCATAACGATAGAAGATGAAACCGGGCGCAGTTAACCAAACACTTCGTCTTCCTCTCAGGTGCGTTTAAGAGAGCATTGGTTCCTCTTACTAACCGGGGTATACTTCACTTGCTTGCATATTAGCATCAATAAATTGCTATGAAAGACGAATTGGGAAGGAGTGACCGCAGCCGAGCTGTCAGTCCCAACGAAAAAAATACTCTGGCAGTTTGTACTATTCTTCGAAACAACTTTTATGCTGCTGCAACGTGACAATTGGGCATCATTCAGATATTTAGGTGGCAAGGTAACATAGCAGAAGTCCAACCCATTCACGCGTAAGGGACAAATATTAGACCAAAGCGTCCATGCGGATATTTTGTGCGACGGATGCGCAAAATTATTCCCGCATCGAAACTTACACGTGGTTCCATTTAGCAAGTGGACAGGCATTAATTCATAGAATTTAGG
This sequence comes from Schistocephalus solidus, assembly GCA_017591395.1. Classification (NCBI taxonomy): domain Eukaryota; kingdom Metazoa; phylum Platyhelminthes; class Cestoda; order Diphyllobothriidea; family Diphyllobothriidae; genus Schistocephalus; species Schistocephalus solidus. Next base: position 4,092 of record WEDG01001596.1, read on the forward strand.
CCCGGCTCTAAATCAGACGCTAAATTGACATATTTTCGGACCAAAATGAATAAAATGGTAGCATTTTTTCTTGTCACTGACGTTCTACGGTGCAGAGAGTTAAGTCACATTTCAAAAACATTACAAAAGAAATTTCAGTACTGTTTCATGAAAAGGAGACCTGGCCGGATTGAACGAGCGAGTACATTCTGTCCTGAAACCTCGGGGTAAGGATGACTTGTATGGCTGCCTAAACAGGACACGAGAGGAGGAACCATCCATAATACACGTTGCTTTGCGCTAAATTCCAAAAAACGTATGTTTACGATTACGGCGAAGGTGAGGTTTAAGTTTAAGTTCGAGGTTAAGGTCAGAGTTTGGGTTAGGATAATTATTAGGCGAAGAGGTAAGGTTATTGTCGTGTTACATGTTGGGTTTGGGTTTCGCGCAGGACTAGTGTTAATATTAAGGTGATAGTTTAGTTTTATGCTAGGGTTCGAGTTAGCGTTAAGACAAGAGTGTATTTACCCTTCCTGAAATTTACCGCAAGGCCACCTAGTTTAAGCGGTCGGTGCGGTTCCTATTCCCGTGTCCTGTTTAGGCGGCCATACAAGGCGTCCTCACTAGCCTCAGTCCAGCTACCTCACCGGCGATCCCATTATAAAAAGTGAAAAATAAGCGGTAGAAGCTCGCTACCATAGGATGGGATATTGGAACGGTCCAACTCCGAAGGTGAGGCATAGCTGGCTAACAGCAGCAAGTAAACCGCTGCTAACTCATAATTGTACTTGAGTCACGTTACTCTGCCACCCTGTCCGGCATAGATGCGTCGGCATGCTCCAGTCTCCATTTTCTCTCCATCCCTATCCCTCCTCTGCGGTCCGAGTTGAGGACAGTCTTCAACACGGACAAAAACAATTTATCCTGGGTCAACAGCCCTCTCCTCTAGACTAACGGGTGGATGGGTGGGTGGCGTGGAGCATGCCGTGCAGGTGACCTTAAAGGCCCTATGATTAATCTGAATCGGCCGTCCGTGGCGTGACCTCGCCGCTGGGAGCATTAGGACTCAGAGTCTGTGGGTCACGACAACTCCGGGAGAGGCAATGTTGTCGTCAAAAGCAGGCTCGGGTTGGGAGAGTAGCGGGCCCCCGAAACATTTGGGGCATTAGGAATGGTGGGTTATTGATTGCCAGCACGCACGGCTGAAGCAGTCTCTAGCCGACCGAGAAGGAGAATGTTGCATGTAGATCAGCGGACTGAAATGCTGTCGCAAGTCGAAATGTTAGGAGCTTTACCGCTACTAAACTGAACCACTTGTTACGGGTTGCAGTCCGAGGGTAGAGTTGCGTTGTGTACGTTCGCGAACATGAATAATACCGATGAATGATAGAACAAGAGCCAAAACAAAAGGAACCAGATATGGCCAATCAGTCGCCAAAGCTAAAAACCTGGCAAACCCTTCCTTGCATTATAAACGCGTCTAGGCTTGTTGAAATATAGGTGGGGAACTTCTAACTACAATTGGGCCACAAAAGAGATAACTATACTACGCTCCCAGCCGGTACATCCTGAGGGTGGGGTTCAGTACATGGATAAGAGGAGGAAGTTGGTTACAAAAATTTCAACCGCTGCATGCGATGCAGTATACAATGGTTAAAATAGGAAAATTGCGTGGACCTCAATTTACAGTAATGCTGAGTGACCACCTGCCTCAAGTAGCCACGCATGCCTTGGATACGAAGCGCACTTACAGCTGGAAAATACTCGCACCGTCGGTGTCTGTCGCTGTTAGAAAGACCGAGAGCTCCCAGAGACCATGTACTCAGATTAATCATGCCTCAGTCGGCATATCTTGTTGGATGCCACGTACAACATCTCAACGAGAAATGGAAGTCAGCAGCTAATCCAAACAGTATGGTAGCCTTGAGACGGCTTATTGGCATGGACTCCAGTCAACGCAACTTTCCTCTACGTCTGAAGATGAACTGGGGAGCCGGTTTCGAAAAATGTAGGGAAGAAATTTATTGCCTTTCTTAAAGAACTTATGTAACTTCGAGTCATATTTCTTCGGATGTCTATTTTTCAATGCATATTATTGATACGCATACATATATGTACGTGCGTGTGATGGTGGGGGGAGTGGGAGGGGGGTGGGCGCTAACCGATCTCGTTACGCAAAATACTTGCATCCTGGGACTGAATCTCAGCCCCACCAACAGCCGCAAAGCGCCTAGCAGATGAACTTTGCCAACAAAGACAAGGTAGACTGGAATGACCATTTGTGACTTATTAGGCGTCATCAGCCAGCCATACCCAACCCCCAGACGTCTAATAGCTGAGGTCCGAACGCGCGGCTTGTTGGTTAGAGGTCAAAGGCACAAACCATTGAGACACATACTCGTTGTTTTGTCGGTTAGATTTCTAACCAAAAGAACGCGTGCTTGAGCCCCATTGGGTTGTACGCCTGGGGTCCGATATGACTGGCTAATTAGGCCAGAAATAGCCATTTCAGTCTCCCTTGCCTCAGTCGGTAGTGTCCTTCTGCCTATATGTACACAACACTGAAAGGAGTAACGACAAGACAAGTTAGACTATAATTATCATTTCTGACTTATTAGCCGTCACCATCCAGGCTTCCTCAACTCCATGTATTGTTCGTTACTCCTTCTGCATAATTACTTATCAATATACCACTGCCTGCGAGGTCTCTAAATTAAGCTATTTATGTGAATAACTTGGTTGTTACTTTGGATGTGTAGAATGACCTGAAAATATTTTTCGCTGCGATAACCCGATGTGTCGAGTGATGCATCAGTTTTCCGAAGTACAAGGGCATCCACATACCTGCGTTTCGAACGCAAATTCAGTTCCTGGAAATGTGGACTTATATATATATATATATATATATATATATATATATATATATATATATATATATATATATATATGCCCTCACAGGCGGGCGCATAGCGACGTGTAGCATATGTTGCAAATGTGGAACCGACAAAGACAAGGGAGACCGGAATGGCCATTTATGGCTTATTAGCCGTCATTAGCCAGTCATACCCAATCCCAAGTGTTGAACACCTGGGATTCGAACCCGCGACCTTTGGTAACTGAGTCAAACGCTTTACAATTGAGCCACGGGCTCGTTGCTTTGTCGGTTGCAACATATGCTACACGTCGCTATGCGACCGCCTGTGAGGGCTCTAGTCTGAGTTCCAGGGCACAACGGAACATAAATGTTCCTTAAGCAGATCGGTGAGCCGCACACTATCATAATATTCCCGATCGCAACCGACAAAGCAACGAGCCCGTGGCTCAATGGTAGAGCGTTTGACACAGTTACCAAAGGTCGCGGGTTCGAATCCCAGGTGTTCCACACTTGGGATTGGGTATGACTGGCTGATGACGGCTAATAAGCCAGAAATGGCCATTCCGGTCTCCCTTGTCTTTGTCGGTTCCACATTTGCAACATATGCTACACGTCGCTATGCGACCGCCTGTGAGGGCTCTAGTCTGAGTTCCAGGGCACAACGGAACATAAATGTTCCTTAAGCAGATCAGTGAGCCGCACACTATCATATATATATATATATATATATATATATATATATATATATATATATATATATATATATATATATATATATATATATATATATATATATATATATATATATATACTTTAGATGTGCCGCCTCATGAAATGTTAATCGAAATTTTAAAATGAGTTTTTGATTCGAAACGTTTACCTAGGTTGGGTTGTTGTATTGATTACTGTGCTGCATAAAGCTCAGAATATTCTAGTCATTCCGGAATTCCGGCTTCTGGAAGAACTAATTTCAGATCGCCTTAAAAACTGCACTCTGTTGAAAATTACTGCTTAATAATATGAATTTTTCACAGATTTGCGATGCACTTATGAATTCGGATATATTTTATAGAGAACGCAAAAATATTATTTTCTGTACTCATTTGACAGAAACTTACGTCCTCTTCAGAGTTTATACTTGAAGAAGGGGTATATCCATGATAGATGCGTGAAATTGTTAAGACCGTTAAAAGTTAATTCATAAAGAATCGCACCTGCCTATCCATTATTGCCGCTTATAAAGTACACAAAATGGTCCACAGTTACTGAAAAATATTATAAGCATTATACAAAATCTTCCTAATAGCGCCGAGAAATGTGTGATTTTTCTTAAAGGGAATGTATAAAGCATGTAGTTTGAAAACCCTGAATACATGTGCAACGGCAGGTTGGGTTCAAAATTATTCGGGAACTGAATTTTTTTTGTTGAAATCAAAATGAACCCTTAATTCAAATATAAAATATGAAGAAGACGTAAACTGCTACCAAACAAGTACAAGAAGGTATAGTTCTGTGCATGGTTTCTCCAAGATATATCGTAATTTATACGGACATCAAAAATCAATATAACGAATTTCTATTTCTTAGGCATTCATTTTCTAAAAAAGTGTAGTGTTTGTCTGACGTGATGGAAATAACTTCGGAATATGCTGCACCATAATTAATAGTACAACCCTACTTTAGTAAGCTTTTTCGAATCCAAAACACATTTTAGAATTGCGATGACTATTTCATGAGATAGCCCATCTAGCTAATGAGCCAGAAATTGCCATTCCCGTATCCCTTATTTTTGTCGGTAATGTCTTCTGACTATAATACTGGCCACTGTGCAGCTGCTTGCGGGGCTCGAGAGCCAGCCCCAATGCAGAATGGGACGAGTGAGTCCCGTAACCGATCGGTGAGCTCCCATCCACCAATGTTTATATTCCCGATCGAAACCGGCAAGACAACGAGCCCATGGACCAATGGTTAGAGCATTAGACTTATGATGAACAGGTCACGGGTTCGAGCCCCGGGTGAGGCATCACCTGGGGTTGGGTATGGCTGGCTGACGACTGCTACTAAGCCAGAAATGGTCATTCCAATCTCGCTTGACTTTGCCGGTTTTATATATATATATAGATGTCAAACAAGTGCATGACACTCACTGATATGGTTAGGATGGCACTTGATCCCATTCTGTCCGCCCGCCCGCCCGCCAGCTAGCCACTGGCGATAAACGAACGTTGTGTCATAAGACACATGCCACATGTAATGCACACGTATGTTGCTAAAGGTGCAACAGGCAAGACGTAGACAGCTGTTTCACGGATGTTGCCGATCATCAGTACGCCATATGCCTTGTGCGGTGAGGTATATACAAGTCAAACAAGTGCATCAGTGATATGTAAATGATGAATTCGTTGTCAGAAAGACCTGTTAAGTTGTATAATGTCATTCTGCCTATATCAATAGCTGCTCTGTGGCTGCTGGCGGGGCTCTAGAGTTAACCCCAAGGCACAACGGGACGAGTGAGTCCTGTAACCGATCGGTGAGCGCCCAACTACCATATATATATATATACGCGCGGACGTATGCAGCTACACCACAGTCCTCCTCCGGGTTAAGGAAACGCCGTCAAGTTTTACCCATCAAGTTTTACCATTAATAAACTGAACTGAACTGAAGATAAGGGGTTATAATCTCTAAGGGCTGATGACAGTATATTTGCTATGCCAGCTGGAGAAGGTGACGCAACCGAAAATAATGAAAAAGATTGATTACTTCAACAAAGTCAACAAAGTTCTCAATGTCAGGGAAATCTACACACCACTCGCTGAGGATCCAATAAAAAATCAGACCGCAAGTCTGACAAAAAGGTGAATAAGCTTAACCGACTGAAGCGCATAAGCCCCGACGACTCCAGTTACCCCGTATCGCGCATGCATATGGCCGTCCAAGGGTGCGCAAAGCAGATGTGCCACTAAGAATCATAGTAGCGTTCATTGGATTGCGCTCTTAAAACTTTACCAAATGGTTAAAGAGGCACCTGAAACAAATAAAGGGTGGATAGAAATATAGCACCAAAAGCTCTCAGGTATTATTTCAGGCGTCAAAGTAAGTCCTGATGAGTGCATTCTATCAATTGATGTAGTCGTTCATTTTCCCTCAATATCACATGAGCCGACGAGTGAGAGCATAACTCGACAATCAAAAGGCAATCCTATCGAAATTGCAATGCAACACGTTCTAGCAATGTTTAAAATCTGTTTCAAAACCTATTTTCAGTTCGATGGGAAATATTGCTATTAGGTTAAAGGCACCTGAATGGGCTCGCCAATATAGGATCTACTTACAGAGGGTTTTATGCCAAATTTCAGGCCATACATTTGGCTGCGATATGTAAATGATGCATTTGTTGTCAGAAAGACCTGTGAAGTTGTGCAATTGCATCAGAGTCTAAATGGCGTTTGCCCAACTATCAAATTTACTCGCGAATAGGCAACATGACATATCCTCCCATTTCTAGACGTTAGTATTCGAAGAATTTCGTTATGATGTCCTGGCGGTCAGCGTCCACCGAAAAGGCTTTAATACTAACAGCATCCTTAACTATGAAAGCAACAATCTAAGGCCCATAAAAGAAGTTGTGCCCAAACCCTTTTCCATTGCGCCCGTCGATACTGTCGCAGTAGCGACAATCTACTTAGGAAGGAACTCGCTTACTTATATCGGTTATTCTGGTTCAAATGATACGCGGTCAGTTTTTGTGAAAAACCGTATCAGACGCCAGAGTCAACAACAAAGCATCAACTCATATAGAGAAACAGTCGCGGAAATTCTAGTCCCTGCCCTATATGCAAAGAATTTCCGAAGCGATCGTCCGAAAAGTAAACCGGTTTGGCATCTCCATCGCCCACAAGCCGGCGTCTCGTTTGCGCGCATCACCAACCCTATTAAGGGACCCCATATCTAAAGAGAAGCAAACCAATGTCATTTATTGCATTCTATGTGCTAGCTGCTCTTGTGTTTACGTAAGCCATATAGGCCTACGACCTGAGACCCGCATTACCGAACATACAAAACCATCCGCTAACGTTACCTCCTTGTTTCTCGTGTTTGCGCACGCCCTTTTTGGGTTCAACGCTTCGATGGGGGCGGAACTGAAGTGATCACCATGGCTAACACCAGACAAGGGTGAGAATTCATTGAAGCTTGGCACTCCAACAGAAATAGCATCAACTGCTATGCCGATCGGAATGAGTGTGACAAAGGTCTGCATGCAAAAGCACAGTTAACCTTACAGGCATGCTTAAAAATCTAGTCGTTTGTTGTTTGCACCAATAATCGGCCACCCTGTGTGTCATTCCATATTGATTGGTGATCGTCTCTTCCATTTTTCCTGAGAATTTTGTAGACAGCATCTTAAACTATGTGTCTATTGATGCGTGACTCATTGGAGTGCATGGTCTGAAGAAACTCTTGGCCTGTTTTGGAGCGACTGACTCCAACGATGCGAGTTTTGTCACAGGCGAAGATGTGCCCTGCATCAAGGGTGTGCACGGCCACTTGGAACAGATGGTCTCGCCTCCTAACGGCCAGTTGATGTTCGTGGATTCGTGTGGAGTCAGATTTTCCCATTTGGCCACAATATATGGCATCACAGGCACCGCACGGGATCTTGTAGACAATTTCATTCTTATCGAGGTAGCGAACTTTATCCTTAGGGTGCACAAGCTGAGTGCTTAAAGTAGTCGTTGGTTTGTGTGTCACTTCTATTCAGTGCTTCCGCAAGTGTCCTTCAACGAGCTCAGACACATTCAAATATAAGGAAGGATTCGCCATGGATTTTTAGGCGCCTGATTGGAACCATCTAGTTTAGTTTCTTTAGAATCCTGTTGTTTCATGCATAGACGTGCAAAATCTTTAGGGTAGCTCTTTTGGGAAAATAACTAATAAAATAAACAGGTGATGTAGCACAGCTCGGTATTTTTCTTCGTTAGAGCAATGTATTTTTGATCGGGGTAGCAGACTGTTGTCAGCGAGAGAGAGGGAGAGAGAGAGAGAGAGAGAGAGAGAGAGAGAGTGGGCTGTTGTTCTCATGGTGTAGGATTGCTTCGGCAAATCGATGCGTGTACTGTTTCACCAGTCTTTCGCTTTAAGAGAACCCCCAGAAATGGGAGTTTATTGTCAACTTCTTTCAGGATTATGAATTTAATTCCCAGAATGGCTGAGTTTATGGTGTTGTGCAGTGTTTCTAGATAGTCCTTTTTAACGAAAAAATGTGTCGTCTACGTATCGTAACAAAAACAAAAGGTAAGCAAATGGAAGAGCCGTAGATTTCAGTTTTTGCGTTGTCACTTCGGCAAGAAAGCCAGATATAGGGATCCCCTTAGAGCTGTTTTAGTTGTTGATAGTATTTGTGATCGAACAAAAAATGGTTTCTAAACATCTCAACTTAGTAAGAAAAAAGGGAAGAGACGACAACCAATCAATACGGACTGACGCACATGGCGGCTGTTTATTGACGCCAACAACAAAAGAATATCGATTTTTAAAGCAAGTTTGAAATTTTAACTGTTTTTTTGCACATTAAATCAGACCTGACGACAACCTGGGGAACTAGCGTCGAAAATTTACAAATAAAGTTTCCTATTATTTTCTAAGGTACCTATTTACATTCTTAATATATATGGCTAATAGAAGGGAAAATGGACGCTCCCAGACATAAATATATTTATATATTTTTAAGAAAACGACTCGTTTGGACAATTCAACAAACCTTACTTCGTAATTTTTTGACGCTGGTTCTCCATGTCGTCATTAGACGCGCAGAACTTTTGCAAAACAGCTAAACTTTAAACTCGTCCACAAAAATCAATATATCTTAGTCATTCCTGCAAAATAGTCGACGCTGTGGGCTGACATAATCTTATGAATGGCTATCGCCTTTTCCATTTTTCTAGGACATTAGTGTACATGGTACCTAATTCGATAGGGCGATTTATGCATGGGTCATCACAGTGGATGGCCTCCAGAAATTATCGGTCTTTCTTATAAACTAACAATGCGCTTTTTATCCAAAGCAAACGTGTGCCCAGTTTCCAGTGTATGCATGGCGATCTGGGACAAGTGGTCTCGCCTCTTTACTACCAACTAATGTTCATGTATGCGTGCGGAGGTTGATTTTCCATTTTGTAAGAATACACGGTGTAGGAATTCTTTTTTATCCAAAAAGCCAACCACCTCTTTAGGATTTACAGGCTGGGTGGGTAGTGTAGTCGTCAGGTTGCGCGAAAAATTTATTGGGGGCTTTCTCATGTGCCTTTAATTAGTTTGAACACAGGGTTTTGGTTCTGCACAATTCCAGCACGTCTGAGGACGGCATGAGGAACCAGAGTCAAAAATCTACAAAAAAAAACGTTGGTTAAATTTCCGAATGAACTCATTTTCTTGAAGTTATATTTCTTGTGATGCCCGTTTTCCGATATGGGAGTAAGGATCATCTTTTAAAAATTAAAACCTAGTTAAAGTTTTACACCACTCTCTTCTGAGAGTGAATTTTAAGATTTTGGTTAGGAGCAAGCTTTTCAAGTTGAACGCACGATTATTAACTGAAGAAGCATTCCACCTGACCTTTTCACTTGCAGTGAAATAGGTTTAAAATGAGCTTCGATAGCAGTTTACAATTAAGGTTAGGGTTAGGTGGCTGTCGAAAGGAAGAATGAGAAGTACAGTCAGGGTTATGCCTCTAACTTGAGACGGACGCAGAAGACCAAGGATTTATTTTTTTCAACGGGTGATTCTAACCAGTCCGACAAATTTGTAAGCAAAGAAAGAGGTTTGTTCGGGGAGAGAGAAACGTCAAAATTTGTTGCTTATTATGTTTGGAAAACGATAAACCATAATAAATAGCATCACGCATATGGTATAACGAAGGATGAGGCTCGGAAAATGAAAGCAACAGCGTTGACACACGGTCTACCGCTCAATGTCCAATAATGAACATGCCATACTTCATTCAATACTGAACGCAACTTAGAGAGCACCATAACATTTACGCGACCAGCTAAGAATTCTGTTGGTAGGAAGTGGTCACCTACTTTCGGGTACTTTATAGTCTGGTTTTTTAAAGATTGCTGCGATTGAAATTTAACGCTAATGATTAAAGAATATCGTAAAATATGTTGCGTTAATAAGGGGCAAGAGCTCTCGTGCGCCACAAAGCCAGTACTCAGTTTCACCCCTCTTCCTCCTCCTCCTCCTCCTCCTCCTCCTCCTCCTCCTCACTAAAGCATCAAAGGGGGGGGGGAAATTTCCGAGAAAAATTCTATTTGTATCTTTTCCGTAAGCTCTCTTAACATTATCTGGGACAGTTGCTTAGGTTAACGGGCTTTGATGAGGAGTAAAAATCGAGCGTATTTAGTGAACCATGTTAGGGCAGCAATCATAGTCGGGCGTTGGCACTTCAGACACGACGATGTTATTCGTTTAGAGAGGAAACTGCATACTTCGTTTCTGACGTGGGACATTTTTGGTCATAATTTTTTCCTACAGTATATCCGTGAGACTTCGAGACAAGTTTGAATAAGACGAAATTCCAGTAACTGTAAATATTATCGAGTCTTAACCCCAAATCACAATCCAAACCCTACCCTCAACCCTAGCCTAGCCATGAACCGAAACCTCACGGAAATTAGCGCACAGTTACCATATTAGGTTAATATTCCCATGTCTTGATCAAGTTTCCTCCAACATCTACTTTCACTGTCCAGAATAAACCGTCAGATGGTTAGGGCACTATGACTGTTAGTCCGCAGTGCTGTTCATGCATCGTAACAATGCCGACAAAGACAAGGGAGACTGGAATGCCCATTTCGCGCTCATTAGCAGTCATCAGCCAGTGATGCCCAACCCCAGGTGGAGCATCACACCAGAACGGGACGAGTGAGTTCCGTTAACCATAGGTGGGCATTCGGCTAGGAATATCCATATTTACGATTTAAACCGGCAAGACAAAGGGCCGGTGACTCAATTCTTGGAGCGTTGGACTTCTGATCAACATGTCGCGGGTTCAAGCCTCGGGTGGTGCACCACCTGGGGTTGGGTATGACTGTCTGATAACAGCCAATGAGCCAGAAGTGGCCACTCCAAACTCCCTGGTCTTTGTCGGAATTATTAATATGCTACTACTACTACTACTACTACTACTACTACTACTACTACTACTACTACTACTACTACTACTGCTGCTACTACTGCTACTGCTACTGCTGCTGCTGCTACTGCTGCTAGCTGCTGCTACTGCTGCTGCTACTAATGCTGCTGCTGCTGCTGCTGCTACTGCTGCTGCTACCTAGTTCTGCTAGTTCTGCTACTGCTGCTAATAATATATGCTCTTAATGCTGGTGCTATTGCTAATGGCCGCTGTGCGACTGCTGACGGGGCTCGAGAGTGAGCCCCAAGACAGAACGGAACGACTGCGTTCCGTTAGCGAGCGGTGAGCGTTCGTGAACGCATTTTCGTGCATCGTTAGATCCTTTATCACCTTGAATTTTAACACGAGTCGTCCCTCTTACATTTCGCTGAACATTAACCCTCGCTTGCACCCTCGCAGTAACACACAGTTGATCTCAGATGTCATTATGGTTGACGTCTTCTTTAAATAATCCGCCAAAAACCTCGGGACATAGAAAACCCGGCTACAGTTCGAATGGGGAAGGGAGACCTAGAGGAGATTTTCACCTTCGACTACGTCGACTCCTGTTTATCCTCGAAACCACGTCTGATTAAAAATGACCGTCTTTCTTAGGGCCTGCTACATGTAGTATGATGTCATTGCGTTGGATTTGTTCAGAGGTAATTTACCGTAGTTGGAAATTATGCGTAGGGTTGAAACTGAGACACCTTCGTAGCCGCAAATACAATGGGATGGGGGAGCGAGGGAGGAGAGGGTCGAATTCATAGATCAGATAGGTAAAACCGGCAAAAGGAGGAATTACTCAGATGGCCAAAAAATTGAATCTGTTGTCGACGTTTGCGTTCTTCATATGAACTAGCCTCACTTACGTGAGAGTACAGATTCTTGTCATGTGACACACCTGCGTCCACTAAGACAGGAGTAGGCTAACTTGAAGGAAAGCGGTCGCATGTAAAACTATGTGGATATCTCTGTTTTACCTATAACGAAAAGTGCCCCTAAAATGACGGCTCAATCACCGCAAATTCTCGTATTCTTACTGGAACCCATGGCTGGAGGCGTCGAATGGAAAAACGTGCAGCTGAATTTCCTGTCGATAAAGAGCATAAGCTCGAAAGATTCCATTCCCTTGCTTGTAAGAAGAAACATTTGTACATGGCGGTGCCAGAATTAAACTTGGAACCGAGTTCGTATACGTTTATACTTTGCTTACATATATGAAACCCCAAAATACAGAGCCAGTCAATACATGACGCGGTAGGTAAACGAAACAAACTCAATGGAGCCAACAGCTCAAAGGATAATTTGGTTTTCTATTTCAACTGCGTCTGTAAACGAGGAATGTTAGACCCGAAACATAGCTCAAAAGCCCGTTGGACGTTTTCAGGTCAACGTGAAACTTCACTTACTCGACGACACGCCTTATTCATTACTCACTGCATCTGCGGATGCTTGGTCGAATAGAGCATGTACAGGCAAAAGCACAAGCCCCGGGTGTTGCTCTCACGTTCAAACACACCCCTACCACCACCCTAGCTAACCATTTCCACGCCTGTCCCCTCCTGACGTGCTCCGCCGCCCGCCCCGTCATGGCACAAACACACACAGGCCCGCGAGCGCGCCAAGTGTGTTCGTGATTGCCCCAAGATTTCCCGAGGCGGCTGTCGCCGGCGACATTGCACTGGTACCCCTGCTGCCGTCGTCGTGGCGGCGGTGGCGGCTGCATAAGCAGCATTTGCAACGGCAGAAGCAGATCGCATCAGCGTCATCACCGAGGCCAACCCTCTGCGTCGTCCCTGCCCACATCCCTTCTCTATCCCACGGTCTCGGCTTCGCCGCCGCCGCGCCGCCGCCGCCGCCGCCGCCGCCGCCGGACCCACTGTCACCCTCAGCTTGCTGTTGTCTGTTCTGACCGGCAATGGTGGGGCGGTGGCAGGCGCGGTGCGAGCGATGAGGCTTGGCTGCGGCCACCACCAGCACACTCAGCTAACCCTCCCTCACACGCGCACCAGTCGCCCTCCCCCCGCCGTTACTGGACTGCTGCGCCCGAGGTAGTGATGCATGCGCACGCGCACACACACGCTGGTCACCATCTCCCGCAGTCACTCCCGGCTCTCCGTCCTCACACCCTCGTCTGGCGACATGTAGCAACGACGACGGCAGCAGCAAGAAGAAGCAGCAGTAGCGGCGACGGTGGTGAGGGTTCGACACCCACCTCCTCACTTTCTGCAAATCCATTCACCTTGCCACTCGTGAGCTCTCACACCTTGCCTCCCCGCACCCCCACTGGCGAACCCACGCCAGGATCGCACTCCCCTCTCCCCCACCTTCTTCGTCTCTTCCACAGCCCTCTCAGGCAGCATTGACTGGCCGGTCATGAATAGGCTACAGAACAGAGTGCTGTCGGAGCTAATGAGCTCCAAGCGGGCGCACGCAGGCAGAAAACCTACGGCCAGTCTCGAGTCTTGAGTGAGCATCGACCGAGGCCGTCGGCTAGTCGGTCTTCTCGCCTGAGCCACCACGGGAGCATCGCTGTGGGGGTGAGTGTATGTAGCGTATAGGGTGAGAGCAAATGAGAATGGGGGTGGGATGGGAAGGGAGCGAATAGACACGCATACACAGACACACGCACACAAAACACACGCGCCTAGGCTGACGGAGGACGCCGTTTTGCTTGTGCCCTCTCCCTCTCGCTTTCGCGTACGCACGAACGCACGCGGCTGCACAACGCAGCACGATGGAAGACGAAGACGCAAGACCACATGCGACCAGCCGAGGCGTGCAGCCCTCCACCCTCCCGACACGATGCTGGGTTGCCAGTCTGCTCCTGCTGCCCTAATTACTACCACCACCACCACCACCGCCCGCTTCCGTGAGTGATGGTCCGGCTCTCGGGTGGAGGAGGGGAGTGGCGTAGTCAGGGTGAGTGGTCACCGTACCTGACGGACGGCGACGGCAAGCGTGCAAACACGGTCAAGGGTTTCTTTCCTACACCCCCCTCCTTTCTTGCGCCCTGCCTCTGGCGCGCACGCACGCGGCCTCGAACCAGTCCCATGGGGCGAAGCGTTCTGCCACAACGATGGCGATGAGAATGGTGATGATGGTAGTAGTGGTGGTGTTCGTTGTCGTCGTCGTCGTCGTCGTTGCCATCATCGTCCAAGTCGTCGTTGTTGTCGTCGTCGTCTCCCTACCTCTCCCCTTCCTCTTCCACCTCGTTGTGGGGAAGAAGTGAACCGGAAGTGATGTGGTGTGGCTCTCTGTCCTGCTCTACTTACCTCATATCTGCCGTCTACGTACCATCAGGTGGTCGCTAGAAGGAACGAGGTAAACGGTGGTGGTGAATAGGCGAGTTTTTGCTAAACGCCAGCATACGTCTGCGAATGTTTGCTGACGTACCTTCTCGGCCCTTATCAGGCTTTCCGGTGCCCTTACCACCCACCTGCACACAACCGCCCACACACCATAATTCGTCTGTTGAACCCGACTGGGATTATCCGTGAGTGGGTAGGCAGTGGTGAATTGCTCCCGACTGGCTTATAGTGAGGGCGGCTCATGCAAGACCGACCGTAAGTTCTAGGTGGAGCCGCAGTCAAGATGGAGTGGCGACGAGACCAGGAACCTTGCTCAATTTTCATCCACGCGGAGAATATATCGGTGGCAGTTCCAAAAAGTACATATTAAGGACCCATCGCAACCCGACTCTGAGTTCGAAGGACCCATTCATTCAACCAGTTGGCGGCCCTCCGACTAAAATAATTTTGAGAAATTTGCGGGTTACTGAGATAGCACTGGCCAGTTGGAGGGTTTAACGGTCAAAATAGTTTTCGTAAATGGTAATCAACGATGAGCATGTTCACAAGACAGGTCATGCGCCCCTCCCGGTGAACATTTCCACCTCCTCCTCCCCCGCCTGATATTTGGCATGCGAATCAGGTATTCCCTACAAGCGAACTGTTAGGGCGATTTCGGTGGTTATGAACTCCCATAATTATTAACGTTGATGGAGTGCGGTCGGTCCAACCTCCGCCAGAGATATGCATTGGTAAAAAGACGAGTTGGGGTTATCGACCACCATCGGCAATACTTCCAGCACCGTATTCAAGTTCATGTTGTGGTTAGTTCTTAGAAAACCTGACAGGGAAATCCGACAAAGAGTCTATCACTGTAACATAGTCTTAATGACAATCGTTGTTAATTGTCAGCGGTCTTCTTCTAGGTGCCTGTATGTGTAGGCACTTCGGTAAGTATTCATCTAATATCCCGACGAGGGAACTATTTAATCAGCCTCGAATCTGATTCTGCAACGCAAAGAGTTTGAGCATGCCAAGTACTTCTGTGACATGGGCGTGCGGGATAAGTCCTTAACTGTTTACCCTCTGGGATCCTCCAAAAAAAGACAAAGTGAAGGTTCCCTTGCATGGTGGAGATAGGACAGCCGAGGTTGTCTTTTGCGAAATCTACAATGGTCATCTTTATGAAATCCCTGGACCACACTAGACGGTATAACATTAAGCAGGGCGCAAGCAAAGACGTCAACAGCATGTCCATCAGGAAGAAGCCACGACGACTGTCTATTGATCGCGTCCCCACAGACTAAGGATGGGCAAATAAGGATGTTTTAAAAGTACTCAGAGGAGCGATCAAAAGTCTAGGACTCGGAGAACAACAGTTTGGTTCATCTGAACTGTGTACCTATGGAAGTCGGCCGGTGGGGTTCTTAGATCGCCTTGAAAATTCTTTAGATCTCTGCGACTAGTACATGCGCTACTATTTTCTGCGTTGCAATTCGATCACTTTTAAACAAAAGTGCGGGTCTCAAGTTCAGCGCAACTTGCGTAATGCCATGGATCAAGCCGGCCGGACCTGGAAAAAATAGATGCCACCACTAGCATAGTAACCTTCAGTGGCTCCGTAACCATGGCTACAACGAGGAGGCGTGCAGGCTAATGCTCATACAAAACCCGCAGAGTATAGGCTGGCAGCCAACAACAGGCGTCAGCGCATCACCAATCTTAAAAAATTACTTTAAAAAATACGGGCTGAATTAAAGATCAAAATGATCGAGGTCTAGTCGCCAGCCCGGTAACTGTTACGCGGTGGACCAAACCCTATTAGCTCACAGTTTGAGTAGTCTGCAGGTAGATGGCACGACATTGGGGAGGATCAAACTCGATCTCCCCACTGCGATATTCTGCGTGTTTTCAGCCATGTATAATGAGTCGTAGACCCACCTCACCGAAAAATCAGACCAAAAATAAACGCATCCAACTGACCTCGTATGATTTCTCAAGCAAATATGTTAAAAGTTCCAAAGTTCCTGTTGCAGGTGTCAGCAATGCCTAGCAAGAATAACCATGCTTAGGGAGATCCTCTTCTTCTGGTAGGCTCTGCGAACTTGCCTCTTCTCGAATGGCAGATACTTGATATTCTCTTCTTTCTCATCAAACGAGTTTTTGGATCACCAGATGAGTCACAGATACTGCCATTATGTACTCAACATATTCATTAGAATACAGTTAAGGCCAGGTGCCTTGCACATTTTTATCGTTCTTCGATAGAAAAATTTTCCGGTCTGGACAAATGCATCTGAGGAACCAAATGCGAGCTCATTCAATGGTTCATTGCATGAGGTTTGACCAATATTCTCATCTTAGGAAACAGTAGACGGTGCGCAGCTCAGCAGTCATCGTGATACACAGCCTTTGTCATTAACATCCGCCGACGACCTACCCTCATCCTGTTTACACAGTCCAGTAACTGCCGGTGTCGTGGGCGCTTGTGCCTTCCTACAGATGCAGAAACTGAAGTCGACGCTTGTAATGATTAGACGGTATTCCGCACAGAACTCCAAAAGACGAAGCCAGTATCCGCTGAATAAGCCCATACTGATGAGCACCTTCTGGATGAGCCATTCTCTCACTAGTCGAGCCGTGGAATACCCAGGAACGATGAATTCGTCCGCCTTCTGCCCTGACACGGTGAGGGGCTATTTGCCCCCGTGGAACCAGCCGTTCAGTCCGCTATCCCCTGTTATCGTTGGCTAGGCGCTGATAGTTGTGGCAAAAAGTTTTAAGCCAAACCTCAGACCTAGTTTCCTGAGTCGGTGGTGGTTTCCTTACTAACGTTGGTCGTGACAAAGAAAATCACTTTTTCTTCATGGCGGCATTTATTTCGAAGGCCATTGAGGAAACAAATGTTTACTACCCTCATTCAACTTAGTTCTCTTTGTTCTGAGGGCGGTATCCATCCTGTATCAAGTTTGCGGCGACCAATGCTAGGTAGATTTCTGATGGCTAAGTTCCCCTGAATAGAATGGACGTTTGAGGCCGTCCGAGTAACTGAAATCACTCTGGTGGAAGAGGGGTAGGAGCACGCACCACTCGCACTTGCTGCATTTCTACCGTAGATGGGTCCCCGTCCGCCATGGTCAGTTGATCGGAGACCTCCCTCTTCGAAAACCGTGCCTCTTATCATGGCTGCATTGACGAGTTACAGTAAAAAGAGAGTTGTGTAAGCTGTGGGATATTAGGTAGTAGGGCATTGCTGCAGGGTCGTAGAAATTGTTGTTGTTGCTGAGGTAAGTGGAGTGAACGTGAATTGTCAGTTGTGCGTGAGTTAAATTACAGTGGGGGAGGGCGGGAGACTGGCCCAGCAACGACCCTACTGTCTTCCACCCTGCCATGATCCAGTGCGACAACTACGTCAGAACGACGGCAGATGCTATCGCGCACTGTGGCTGACCCGATATTGCGTCCCATATATCGCGTGTCACGCGAATGCTGCGCCCCCAACCGGCAAAAACTTGACTTCACCCATTCGACTATCAAGGAGAGTCACGATAAGACTGCCCTACGAAGGAGCCAACGCAAGCTAAATCTCAGGTCCAAACGCCCAGTCACACCACAAGTTGGCAATCTTCCAAATAGTGACTTTGAGGGTGTTACGACAGTTCAAATAAACGCTAGTTGAACGAAAAAGAGATAACATGGACAGTCCCACTGGCTCTCCCGTGTCCTAGTTTGAAAGACTAACTACGTTGGGTCAAGTCGACTGTACGCAAGCTTTATGAGATAGGGAAGCAGGCAGTTCGCCGTACGTTTCTTGCATACTGCCCAACTAACATACAACTGATGTAACCCAACCAAAGATTATATATTTTAGGGTAATAACGAAGGTTTCTTTGCACCTTGACCCCCCTGTCCTGAAACAGACATACCAACATGACACGTAAGCACTCCAAAAAATTAAGTCCTCATTTACCTTTTAAACCTTCTGACTACTTGTTGAAACCTTGTTCCAATGGTACATTTCTTAATCTGTACCCTCACTCGGACCTCTATTTCGACATTGTGCATGTCAACTGTCCATCGTCTACATATGGATTCATGGTTAATATTTCTGCTTCAGTCATTGCCAGCAGTAAAAGTTTAAGTCAAGGTAACCCAGAACAAATTATTACTGTGTCCTTTAATTGTGGAACGGCGAAATGCTAAATGTAGCCGAAAGCCTCAGACCGTCATCCGATTTTTTTATCCTTCTTCCCTGCATTGTAGTCATTCTACATCAGCCAATGTAGATATACTTTCAGTGCTGTGAGATGGGTGGAGTTTGACCCCAAAACGGGTCACGTAGGAAATGCACTGGACCAACACTGGGACTAGGCACGGCATGCGTCATAGGAAATGCCTATCAATAACAAATTCCCCGTATGGGGTGACACGCTTAGGCGCGGGTTCCCACCGCACCAGCCACCTGCGCTCACCTTCAGTCTTCTTGACTTTTTCTTGACCCCAGGCCCAGATGGGGGGGGGGGGAGGGAGGAGAATTCGGTAGATGCTGCGCAAGTCTACTATCACTTTAAACTGATTCATACGCAAGTCAACATCCCAGCGCCCAACCTGTAGTGGGGCACTAGGTGGACCTCTTTGGAAACGACGGTGGAACTGTCAATGGGTTGAGTGGCATAAAGGGGCACACGACTGCAAAGCCAGGATCACAGTTCATTAGAATTTCACTTTCTTCCAAATCAGTTCACTTAAAGGAAGGGGAGATATAAGTTCTTTTCCGACACCTACACATAATTGTTGAAGAGCCGTTATTGAATGAGGGGAGAAGGCAGCATTTGACATTCGAGGTCAATTTTTAAATGATCACCAAGCCTGAGAGTGATATCTCTTTGTAAATTAAAAACAGTCTGTATCCTTACATGGTCGTTCGCTTTACGACAGGAACTCAAATTATTCGTTCAATAGTCGTCAAAAATAGGTTACAGTTTACATGCAGATTCCAGACGGATTATTTTACAATGCAAGCAAACTTGGAACATAGTCTTGCGTTGAAGTCTTTGTCTGGAGGGTACAGTTTAAAGAGTATCAACCACCCAGGGCTCACAGAAAACGAAAATAAACGTGCTAGGTTTCGTAACCTGCACCTAGCACATGAAACACCTGACAATAGATTGTTTGAGGTCCAGCTTCACAGCAAATGGTCAATCTTTAGAGGGCGCAGGTAAATCTTGCAAATGAAAAGTTAGTGATTTATCATTATGTCACTGGTACACTTTACTTGAGTTTCAATACTCCATTGTCGTGATACTTTTGACCAAAGTGGGAGCGATAAGACTTGGGGCAGATGTCTGATGAGTTGCATTGTCGCGTTAGTCCTAAAGACAGTTGAAATATGCATGTGGCAGGCATTAGTCGAAAGCTTTGCATCACGGTGCCCAGTCTTCCTAGTATACGACTTGAAGCGACTTTGAAAGTAAGGGAAGCAGAAAGACAGAGAAATATCGTTCGAACACGGATCCAGAGCACCTTTGCGCATTATAATAAGTCTGACGCGCTTTGGACTAGCAGAGCTCGCTATAGGCGCTATAAAGTGACCGGAAACTCGATCTCTCTAAGAAAGAGGATTCGACTGCAATGGCTTCCTCTTACTGTGGCCTCGACAGGGCCTTTCCCGAATGAGTGATCCAAGGCCCTTTTACTTAAAGTACATTTCCTGTGAAGGTATGTACCCGCACATGTGCGGAAACGCGTGGATGTGGATCCGGCCCCGTTAACCGCTACGCTCGCGTCCATCTGCAGTCATATTGACCAGTTATTGTCATTGGAGCGAAGACACGGCCTTGCTTGTTTTCCTCCGCTTCAGAGATACGCTTGCGTTAAGCAGTTACTTGGTTCTCCACGTCCGGTCAACAGCGCTCCAAAAACAATCGAGCAGTGATCGGACCGGCCTCTCCTCACTCCTTCTCGGCCACATTCACTGGGGTCTTTTTTCATGTGGTTAGTGGTTGCCGACATCAGTCTCACGTCATCACGGATTAGGCCAGTACAGAAGTCAGCATTTAAGTAGATGCGGTGTGATTCGGCAATACAGAGAACTAATAGCAGTATAGGCCAATATCCCACTGAGTTACGGTCTACTGCATTGTGTTGAGAAATCCCTACCTTGTAATTATTACTGATAGAACGAGGAGATTAAAATAAAACATCCAGCTTATTTGCCAGGGTAGGAAACACTGGAGACTTCAAGCCGGAGTAATAGTTCTATACAAATTGAAAAGAAAGCCTGGTCATTTAACTGCTACGATCTGTCGCATGTTAGGGTGAACGAGCATGGCGTAAGAAAGCGGAATGCTGTTTTAAATTACACAATTGAAAAGCACGTCCCTATAAATATTTAGTAAAGCTGCTGTGTAGAACACACCCCATGGGCGTTTGGATTTCAATGCTAGAGTGAAAATCGGGGGGAAGCCTATTGATGGTGGTCTAGAGTCTGTGGTAGTGGTGTTGACGGTGAATTACAGGTGGGATGGTATATAAGGCGTATTTTTTGGAGCCTCCCGCTTAATCAGCAGACCGCCATCACGAGAAGTCGTTTCTATCGTAAATAGCTGAGGGTGGCATAACCTAGAAGAGGCAGCGTATCTACAAAAATGCTTCTGTTATATTGTAATTTTTCCAAGTGTCACAACTGGCCTTCGGAGCGAGGCACCGTGTATGGCATTAGAATTACGACCAGCAGGGTTGGACTGTCCCAGTAGACACCGGATGAAGAAAGTCGCGAAATAAAAACGCTTTAAGAGTCGGGGTCCAAAATCTCATTGCTACCTCTGTTCTAAGATTTGTCTGAAATGCTCACATGGAGTCGTAAACATAGATTCTGCATTCCGGGTGCATGGTTTCTGCAAGTCCTCTAAGGCCAGACGTGGTCTTGTGTAGCACCCGCAAGGGCCTACGAACCTTTTTTGCCAGAAAACCACGTTTCCTTTAAAAAGAGCTTAACGAATTATTGCGCCTGTGCTGTTAATTTTAACTGCATATGAACGTGGAAAAAATTGAAAATAACATAACTTCTGATTTATGTTTTCGAGGAGAACCAGAAAGAGTTGATAACACGGCAGCTTAGCGATTTTTCACGTATAGACACCAGACCTCACGTTTGCATATTGAAATATTTGAATATATGGATGTTTTTAGAATACATAACGCATATTATAGAGAAATGCCCAATCATCGTGCAAGCTGTCAAATCAGTAAGAGCAACTCGAGTACTTACAAAGTGCGCATTTAAAAATGACAATAGTCATTTTAATGTGGTCATTTTTTTGCAATAAATCTGATAATTTTATTCCTTCATCTTGGGCATCAACTGCACTCTCGGAGTCTGCATGCAGATTAGGACTCAGCTTCGAGAAGAAGTCGTATAATTGGGTCACTGCCTACTCCCGAAAGCCTAAAAATGACTATAGGGCGTTTACCAACAGAATTTGTGATCAAATTATTCCACATGCAGTATGCTCAGTAATTCGGCCACTGCATTTTCGAGTGAGCAGATAAATTGGCAAATTATTATAAAGAATCCTCTACTGGAAACTGACAAGGATTTAGTGATATTCATGGCTTGGTTACTTAGGGACTGTTCCTCCTAATGACAGAGGAGTTTCCAGAACTGTGAAACACCCAACGGATTAAAGATGTCCTCGGTTCTGGTGTTGCACCAGTATGAACAATCTGCAGGGAATTTGACGCGGTGAGACTCATTCACTAGAGGCGTAGATTGAGTTTCAACTTCAAGTGATGGTTACACGAAAAGCAATAGGTAGCTTCAAGCTTCCGCATCGCAGGAAAGGAAGAGGCCGTAAGCTCGTCTTCTGAACCCAAGTCATAATCGGTGGCAACCTACAGAAGATAGCGCAACAACAGATTTTCGACATTGGGTCGGCGACTAAATTTTGAGAGGCTCTATTAGCTACGTTTTCCTGCAGCGACATGTGCAAAACAAGTTTGTTATGAGAATCAATTACTCTACACGCAAACACCATGTCTGAATGAAAGGAAGAGGAGGATGAGTCAACTACCAGCACCGCCAGTTGAATAGGAAAAGGCAGAGCGCGTTACCCTTCACTGTCTGATGATCAGTATTATGCCAAAAATCCTTCAAAAGAAAGAGGTGTATTCGAAAGCGAAAAAGGAGATGAATGAGGAACAACAAAGTTGTTGATGCCATAAGAATGGTTCAATTATGATTAATCTTGGTATAAGAGCTATCTGACCCATTTTCTGGATCGATAAACCTAGTTGGAAGCTTAGAGACACCATTCAGTCTGATAGGAAGTTGATACAGTATACTAAATTAGAGGTCAAAAGGATGGGCACCCAATTGAATAAATCTGGCTTCGTTTGCTCATACAGTTCCATAGGTCACTAAAAGCTAGACGCGGATTTAAAAGGATGATTTTTCCCTAACTGGAATGGGTGGATTGAAAACGAGCCCGAGTCGATAGTGACGACTAAAGGACCGCTGGAGGGGCGAGTTGATGCTGACGAGAACGGAATGAAACATTCTTAAACGGATTTGATAGTTGCCTTAAGGTTACACTTCCCAAAAGAATCAAGTTAAAAAATCAATAGACAATGAAGTTCACTAAAAGCCGAGTTCTGTATCTACCAAACGTTAGCAAGCACCGGGTAGGTACTTTTATTGAGAAATAGACAGTACCATCCGATAAATAGTATCGTTCATATTCACTCTTTCTGGGACGGAGTGGCAGAGAACGCCACTGCGCAACTCCTCTTTAACAAAACTGGCATAAAAAATCAGAAATTGTAGCTGTCCCTAAATTTATACCTTGAATCGAGGCCAAAATGTGCAATTTTAAGATCTATTACTAACCCAAACTGAACTTGTTGATATATTGCAGGTAAAATATGTTTGCAAATCAACTGAAAGCACAAACAGTCACTGGTTTTCTATCAAACCAAAACCGATCTATAGCATTACCAGCAACAGAAATTCGGAGCATCACCGCCCGCCATATCATGCACATGGAGGAAACTGTTTACATATTTTAGAGATAGGGCGAATGGGAACCCCGTCAAGAAAAGCACGACGGTCAAGCAAACTCGTAGTTTACAATACTGAAATACGTCACGAATGTAGAAGCTTCACCTTCTCTTAATGAAATGGACGTGCTTTGCGACCTTCCAGAGCGTCTCCCTCCCCAGAACCCATACCGGAAATTACGTTACTCAGCGAACTCGAACAGCAACTTGGTAGTCGGTGGTCATCAAAAATGACCTGAGGAGGCGATATCACCCTGATTATTATTACCCTCCGTTATGACGCCCGCCTTCAACCCACAAGTTTAAATCCAAGATAAAAATGCCAATTTAAGTATGAGGTAGGAGATTTAGTCAATATCGTTGGCGTGGATACCACTGACACAACAAGATAGATTATTTTCGGGAAAAATTCCGGCTGCAGCGGTATGTTTATTGTAATACGCCTTCAAACACTGAGGGGAATGAAAAGCCCGCTGACCATTGGGAGCTATAACAGCTACTTGTTGCAGTCAGTTGTGTTAGCTTATTATACTCTCTGTACTTGATTTCTGTGCCCATTCAGAGATGGATAGGAGACGGAACGAAATTTTCACGACCCCTACAACTTCTGTTCACCAATGTAGGAACAGGAACACAACGCTTCACCTCCCTAATATACACATTCAGAGTCTTCCCGAGGTAAACAATCAAACTTGACAAACTGACAGCATCGGGAGGGATGACAGAGGAACACCACTGCAGATCGGTGAAAGAAGCCAAAACGTCGGTGGGTTCACAGGATATTTTAAGGGGAAATGACAGAGCGAGTAGTTGATAGAAGCGAACAGTCGAGTTCCGAGAAGCAGGTCAGAAGGAGAAGCGATTGATGTAACAAGAATTTTATTCGCCCGACGTTTCGGATTCTCGCTCGAACCCATTTTCAGAGACAGTGGCAGATAAGGGTGGAAGAGGCTCACCTTGTGCGGAACACTAGCTAGTTGCCTTGCCCAAACGATCGACCCTAATTACACAATGGACCCTTCCAAGGACACTGCCGGTTATTTCTGTAAGCCTGTCTACAAAATACCCTATAGTTGATGTGATGAATTTTAAAGAGGTCATGTAAGGGAACTGCGTCATCTGTAAGGAGACGAAACCATCTATTTCAAGCAGACATGCACACAGAGGACATGAAGAACTACTTTTAGTGCAAGATAGTTCACATTGTTGGTGGTTGCTCATAAAAATACTGCGGATTCTTTATGAGCCGTACGAGGATCTGGATACCGCATATGAAATTCTCCAAGAGAAAGGGAAGATACAGTGAGTAAATAGACAATCAGGGAAGGAAACACTGTTCGATCATACAATTGTGTTTCCATCAGGCCAAAAACGGACTGCATTCCTAGGTTTGCATTCGTCTGAAGAAGATCTGGAAAGGCTATATTGGAGTCTTAAGAACTTGAAGGTTCTTCCTCTTAAATACTTAGAGCATTCCGGATCTGTGGATTCAGTTTTCTCAAGAAAAAATATTTTCCAAAGAAACTTACGAGTGCCTTGTATGCCCTCCTGTCTTTCTTCTGCCAAACATACTTTACTTCGTAATTGTGCACTTTTAGATATACTGAGCGTCCTTTCGGATTACGTGTGGTTTCTGTGAGTACTGTACGATTACATATATATATATATATATATATATATATATATATATATATATATATAGACTCATTATTCTCTAAACTTCCGGAGCGACCAGCACATTTGCCACCAGGTCATGAATCCGAAAGATTAAAGAAATGGGTTTACCTATCAGATTGCAGAAAGCAATAAGCAAGCCCAGACGAGAACGCATAGACACGAAGCCTCCGCTAAGCAAAACATAAGCTGCCCCTGGTGATAATTCACACCTCTCTCGCGGAGTGCGATTTTTCTAGGGTCGCCTGAGGAACTGTGGCCGCGCGGATTACCGGGACTCGTGCCAATTATAGAAAATGCGAGACTCGAATGAGGACGCAGTAGGCACGCCTACCGGTCTGCCCTTCACTTACTAGGCTTAGTTAGAGTAAATTAATTGCACAAGTAAAGGAGCCTCTTCGCGGAGGTGAGATGACTAACACCTGATCCAAAGGATCCAGACAGGCCTGTAACACGTGTTAGATGGGTTACTTTATCATGAAAGTCCTCAGCAGACGCCATGTACGTGTGCAGCGCCTATGCTAGATGGAGGCTGTACGCCGCCAGCCACCGCGCCAAATCTTAGCCCAAGGCGACTTGACTTGGCTCCACTTCATGTAACCAGGAGATGGAAGTGAGTGGTGCCGGTTAAACGCGTATCCTTGGGGTGGGGCAACGTTCAGTCTCTGCGCAACAATAACTCCGGCGTGGTGAAAATTAGGCTATGAAGGCTGCCAACTGACAGGATAACACCAACCCTCGTTGAACTTAATATCTGTCTGAAATGGTTCTCTCTCTCTGGCTCTCTCTCCCTCGCTGTCTTCCATGAACGATTCGAGACCCTTTTAGCTGCAGCTTCACAATGTGTGGGCAGAAACTAGTGTGTATGTGGCCTGGATAGACGTGAACAAAACCTGATTAGCCGCTGCGACAGCGTCCACCTCTAGCATTGTCCACGTTTTCTTGCCTTTGACACGTGGAAAGTGATGATTAATTAGATGTTGCGGTAGTAGTCCTCAATACAAACTGACACAGGAACTCATGGTGTTTTGAACGAAACCTTTGAAGTAGAAATTGGGATAACACTAACGGTTACACAATAACGGTTACTTTGCATTAGGTAGAATTCTGAGCAGTATTTGTGAATGTTTACATATATGAGTTTCGTACCATAATTCGCAGGAGTATTCTCTGATCCAATACAGTCAGCATTTTTTGAAGGCAAATAAGGGTAAATTTCAGGGAATGTTCTCGTTTGACTATCTTATTGGAATTAGAGAAAAACAAAATTAAAAAGCGTACTATATGCCTGTCGATGGACAACGGCATCTACCGAACAAAGGCCTATATCCCAACCACACTGGAGTTATTTAGGGATGTTATCCTAGGATTTTGCAGGGAAAATACTGGATTACTCTATATGAGCCACGGATTTTACTATTCACATTTTGACGGCCTGGGATTTTTCAACCGGACATCACTGCGTGTGGACAGATGTAAAACAGCTTCTGTAACTTGGTTTCGTATATACTAATAAATTTTTCAAATGTGCACAGCCCCGGAATACCTCTAAAATGTACGGGGACCGCGCTGACGGGAGCCAGTCCTGAAGTGCAATGAAAGTGACAAGAAAATGACTGCAGGAGGCTGAGAAGTTAGCATGAAAGAAACATAAGACAGGTATCTCATGACTAAGACGTGAAGTCTCGTTCACAGAAGATCTATAAAATCGTGACCGATTTAGTTCCACTGTATTTACTTGTCAGCTTCTCTTTGCAAGCAGCACCGAATTTGCCATAATACCTTCGATAGGTGTGTAAAGCAGGGTTGTTTACAAAAGATTTGGTGGGAGTGGATGGGAGGATAGGCTGAGGCATTGAAGAATTAAAGTTTTTCATCTATTTAATTTCGTTTCATTTTAAAAAATAAAAGTTTAGCAGTGTTTTTCATTAACTCAGCCGCGCACACAAGCGTAACGTGGCTCACCTTGAGACGAATGGATAGAGACGTACAAGAGCACATACTGAGAACAAATCAGTTATTGTTTTACACACCCGTGGTTGCGGCTTAACCTGCAATTTAAAGCGTTGCTTGGAAGGAAAAACAATATAGAACGGGTGTCGCTGCGAAAGACCACAAGGTAGACGTGGACCGTAAAACTGCACAGAAATATTGTGGCGGCCCTTACTGACTCACTGTGGATTTGGTGTAGGGTGGTTAGGTAACTCATCAGTTGAAGTCACCACCGCCACCGCCACTGCCAACAGTAGCTGTTTTCTTTGTGATTGATATTCCCTTCCTGCTTGAGCTGCAGGACTTCCAAGGCAAGCCCTCACTGACGTGCTGATTGCAAACTATCGTCCAGCATCTCAGATCCTTTCGAAATTTCAATAGGGTTAAGGAATAGTTCTTGGCGTTTTTTACCTGACTATCGAACTTTAAAGTCGTACAGATTTTAAAGGTTTTGACTTCCAAAGCCGAAACGGCGGATCGCCAGTTTTACCATAAGTGGTTTCCAACTGCCCCTATCGGATTGTGAGCCTATTAATTTGGTGATAGCACACAAACTTCGACCGGCACTCGAGGTAGCGTCTGTACACGGATCCGAAATACTTTCACGGGAACATTTAGCAGTAACTCTTATACAAACCGCAGGAGGTTAGTCCAGGTATTTCCAAGAATGCACAAATATATTTTCTCTTTTAGAGAAAACGTAGGGGTATATTTCAGTCACACGCTGAAGTAGCTGAATATTCAACAAGTTCCAGTTATACAGCAGAAATCTTGGCTGAAATGGCTTATAGCTGCCACGAGATTGTATTAGAACAAAAACCAAGGAAGAAAAATGTACGAATCAACGAAACCCAAGATGGCCGGCTGAGGCACAGGAAGTCAAATGAAACACTGAATCCAACAGGCTATTTCTATACTGTCACTAATAATATTACTGCAACTTAGGCGTCCCCTTGTGAAGAAAATGGTAAAGATTAATATACAGGTACCACCAACCGATCGCAAGCAAAAGGACGAGTTCGTGATTCAGTGGTTAGAGCACTGAAATTCAAACCAACCGAAAGCGGACTCGAGCCGCAGGGGTTGGAGAACCTAAGCTTCGATCTGGATGGCTGATAACGGTTAATTATCGAGCGGACTCGAGCCGAAAGCGGACTCGAGTCGAAAGCGGACTCGAACCGAAAGTGAACTAGAGCCACAGGGGTTGCAGAACCTAAGCTTGGATCTGGATGGCTGATGACGGTTAATTATCCAGAAATGGCCATTCTTGTCTCTCTTGCCTTCGTCGATAATTTTATTCCGCCTATATATATATATATATATATATATATATATATATATATATATATATATATATATATCAAAGAGGGAAGACAGAGCTTGGGGTTAGATTGATAAAGAACTTTCTTAGGCTTAATTGCCTTCATCCAGCCAATCACCCTTACTACCAGCTGGAACCCGAAACGCAAACGCAAACGGTCACACGCATGACGCAGATTGCCTACGACCGGGATCTCCCAGATAGGTTATAAGAACTTCATCGAGCCGATGTTCAACAGTGCCTCACCACCTATGATGCTGTCACTGCACATCGGGTATTTCTCCACTCAGGAATGGGCGTATACCGACCACTGTCTACCCAATGCAACCAAGTTTCGCATAGTTGGTGGAAATCACGACTAGGCAACCACCTGTCAGGCAACAGTCGACCAAGAAATTTAATTAAAATAGGTAAACATTTTTGGGATCATGTTCATGTATACGGCTAGAGAGATATTTATCGGTTTTACCACAGTAGATCGCATAACAGCTGGTACACGGTTTTTTTTGACGCTTTATTTTATTAGCCAACCTGATCCTTAAGATGTACAAGCTGGGTGCGCAAAGTAGTTGTAGGCTTGTGCGCTATATGTATCAGGTTTTTTTAGCTGTCTTACGACGAGCTCAGATACATTCCTTACACAAGGAAAGGTTCGACAGCCTGGTGGATTCGGCACCTGGGTGGTCTTAGCCGTCGAAGGTTGGCGAATTCTTTCTTGCCCAAATATCTATCGCTATGCTTAGGGTGTACAAGCCGAGTGCGTAAAGTAGTTGTCGGTTAGTACGCCACTTGCAGTTGGTGCTTCCTTAGGTGTCTTTCGACGAGTTCAGACACATTCTTAATATAAGGAAGGGTCCGCCAAGTATCCCGTTTGGGAATCTGATTAGACCGACCTGGTTCCTCTTCTTCTACCTTTTGCTATCCCATGCATCAGTGTACAAACTCCTTACGATCCCCGTTCTGTCAAATTAATTTACACAAGTAAGTTAGTTCGACTCCATATATATATATATATATATATATATATATATATATATATATATTGGAATACGGGCATCCCAAGAAGTATAATTCGAAGTAAAGAAGTTCTGTGGGAAACAATGAGTAACTTTATTATGTAAATTTTCGACGCTGGTTCCCCAGGTCGTCGTCAGACTTGTGGTAAATGTGCAAAAAAACAGTTAAAATTTAAAACATGTCGGAAAATCGATATTGCTGAATCAGTCCTGCCAATAGCTGTCATTGTTAATGAACATCTAAATATGATTGGCTACCGCCTTTTCCACTTGTCTTTGAGATTTTTGTACAGGGCATCTAATTCGATGTGCCGATTAATGCACGAGTCATCAGAATGCATGGCCTCTAAGAATTCCAGCCTCTCTTCGATGGGCAGAAGCCAACAATACGCGTTTTATCCCATGCAAATTTGTGCACAGTTTCTAGTGTATGCACGGCAACTTGAGACAGGTGGTCTCGTCTCTTGACAGCCAACTGATGTTCGTGTAGGCGTGTAGAGACTGATTTTCCTGTTTGGCCGCAATACACAACATTACAACTGTTACATGGGATTTTGTAAACGGCTTCTTTTTTATCTAAATAGCCAACCCTATCCTTAGGGTGTACAAGCTGGTTTCGAATTGTAGTCGTGGGTTTGTGCGCTACGTAAATTTGGTGCTTCCGCAGGTGTCTTTCAACGAGTTCAGACACGTTCTTAATGTATGGAAGTGTTCGCCAGGTTTTTATTGTGGGCGCATGATCGGAACAATCTAGTTCCTTATCTTTTTCTTTTTCTTTGAATTCTTGATGTCTCATGCATCTACGTACAAAATCTCTGGGGTAACCGTTGCTGGAAAACAGGTTGAATAGGTAAGTGAGTTCAATTTGGTAAAGTTCTTTGGTAGAACAGTGGGTTTTTGCTCGTTTGATGAGTGTGTTGACCACGCTTCGTTTGTGGGCGACAGGGTGGTTGCTCTCATAATGTAGGATAACATCCGCATTAGCCTCTTTGCGGTAAACTGATGTTTCAAAGGTCCCGTCAGTCTTTCGCTGTACGAGGACGTCAAGAAAAAGGTAGTTGGTTGTCAATTTCTTTTTCGAGCGTAAAAGGTTATTCCAGGTATCGTCGAATTAATAATATTGTGCAGTGTTTCCAGTCGGTCCCTTTTAACGATGACAAACGTGTCATCAACGTAGCGTACCCATAACTTGGGGTTAACCAGTGGTAGGGCAGTAGCTTCTAATTTGCATGGGATAAAACGCGTATTGTTGGCTTCTGCCCATCGAAGAGAGGCCGGGAATTCTTAGAGGCCATGCATTCTGATGACTCGTGCATTAATCGGCACATCGAATTAGATGCCCTGTACAAAAATCTCAAAGACAAGTGGAAAAGGCGGTAGCCAATCATATTTAGATGTTCATTAACAATGACAGCTATTGGCAGGACTGATTCAGCAATATCGATTTTCCGACATGTTTTAAATTTTAACTGTTTTTGCACATTTACCACAAGTCTGACGACGACCTGGGGAACCAGCGTCGAAAATTTACATAATAAAGTTACTCATTGTTTCCCACAGAACTTCTTTACTTCGAAATATATATATATATATATATCAAAGTAAAGAAGTTATTTGGGAAACAAAAAGTAGCTTTATAATGTTATTTTTTGACGTTGGTTCCCCAGGTCGTCGTCAGACTTGCGGTATGTTTGCAAAAAACAGTTAAAATTGAAAACGTGCCGGAAAATCGATATCGCTGAATCAGTCCTGCCAATAGCTGTCATTGTGGCTGGACATCTCATTCGGATTGACTACCGCCTTTTGCACTTTTCCTTGAGATTGTTGTACATGGCATCCGAATGAGATATCCTGTCAAAATGACAGCTATTGGCAGGACTGATTCAGCGATATCGATTTTCCGGCACGTTTTGAATGTTAACTGTTTTTTTGCACACTCACCACAAGTCTCAAGACGACCTGGGGAACTAGCGTCGACAATTTACATAATAAAGTTACTTATTTTTTCCCGAACAACTTCTTTACTTCGAATTATACTTCTTGGGATGCCCGTCTTCCAATTTATTAATATATATATATATATATATATATATATATATATATATATATATATATATATATATATATATAAGCACACTCATGCGGTAGTGTGAGCATCTTCATCCGCAACGATCGACCTATGATATACTGTGAACGGTAGAAACGAAACCAGGCCAAGTGAGACGGGAAAACGACCGTCATGAACAAGGAATTTTCCACTCAACCTTTCTAACTAGCATGGAAGTCCATCGTAAAAGTAGAGGAAAAACGGTGGTCAATTAAAATTGATCTCACAGCGCTTGATGAGAGGCTCGCTGATCACAATGCCCAGTGGATAAATCATTCGTTGACTGTCACAGGCATACAATCACGTTAGCTGACCGGGCTCAGGTTCTCAAGCTGTCGAAGGCCCATATAAGTTTATCTTTCCGCCCCAGAGGCAGTTCACGTTCGTGCATTGTCATAAAGACCTGTTTTTCTCGTCACGCCAGCATAATTGGGTCGTACACGGTAAATAACGCTATATGTTTTTAGTTGCTAGTGCGTTCTTAGGATGCATGAGCTGCTTGCGGGATGTCTTTTCCAACCGACGCCAATCCAAAGTTCCCTTATTGATTTAGCGATTTAATCGGGCACACCAGTACTTCGATTTTGGCTCAACTCCGTGATTTATTAAATTAGATTTTCATTTGGATTTCTCAACAAACTATTGGCGTACAGAGAAGTTGTGAGGAAGTTCAATAAAAGGAGAATCGCGGCTTTTTGCTACCTGGGTCGCTGCACTGCATCACTGTACGACGGTAGAGTTCTATTATGCGGCAACGTTTGTGCAAAACGTGATAGTTGTCATGACCAGTTTGACGACGAGGTTTGGCGTTCCGCTATGGTAAACTACTGTCTTGAATTTCGCATTACGTCTTCTACACACAAGCACATCATGGAACTGCAACTGACAGTATTTTTCGTACTGCCTGCTAAAATGGATATCAGGAGAGATTCAGTTTAGTAGGTGGGTAAATCACCCTTGCTTTGCAGCCGACGCCGAGGTCCACGTAGACGGTCCAATCTCGACAAGCAACATAATGAGGGTAATAACAAAAACAAGGCAGACCGGAACGGCCAACACTGGCTTCCTAGATGCCGCCAGTGAGCCACACCCTTCCTGCAATCAGATCAGTGGAACGCCCCATCCATATGACTGACTGCTCCCGATCGCCACCTGCAGGTCGGATGGCAATTGCTAGCGTGGCATAGCATTGGAAAGCATAGTGTATGAGCAGGGAAGTTGTGCTCGCAGCCCGTAATATACAGACCTGCGGTTGGGGCGTGGCTGGCTGGCTGGTTGACTGACTGACGACAGCCAACAAGACGGAAATGGCCATTTCGGTCTCCCTCATCTATCTATAATTAATTGCTAGGGATGTCCGGTTTTCCATACCAACATATGGGTTTCAACTGCAGTGCTTTATTTGACGCTCGACGACGAACCAAACGTATAATGCACAAAAGCCTGACGTAATAACCGTTACTCTTCTACAACTCATACTCAAGCAGCAGAGGTATGTTGTTTCGAGTAAAGACTGCAATAAATTCACTTAAAGGCTACCAAATCAGAGTAGGTTTTGGACAATAGCCCCACTAGGGCGGCCTCGTTAAGAAAAAGAACAGAAAGAACCGCGCGTGAAAGTTGATCATGATCAATTTATTCTAATCTCCATGTGAGACAGTGTAAGGAACATTAGACAAAATTGGACGACCATTTCCGGCGAAATTCCTTTTATTACTACGCATTACAAAAGCTCGCAAACTTTTTCTCTAGAGCCTCAAGACGACAAAGGGGAGTGTACTGTGGAATGAAGTATAGTGTATCCGAATCAAGAACAGTATTACCAGAAATGAATCCCTTTCATGTTAATAAATTGTCAAAGAGGACGAAAGTTTAAAAAATCGCAAACCACTTGTTCACTAAAAGATGCGAAAGTCCAATAAAACGAAGAAACCTTAAGTAATCTATGTACCGAAAAAGCACGCCACAAAGAAAAACAAGAAGTTGGTAAAGTGATGAAAATAAAAAAATCTATCTAAAAAGGGCACGAAAACGCCTTGAAGGAAGGTAAGACATGGTAGGAACTTTAAATAATTCTTGAAACTAGGTGAAGCCAAAGCTGCAAAGATATACCGATTTCCTAAAATTCACAAAAGTGGCATCCAAATGCGACCAATCAGTCCATCAACATGCAGGATTTGTAGGTGGCTGTTTCACCAAAAGCCATTCAGTAACAAAGAACCCAATGACGACTCTAAACGTTTCCTTGACAAACTAGGACTCAAAGTTTCTGCAACCAATATAGTGGTGCCATTTGACGTGATTGCTTTAGTTAAACGCTGCATCGAAGTTTCTCTCTAGGCCTACATCACAAAAGGTACTGCAAATATTATAATTTGGCTTGAAAACTGAATTTCACTCTCCAACCAATTAGCAATCACATACATATATACCTGTATGTAGATGAAAAAGGACGCCCACCAATCACTTTAGGAACCTGCTCATTCCTTTGTGCTTAGAAATCTAATCTAGAACTTTGTACACAGCCACACAGCGATTTATAATATTTGCAGAGCACAACCACCGACAAAGCCAAAGGAGACAGAAATAACTATTCCTGACTAAGGACGGTAGTTATTCCTGGCATATATTACAAGTCGCTGTGCGAATGCCTATGGGGTTCTAGGTCGAGCCTCTTCATTACCAACAAGAGTGGTGAGCGTCTATCTATCATAGATTATAAACCCGGTTGCAACCGACAGGAACACAAGCCCATGGCTCGGTGGTTAGAAAAGTGGACTAAAAACAAAAAGAGTTCGTGTTCGAGCCTGAGATACTTCAAAGATGGGGTTGGGTATTGCTGACTTATGACAGTTAATAAGCCAGAAATGGCCATTCCAGTTTCCCTCGTCTTTGTCAATAATCATTATTTACATATATAATCTATCTAGAATAGGCAAAAACCACTTCATTGACTTTCCGAAGCAAGCTCCATACGGGCGGCGGGGCTCATGAACGGGCAACAACCTACCGCCTATATATATCCCAAAAAATATAATAAGAAGACGAAGATATTCTATGGGACAAAACAGGAAACTTTATATATATATATATATATATATGAAATGGAACCGACAAAGACAAGGGAGACCGGAATGGCCATTTCTGGCTTATTAGCCGTCATCAGCCAGACATACCCAATCCCAAGTGTGGCACACCTGGGATTCGAACCCGCGACCTTTGGTATTTGAGTCAAACGCTCTACCATTGAGCCACGGGCTCGTTGTTTTTGTCGGTTGTGATCGGGAATATGATGATAGTGTGGGGTTCACCGATCTGCTTAAGGAACATGTATGTCTTTGTCGGTTCCATTTCATCATATGTTACACGTCGCTATGCGACCGCCTGCGAGGGCTCTAGTCTGAGCTCCAGGGCGCAACGGAACATACATGTTCCTTAAGCAGATCGGTGAAC
Source organism: Schistocephalus solidus (assembly GCA_017591395.1). NCBI lineage: Eukaryota > Metazoa > Platyhelminthes > Cestoda > Diphyllobothriidea > Diphyllobothriidae > Schistocephalus > Schistocephalus solidus. The sequence goes on from WEDG01001596.1 coordinate 39,035, forward strand.
CCCACACTATCATCATATTCCCGATCACAACCGACAAAATAACGAGCCCGTGGCTCAATGGTAGAGCGTTTGACTCAAGTACCAAAGGTCGCGGGTTCGAATCCCAGGTGTGCCACACTTGGGATTGGGTACGTCTGGCTGATGACGGCTAATAAGCCAGAAATGGCCATTCCGGTCTCCCTGGTCTTTGTCGGTTCCATTTCATCATATGTTACACGTCGCTATGCGACCGCCTGCGAGGGCTCTAGTCTGAGCTCCAGGGCGCAACGGAACATACATGTTCCTTAAGCAGATCGGTGAACCCCACACTATCATATATATATATATATATATATATATATATATATATATATATATATATATATATATATATATATATATCCCAAGAAATATAATTAGAAGACGAAGAGTTTCTTTGGGACAAAACAGGAAACTTTATTTGTAAATTTTTGACGCTAGAGTAAATGCGCAAAAACCATTAAAATTTCAAAAGCGCCTATTAATCGATACTCATGTCGTGTTTGCGCCAATAAGCGGCCGTTGTATGCGTGTATTTATTGAATGGTTGTCGTCTCTTCCATTTTTCCCTGAGATTTTTGTACACGGCGTCTAAATAAATTTGTCAATTCATGCATAATTCGTTCAAGTGCATACACGAACATCAACTTGCGGTCAAGAGGCGTGACCATCTCTCCCAAGTGGCCATGCATACCCTCGATACAGGACACACTTTCGTCCGGGACAAAGCTCGTATCATTGGAACCTGCACCTCCAAGAAAGGCCGAGAGTTTTTTGAGGCCATGCAATCCGATGAATCATGCATCAATTGGTGCATTGAGTTAGACGCCGTGTACAAAAATCTCAGGGAAAAATAGAAGAGACGACAACCAATCAATAAAGACTGACAAACACAACAGCCGCTTATTGGCACAAACACGACATGAGTATCGATTGTTAGGCGCTTTTGAAATTGTCATGGTTTTTTGCACCTTTAGTCTGACGACGACCTGGGGAACCAGCGCCGAAAATGTACCAATAAAGCTACCTGTTTTGTCCCAAAGGTCCTCTTTGTCTTCTAGTCATATTTCTTGGGATGCTAGTCTTCCAATTCATATGCATGAATTACTGTCGCAAAGTTTTGTTTGAAGCTAGACAATGGGACAAATGTGCAATTCGCGAAAGTAAAACGCGAGAGCAATTATCATTTCTGCACAAGTGCCGAAACAATAAGGTTCTACCAAAATCTGCGCGTGAAGCCCGCCGTCAGATCTACCTTAGGCTATCGAATTGCATCTCGTTACGGACAAAGCGTGCTTGGAGCGTTCATAACGGAGGCCCATTATCGACTTCAAAAATTCCAATTTTCGAAAGAGCAAAATAAACAATTTTGCCGTATCGACCTTCCCTTACACTTAGTTGAATCTCTAAACGAAACGATTGCCCATGTATCAGAACTTGAACGAAAAAAGAAGCGGAGCCTTTTAGACAAAAATAGACGACCATTTCTCAGGCAGCTTATACGAACCTGAAGTCTTCAGCAAAGGTCGTAAATCTGTCTTCTACAGTCCTTAAAGTAACAAAAGAGAACGTGCTTTCGAAAGGAAGGAAATACAATCGTTTTGATTCAGATTACTTGGATTTCCTCGCAGGCTTGGAATCCATCATATAAACAGTATGCCTCACCGAAGATGAACGGTTTACGATTCGAAATAGCGCTGTCCAAGAATTATAGGACGAGAATCATGTTTCCTCCTTATCACTGAACGAAAAGAAAGCATTAAAAGATCTGAAAAATGACCAAGCCATTGCCATTCTCATCACAGACAAAGGTGGCTTAACTGAAATATTGAACAAATCTGACTACAAACAGAAGATGTTTTCAATATTAGAAGATAGATCAATATATAGGCCCCTTTCAACGGACCCTACCAAATGACAGATGATATCTATTGACAAAGTGGTGAAGCGTTTTACAGAGACAAAGCAAATGTCAAGAAAATTGCAAAATCCTTAAGAAAATCCGAACCAACTATAGTCAGGATCTATGGATTACCTAAAGTTCATAAACCGGACGTTCGCCTGCGACAGGTAGTATCATTAATCAGTGCACCTAATTTCGACAACTGCACCCACTTACGAGAGATTGTGAAAGTTCTATCCAGTACTCTATATAGTTTCTAGAGAAATTAAGAATAATCACAAGCTCCGCTGATGAGACAATGGTCTCCCTTGGTGTCATTTCTTCGTTCAGATCGATACCACTAGATTTAGCTAGACAATACACAGAGTAAGCCCTAAAGTCATATGACACGGACATTCCCGCAGCTGCCTTGCTTGAACTCATAGACCTTTGTTTAGAAACCAATTTTTTGTTCGACCACCAATACTATCCTCAACTACAAGGAGCCCCAATGGGACCACCTATATGTGGCTTTTTTTGCCGAAGTGACAATGCAGAAACTGGAATTGCTGGCTCTTCTATTAGGTAAACCTAAGTGGTGGGTAATATATGTAGACGGCACGTTTGTTGCCGTTAGAAAGCATCAACTAGGAATACTCCACAAAACCATCAACTCAACCATTTCAGCGATAAAATTTAAAATCAAGAAAGAAGTTGACGATAAACTCCTTTTCTGGATGTTCTCGTACAGCGAATGACTAGCGAAACATTGCACACATCCATTTACCGCAAAAAATATATGCGGAAGTAATTCAACACTATGATATCAACAGCCTAATATCTCACAGGAGGATTACCGTCAACATTCTGCTACACCGAGCAAAAACACATTGCTCTAACGAGGAAAGCTACCGAGTCGAGCTGAACTACCTGTTTTAATTATGTTCCCAAAATGGTTACCCTAAAGATTCCGTACATCGATGCATGAAGCAACAAATGTCAAAAGAAAGGAACTAGGTAGTTCCAATCAGGCGCCTAAAACAATTACATGGTGAATCCTTCCTTATATTAAGAATGTGTCTGAAATCGTCGAAAGACACTTGCAGAATCATGCATGAATGGGCAAATTGAGTTAGACGCCGTGCACAAAATCTCAGAGAAAAATGGAATAGACGACAACCAATCAATAAAGACTGACACACAGAGACAACGGCCGCTTATTGATGTGAACACGACATGAACATCGCCTGTTAGGCGCTTTTGAAATTTTCATTGTTTTTTTGCACATTTACTCTAGTCTGACGACAACCTGGTGAACCATCTTTGCCTACCATCTTTGCCATATACATATACATATGATCGAGTACCAACAAGGACAAGGGAAACCGGAATAGCGATTTCTGGTTTATTAGCCGTCATTAGCTAGTCATACACGAGCGAAAGTGTGGACCACCAGGGAAGCAGTATCGACAAAGACGAGAGTGACTAAGACGGCCATTTTGGCTTGCTTTCAATTGTCAGTTTGTTAAACAAGACCCCGCGTTTGTACGATAATACTAAATGCGACATTTTGATTCAAATCCATAGGTACTAGCGTTTTGAGAATACAATTCTCTCATGAAACGCAGTACAATTACATCACCTATTGTCCTCAGCTGGATAGTGAAAGCAATTCCAGTTCTACGGATACTGAGGACGAAATTAGTGTGTACCGATAGTTCGTAAAAAGGGCAAAAACATTTTCTCTGCTCTTCTTGGCATAGAAGTACTGACATTAAACGTAGATACTTTTCAGTTGTACACAAAATATATTTAATTGGTCAGTAACATATAATGGAGGAATGGGAAGAACTTTCGAGGTTATAAGTGGGCACATTGGTTGGCTCTGATTTGACAGTTCAGAACATTGTACGAAAAGAAAACCCAGGCCCACTGTTTCACCTCCCATTTGAAAACGCATTCCGTGTTCTGTTGAATGCGAAGTAGTCTACAAAAAGTACCATATATTTAGCCGATACTCGATTTTTTTAAATACGAACGCCCACACATTCCCAGACTCCATGTCTGCTTGCTCGTGTCATTCAAAACTGAAACCCACATGGGATCAGATGGCTGTCATCGAGATCGATTATATCATGTAGAAGTGGCATTGGATTTTGATTGAATGAGCCCGTTTGATTTTGCACACAGGCAACGGCAGGAGGTTGAGCAGTAAGGAGAAGGAGCATATTCCGACCTGGAGGTGAACGGCGCTAGCGAGGACGATGAATCTGGGTCGTGTGGGCGGCTTTAATGCCAGACAAACAGTATCGGTACACACGCAACGATAACGACGACAACCAGCACGTCCTGGATTACAGCGACTAAGAGTTCTTTCCGCGTGCACATTTTCTCGCTTGTATACCGTTGCATGGGTGCGCAGTCACGGCCTCTGTGTGGCGGCGACGGAAACCTACCTGAGGAAACATGCCTTCCGAGAGTGGGTGAGAGAAAGAGAGGGCGAGAGAGAGGACTGCTGAGCCGTGTGTGCGGGTGCACGTGTGTGTGTGTGTGTATGTGTGTGTCGGTACTGTCCCGTAGGCAGGACATGCATATGGGCGAGAAGGACAACACATCGCACATGGCACCGTAGCCGACCCCACTGCTTGTACGACCGCTCGGTTAGAGGAATCGCCCCGTGTGCGTATGTTAGGTGAACGCATCAGGATCAACGTGTGCGTAAGCGAGAACTAGGGGCATGTAGCAATACTAGCTGAAGGGTTCCATGCAAGCCCGCGTGAACCCACACTTGTGCTTGTGAACGCTAGCAGCATCTCGGTGCGGCCTTCAGGCCCTTTCAAAGAGCTCAAAAGTGCCGTGGAGTAAATGCTGTTTTCCCTGGATTAGGACCTTCCAAGTCACTCTCTGCCAGATCGTGCCTGCCAGTGGTGATGGTGAGAAGCGAAGGGAGACCTGCCTGAAAACCGTGTGCTGGAGGGAGAGAGAGAAGGTCGAGCTGCGTCAACTAGTAGTGACTTCGCGTGTGAGATGTAGACACAACCTGACAGTTTGGGGTGGAGTGAAACGCATGCATGACGGGAAGTCGGAAGGGCAGAGGCCTGTGTGTACGCCGACTTAGTGGCATAGGGGAAAATACTGCATGACTTATCGCGTGCAGTTTCAATCATTACAGCCAGAGTGGCAGTCAGCTGATCCTTCTCACCGTTGTATGTTGTATGTTTTAAACCTTTACACGCACTGCCAACCCAGCTGCTGGTGGGGTCAGCCTGTATGCCAAAAAAAGTTCTCGCCACACTTCGTATATGCCAATGTATGTGAAGCAGGCTTTTGTTTTGACGTTTTGTGCCAACCTGCTGGTAAAAAGCAAAGATCCTGATGGTTGGTAAGTTGAGGGGGCAGCGCTGAAGGTAACCACTGTGATGACGGCGGTGCCGACGCTGACAGTAAGACTCACAGAGCTTACACACCTTGAGTTACAAGTGTAAGCCAAAATGCACGCTACTCCGTAGAGGTCATGTGGTTTGCCAGCATGAGACAGACGTCTACAGCGGACTGGGTCATGAACAGAGGGTGGCTAGATGGGGCAACAGGTATCACCCAATGGAAGGCATACCGTCTTTTGGCTTTCTGCTATCGGCAAAAATTACGTGAAATACGTACTATAGGAATATAACCCGAAAAAGACTGATGAAGCAATGCAGAAGGAGGATAGCAGGTGACGAAGTCATTAGGCCCGATATGGAAAGGTTCTTGAGAGGAAATTAACTAGACAAAGAGAAAATAAAGGTCGAACGGAAGAGCCAATTGGCCCAAAGCTTGTGGCCGAAAGTGTAGAACAATGAACAGGCGTAACATTTTCGGCCAGGACACGGGAATAGGAGCCTCTACTTCCGGGCTTTTGCGCTACTTCCTAGGAAGATTATGATTAGCGTTACGGTAGAGTTAAAAGTTTGAGTTAATGTCAGGCTCGGGACATGAAAATATCTACCCTTCCTGGAGTTTTACGCAAGACTATCCGTATTATAGAGGGCTCCCATTACCGTTTCCTAGCTATCTTCGTAATAAATTTCCGTTTTGGATGTTTTAGTATGAAATCTGTTTTTAGGAAAATTTACCTACTCTTGATAACTGCTGACATTGCGTTAAAACCTTTCTGATGAAGGATGTCAAAAGTTGTGGAAAGAAGGGTTTAGAGCAATAATGGAGCCCGCGGTTTCGAAAATAGAGGGAGCAAAAGAGGTTTGATATAACTAAAATTAATGACTCACCACAGTATCTGCACAATCTAGTGTTAATGGCCTCGGCTGTGGGGAGACGGTGGGGAAGCGGTCCTTGAAACCTGAACGCAGACTCTGACCTCCAGGGAATGGCAGGAAATTGTCCGCTTTGTTGTCCACTGAAAATAAGCACAAACAGTGCTCTTCAGTAAAAACGAAGGCAAGGATAACTTTTCGTTTAAATTAAAAAAAGTCAAAAGTGAAAACATAAGAGGATGACAAATGACACTAAGATTCCTTAAGTAATAATTTCGTTCAAATTCGCTCCGCATATAGTCAAATAAACGAACGCTACTTTCAAACGTTACGTAAATCGCCAGTATTTGCCTACCCCTTTACAGCACTTCGAAAAGTTCGTTACCTCGGCGAGTAAGTCCCTGATCGGTGTGGGATTGCTACGTGTCCAGTGTGTAATTGTCTCCGACGTCCATTCGTAAGCGAGTAAACTCTATAAAACGTGTTAATTGAAAATCGAAAACCACGGTGGTCACTCTGGTCCAAACTACAGTTGCGTGGAACGACGGAACGACCACATCCCCTTAAACATTTTAACTATAGGTGACACTGGATGGGCAGAGCGAATTAACCTCTTGCTGGTGGCTTTGTGTGAGGCCTGATTCGGTCATGCGAGTGAGACTAGCAACGTGGTGCCACGCGTAAATGAGGACTTGATACCAGATAGGCAGACAGTGCGTACAGGTCCATACCCAGCCACCTTGACTGGTCCTCCCATTAGAATACCGTTGCAGAGGAGAGCATAAAGCCAATGCTACAAATTTCTCCCGCACTTTACTGCACGTAACCACTGATATCCGGGTAATGGAGGTCATTGAAGGACGATCACAACACAATCAATTAGGTTATACTTACTCCAGTCCTTGTCTCCAGCAAAAGCGTGCAGTATGCTGCAGGAATTTTTACCAATAAACTCGGAGTACAACTATGCTCGGAGATGTAACAGTAAAATCTAGAGCGATTAAGCAAAGAAAGAGAGAGAGAGAGAGAGAGTGCGAGAGAGAGAGAGAGAGAGAGCATGTTTTCCCAGTTCAGTCTGATACGAATGGTTGGTACTCTAAGGCCCATCTGATGGCCCATCACGCTGCTGGTTGTGCCGAACAGAACTCAAGAGATACCTGAGGTGTTGCACTTTAAATTTGGAAACTGTGGGTGGCCTTGGCAACTTCAAGAAATCACCTGACTAACTGGTGTTTCTCGTAAGCACCTGCAACACATATAAAGATAAACCCACCGGAATGGTGATAGCATGCTTCTCGAAGACATAGATATCTGCAAGCTGAGCCGTCAACAGGTTGTGGGGTCTTTAAAATGCGTATAAATTCAGTCAGGTAAACTATATCTGAATGAGAATACATGAGGTTCAAACAAAAACTTCAGATGGAAAAAGGCAGATTATTATCTGAAAATGGCCTCCTGGTATGGGAACTGCAATTCAGTGGCTTCCGCAGCGGTAGTCCAGCAAAAAATAAATAAAACTTCTTTCTTCATAGTGGTCAAAAACCTACTGCATGTCTTACACAAGACACAGTAAACTATTGTTCGATCATAAATTGTCTGAGTGGCCTTCAGACAAGCGAAATTTTAGTAGGGATTAACCGGAACAAACCCGGTTCTGGAGGACACCGCCAGCAGTTTTATTTTGGCGGAACCGAGCTAAAAATGCAAGAGACGCTGTCCCGTCAGACTGATTTGTCTAACAGACTGCAAAGATAGGCATGCAACAGGTTCACAAGTCCGCCGGGCCATTCACGCACACTTGAGAGACGGGGGAGGGAGGGAGAAGCAGGCGACTAGCCAAATGGGGAAAAACAAGACATTACGTCGTCCCTGGGTGGTCGATACTTCAGCAACGATTGGGAGATGTGATGATGAATCATTAAAGCAGTGATGAAGGTATTACAGATAAGGAATGAGAGCAAGACTTATAAGAAACTACTACTAGGGCGGTATAATGGCGAGTAATGGAAGAACGGCTGGTAATAAGAAAGTGGGAGATACTTCTACGACGTAAGGTAGTCTTGCAAATAGATGTCATCCATGGAACGAGTGACGAAGAAGACCAAGAAGACCGGAATGTCCCTTTCTGGCTTACTAGTTGTCATCAGCTAGCTACACCTAACTCCAGGTATTGCAACCCTTGAGGCTGGAACACACATTCTCTTGGTTAGAAGTTCAACGTTGTAAAAATTGAGCCACGGGCTCATTGTCCTTTCGGTTGCGATCGGGCAATTATAGTAGACGGGCGCTCACCGATCGTGTTACGGGACATAGAGATCTTGTTCCATTTTTGAATGAAAAGATAGCACTATTAGTTAGCTACACCATAATTGAATTAAACCTTTCGATTGAAGAGAGAGAGAGAAACTGTCTACAGAATGCATGCCACGAGAATCGGGACGTTTTTTTAGTTAACAAAGCAAAAGTAGAAAGATCTGGATTTTTACGTACTGACATCTTTCCAAAAAACATTTTCTCACCCATGAAGTAAAGCTCCAAAGAGACGACACGCGCGTTTCCATAAATCCAGGGCTGTAAAATGGATAGCTCCTGATGACGCTGAAGTCCAAACGATCTAATCAAGTTGCCTTTGTGAATATGGAATTACTTCTTAGTCTTTATATTGCGGGACTTGATTCCAAAGCTACCTTATTACGTTCATCCTGTCGTCTATTACAGAGATATCAAGATTAAGACACGGGAATAGGAAACCCAGTAAAACAGGTGGCCTTGCACCGAAGTTTGGGAGGGGTAAATAGTACCGAGTCAAAAACTTGACACTAACCCTAACCCAAACGTTAACCCCAACTCTAAAACTAATCATTACTTTACCAAACCCTAGCCGTGTCTTATAATTTGAACCGTCAGTTCGACTGTTGTCATCCGACAATGTCCACAGAATGGTGGTGCAGGGACAATGAATTGTGCGCAAATTAGTTTTAAGTAATAGTAGAATTGCACTGCATATACCGCACTCGCTCTTCCCTTACCCGCCTGTGCCCGGTGTGGGACCAGACGCAGGTGACTGGCGCGGCTGGAGCCGTCCCTGAGCGTGCTGCCACACCTGGCTCGGATCCCACGGCGTGGGAGTACCATAAAGGCCATATTGGGAAGGAGCCCTTGCAGCCTAACTCTCAGTCCGCCAGTCAGCCACTCCGCACAAAACACACGCTGGGCTGACCACACGGTCCGAGTTATCCCGGCAGTTGGCAGTCTTCCAAGTCACGGCTTTTATAGCACTGTGATAGTTTCAAGCGCGTCAGATTTTTATAGTGAGGAAAATGCGCTGAGCCATCGACCTCACTCTCACCCCCACCCCCACAATAAGGCCACCGTCGGAGCCGGTCAGTGGTCTGATCAACCAACCTGCCAAGGACTAACGAAGATATGGCCCTCTTGAAAACCGTGCAAACTCAGAATTCTTCCCAAAGAGGAAGGTTACCGTGGAAGTTGTTGAGTTTGTACCGTTTAGGGCCACGGAATACGAGCATGGCCCCATTTTATGCCTGGCATGAACTTCTGGTGGAGAAAAACACGAAGGGAATTCGACCAAGACAAGAGTAATGGCTAATTTTATGCAAGGTTTGGCTCAGGCTTTATCGCCGCGAACAGGAGTTAGTGTAGTTTCCTTTCAGCCCTTCAGTCCTTTTAACGATGAATACTGTAGTGAGAGATGGGTAGAAAAAAATATGTACTTAGTTCGAACAACCAACAACCCCGAACCACATCGACTCACATTCCGCTAGTTTCTTGAAAATTATGCTGCTGACAGACACCAGTAGTGAATAATTCGATAAATAAAGACTAGGAATGTGCACAGGTCATGAATAGTACTGCGTAAAAATTCGCTCTTTCAGTAGATCAGGGATTTCGGTAACTGATCAAAGGTCAAAAAATCCTTACTGAATATTATCCCAAGAAAAATGATTGACGTATAGCAAGAATATGGCGGACTACGAAACCAAGCAGACAAATTCATCTCAAACTCGCCTAAGCACGATAGCAGACCTAGGCGGAATTTTCTCGCGCATGGAGACCGATCGGATAAAAAGGCCAGGACCGACTCACACACGACTCACGGAGTTGCAGATGAAGAGATAAAAGGCCAACCGACAGGTCCGTCTCTCGACGAAACAGTCGATCACGACGACGGCGATGGAGCGGAGAAAGGCAGAAAATGAGAGGGAGCAGGAAGGAGGACAGAGAAGACTAGGAGGAGGATGAGAGTAGGTGGGTGGGCCTCCTGTCTGCTTTGCAGCATGGGACTTTCGTTAGAGGGCAGGTCGTCGTCGGCGGGGTCGGTGTGCATGCGTTAGGGAGCAAAGGAGGGTAGGCGCAGGAGACGAGAAGGGGGGAGGGGATCGGCAGAGTAATACGTCATGCAGGCTGGGGTGGTCTCACAAGTTCACGCTCTTGCCACACGCATATACGAACACACACACGCAAGCGCATCTACGCGCTGAGCCCTCCTCCTAAGCTTGAGCAGAATTTTGGTAAGCGAATAAGGTTTGCAGAATGGATTTCTGTGGGGCACGCAGGAGGCAGGCCTGGCACGCGGAAATCAAACGCGAAAACACATGCCCGAAGCTGATTCCCAGGAGGAGAAAAACGAGCTGGTAAAGTAATACAAAAACCAGGCACACGCATTGGACCACCCCGACACAGTTGACTGCGCGCTTGATGGGGCCTGAGTGAACCGTCACACGCTCATGTGAGGCAGAGCAGAGACAGCGGGTTGAGCGTGGAGCATAGAAATGGCAAAAGTGTCGAAACACTAACACTGGAAACAACTCGAAGCATGGCACATAACCAACACAAGCATAAAAGACAACTTTGTATGTTAACTTCTCCCGTATGTATGAAGTTATCAGCCACTTAAAGCCGCTACAACTCAACTCAACCCTTTGATTGTAGATCTGGGCCAACATAGCTTGCACTGGAAGGAAGGTACTGCTCGTAAAACTAAAGCTATCGCCAGGAGGTAACGGAGGAAAATCGCAAAAGAAATGAAACAACGCACCTGCAGGCCGAAAGGCCAGGAGGACGAAATAATGTTTTTGGAAAGGAGAGAGAGAGAGAGAGAGAGTATGGAGTACCGACATTGATACTCGCGGCAATTCAGGACACTCCACTATAATACATCGAGCACAACCGAATCTGTAATGACTCGATAAACGCCGTGGTTTGAGAGTTTGCCAGCTGATCTGGGCGGAGGGAGAACTTATATGACCCCGTAACAGAACCAAAGAACCGGAACAGCGGTATTCCGCTGAATTCTAGTAAACTAAGGACAAGGGTTAAGAGACAGAGGTATGACGGACCGTTGGGTTATGGCTACTGTTAAGGTTAGGACACGCCAATATGTCCCCTTCCTGTAATTTAGCGCAGGGTCACCTATATTTGAGGGGGCTTTCCCAATGCCGTGCCCTGTCGGCAGAGGGGGAGGGAAGGCGGCACTCAAGCGAGTCCGACAAATGAGGGAGCTCCTTCCCCCGTTGGAAAAACGTTCACACTGCAAATGCTTCTTCTTCGTAAGGCCTTCATGGCATTTATCCCTTCCGTCAGGCCTGAGTCCGCGTGTGTCAGGCGTGCGATGGTAACTTCAAACCCTCTCGACAACTAGGCACAATTCTATGCCCAGTCGACCAGACTCGCGCAGCAAATCATCGACACACTGGTGAGGGAAGAGAGGGCGATATCGATCCAGCTCGGGTCAAGCACACCGTTCCCTTACCGTAGACAGTTGAACGAGCTGAGAAATAATTGCGACGCCCTACTAGTCGCGAGGTTGAAGTTTACCAACTAACTCGATTACTTGGTTCCCCTTAGGAACGACGTTCAGACTTCAGTGCCTTCCGATTTTTGCGGACCCCATTACACCGCTTGCTGCTGGAAGATCGACAAATATCACATTGAAGCCTGGTATGTGTGAAGATAGAAAACTGATTGCATGCGACATGCGTAGACGGACTGTTTAGTGCTGCCGTTTACTATGTCCGTACCTCTCACAGGTCGCAACGACTTTGTCTCGTCACTGCAACACTGCCAGTGTGAAATGACAGTTCGTAAGATGCAACGTAGATCTGTTTTCTTAGAAAATAACGCAGTGCGATGTGTACCTTATTATTAAACATTTCACTTGAAAGCCCATTTGGTAACAGAAAATTGCCACACGCTCTGAATCATCTGTTGCTGGGGGATTTCTGTTCGATGAAGTGCTCATGGTCCAATTGCCAGACCCCGCCTGTGGACCGTTTGCTCTGCGTGCATGCACATCTCAGTGCTTCTAGCTCTAGACGACGGTCGGGGTCGAGAGACTATATAAATCAGCCTACACGTCTGTCGACAGACTCTCTGATATATGAAAAGTGGCAAACATCCGAAAATTTAAAATAAGTCAAACCCTTCTGAGAAGAATAATGTCTATGGAGTACAGTTCCTAATCCGGTTCCTCTGGCCCTCAGCGGCCTTATAGTATTTTTCTTAACCACAGCTAACGTCAGATTCTCTGGCTTTCTTCCATTTGCACTTCAGCCGCCATTCAGTCGCAGTCAATTGAGTTTGTCTCCATTTATTCTTGAAAATTTTGCACATGGCCTTGAAACCGATATGCCTTTTGATGACTGCTTCTTCTGAGTACACTGTCTTTAGGAACTCAAAAAATTTCCCTGTCCGTTCCAGTATGTGTTAGAGATGGCTAATTCAAAAGCACTCCGAACAAAAAAATTACTCAATTAGATATTGGTTGCACTAATTAGCTGAGATTTTAGCGCGTTGCCTGATTTCGACTGGTTGTGTTTTAGAGGCAAAAGAACATAACTGATAAAAACAAGGGAGACTGGAAAGGCCATTTCTGCTTCATTAACCATCATCAACCAGCCATACCCAACCCCTGGGTGTTAGATCACCGGAGGTTTGAACCAGAGATCGATCGGTGAACGCCCATCCACCAATAGGAATAGCCTTGATCGAAACAAACAAGAAGTTATTTGGGAAGAACTTCTTTCCTTCGAAACGTATATATGGCAGCGGTTTATACCATACTGCCAACGCAAGTACTAGCTGAAAACCAAGGCACCTGCTTCGCTGTGTTTCTGATACTGCTGCATGAGGCAACTGTGAGCTGTTCGACCCTTCGTTGGGTCTCCCAACGTCGTCTATATGGCTTCCGGTATACGAAGCAAGGAAAAATATCAAACAAAAAATCTCAGTGATTATTGACATCAGGATTTGACGTGAAATGTGCTGGACATAACTTTTCAGGATCAACCCCGAAATTCCAATAAACCTTATAGTCGAGCACAATCGACCAGCAGAATACTCACGTGCGTTTACTGTTGGATCATTTGACCTCTTCGCACGAGCTTTGTCCCCTTTTGCGACCATCCTAATAACATCCCCGTTGGCTTACTTGCTGGCCGGCGGGCTGAGCAGTTCTTGCTGCCCGTTAAAATGGCTCTCGGCCTCGTGGGCGCGTCCGTGAGGCAGTGTTCCACGGTGGTCATACGACCCCGGTCTGCCTCTTCACTGTGGTCGGTCCCCCGCAACTTTGCTCAGCTGTCCCATTGGCTCCATCCGAAATATTTCGAGCAGTGTAGGCGGAATACAGGCTTATGGCTCGGTTAATTGAGCCAGTCGAGGACCAAATTTCGAAAATCAGTCGGCCACCTTATCTTGCTCGGCCGATTACCCTTGCTTTCTCGAGGGCGAAGATGTAGTTCTTCTGCAGCATGCTGTACACGCAAGTGCCTCAGGAAGCCCCATTTTGTGCGGCCGAATGATGAAAACTCGAAGTTCTGGCTCGTGACTCTCTATGTAGGAAAAGCTTTGGACGCGACGTAGGAACCCTTAAAACTTTTGAGATTGGAGTGGCCAATAAGATGGAAAACACAACCCATGGACTCCAGAGATTTGCTACCAGTTGAAGGTTAAGTAATAGTAATTTATAACAAAACTCGCCAAAATTGTGATGCAAGTTATATTGGTGAGGCGGGCAAACGCCTCCGCATAAGATTGCCCTATCACCATCTTGCAACCAACAGCGAGAGAAATCCGCCTCTGTACTATGGCCACATACGGTCCCACATGGTCGTCAAGGTTATTTGTGGCTGAAGTAACGCAGAATAAGTGTGAAACATGAAAAAGGAGTCACGATCATTGGAACCAAAGCTTTATTAGCGTGACGTCTCGGTTCTCGCTCGAAGTTATCTTCAAAGACAGTCGCACAACTGAGTAATATGGGGCACAAGGGCGCAGTATTTACAGGGTGTGGTTGCCAGAGAAACACAGGATAATATAGCTCTTGTTCCAGTAATCGTGTCTCCCTCTTCGGGACTATTTCCTGGAACTCACCTCCTCACTTCGTTTAGCAAGCCTGATACAGTTGTCTAGGAAGCAACCCTCACACTCTGTCTTCTTGCCCCTGCTATATATTAACAAGTACCGACATATTAAAGTCAGATCTGCCTTAGAGGGCTCTAGATAGAGTCCCAAAGTGCCACGGGATGAGCAACTCTCCTAACCCGATCGGTGAACGTGTGTTGAGGTGCCCGATTAACTTAACTTTAAGTGTACCGGAAGCTTTGGTAAACGGACACAATAATGGTAGAGCTTCCTCGCTTGGCATATGGGGTGGATGATCAGGTTCTTTGGCAGAATACACTACCAGGACGTAAAAGACAATCAAAAACGTCCTCAATTCCCTCTTTACGTGCCACACAAATTCGCCCATGTGATCTGTGCATCGCGTAGATAGGTACCCCAAAGTCCGTACCAATGTTCCAGCGCTAGCAGGCACTACCTGAGCCATCACCATCGCCATAGTCGATGTTGAAATCGGTCCCACAGGCAGGGAGGGATGCGGACATGCCGTCTCGCTCATTCGGTAACAAGGTTCCAGGCGGTTTGGCAGATCCGTGGGCGCACAAACACACCCGCATACACACACACACACACACGCAAACGCCGAAGTGAACATACCACGTAAAAAGAGCGATTACGAACGCACAGCGTGTGTGTGCGAGCGTCGGTTTCGAGGGAGTTGGTGATTCATATGGCGCCCACACACATGTACATATTTATATACATGCACGCAAGCACACACACACACACACACACACAAACACACATACACTGGTAGGAATTGGTTGTCGAGTGCACAGGTGAACTACTAGCAGAGACGTACACCCATACGTACAAGTGGATACACAGGCAGGTGAGAGGGGTAAATGGCCAGACAGACGCACTCAATATGCTGCCAATACCCCTTTGCACTAATGAGGTAGTTACAGAAGGAGGAAACGTAAAGACACCCACACCTTAAATCGCCCAAAAACCGGCTTCGGCAGTAGTAGTGATGGTGGACGTCTGGGTGCACGCGGGCGCTTACAGTTTAGGTCACACTGATCGTCAACCGGTGAGATTCAGAAGATATGCGGTTTAATGGTTGATAGCATGTCCTAATAAACGCGACCTATGTTGTTCGCTAGTGCAACTTTAGGCTATGCCAGCTCCAATCCCCAGGCCCTGAATCGCCAACTTGGGCGCGGTCGAAGACTCCAGGTCGATGCACTGGTCGTGTGCTTTGAGATGTCGCATGCAACAACCATAATTAACTACTTAAGCTAATCAGACGCGTGGATGTTGCCTAAGGAGATATTTCCTGGAGTGAATATTGGCTATGGACATGTGAGAATCAAGGTGGTAGCGCACAGCACGGTTCACATGGGCTTGTTTGAATGATTAAATGCTTAATAAAATTTGAAGATAAAAACAGGGGTGAATGACTTGAATATTTTCACATATCCATGGGAAAAACTGTTCAAAAAGGACTATAAATGTCCTAAAAATTTACTGACGATTCCTTTTACTATAAAAATCAAAAAAGCCTAAGAATAAAAAGCTACTAAGAAATGCTCCTCATTACTCAGAGAATAACGAGCGAAAATTCCCGGCAATTTGCTTTGAAAATACGAACATATTTTGGCAGATTTCGAACATGCCCTCGGTAGAACACGAGTAGTTATCCACCAACTTTCCTAACTGAATGTAAACATCGCCAATAATGTCGTCCTTATTGAGTCAGGGTACTAGTTCCCCTATAACCAAGTAAGGAACTTACTAGGAATTGCAATTGCTTAAAGGACATGCATTAAGTTGGCAGGCCAACCGACTGTTCCACCCTTACAAGTGACTAGGCCCAGCATTTTGCCACGGAGTGGCTACAGTGGCAACGTGAGCGTAAATTCGCCTCTGGTAAGACAGGACTGCGTTACATATACCAGACCCTCTGCTTCCCCCCCACAGTGTTCCAGGGACACGACAAAGTCATTGCGATCGGAGAGGCGTGTGGGCACCGTGAATGACGGAGGTCTCAAACTAGAGCCTGCACAAGCACTCACCACCAGGGAAAACCGAGGCTTACATGAATATTTCGGGCTTATTACCTGTGTTAAGCCGCTGGTGCTGTTGCATTATTCTATAATGCCCTCCGACGGGGCAAGCAAAAGCAAATATGTAGATTTTGGTGCCAAATCCAAGGTTTCCACGGACAAGTAAAGAAAGGCACAACCAGTAGGTATCGGGTAACGTGCTAAAATCTCCACATAATAACGAAATCAGTCTCTGATTAAATAATTTTTGTTTTTTTGTGATTTCGAATTAGCCCTCTCGCACAAACAACCAACGGACAGGGACATTTCTTGAATTCCTAAGGACAGTGTACTCAGAAGAAGCAGTTATCAACAGTTATATCCTTTCAAGGCCATTTGCAAAAATAAATGGCGACAAACTCAGTCGGTCGCGACCGAGTGATGAATGAAATGAACGTGTTCTGATTCAAAGACAGAAAGCCGGAGAATCCGTAAAGCCTTCGAGGGCCCAAGGAACCGGATTAGAAGGTGTACTTAACAGATATGTTTCTAAGAATAGTTTGACTTATTTCCTTTTAAGTTCTCGGGTGCCTGCCCCTTTTTCCATATTAGAGAGTCGGTCGACAGAAGTTTAGGCTTATGTACGGTCAAAATTCGGGCGTATTCTGCATCTATTCAGCCTCTCTAGACTCCCACCGCCGTCTAGAACTAGAAACACTGAAATGCTAATGCACGCAGAGTTAACGGTCCACATGCGGGGTCTAACAAGTGAACCATGAGCACTTCAGCGAACACAAGCTCACCAGCGACAGATGATTCCGATCGTCCGGCATTTTTTTTGTACTTAGTAGGCTGTCAGGCGAAATATTTTATAATGAGAACGGAAGCACACTGCGCTATTTTATAGGAAAGCAGGTCTGTGCTGCATTTTACGAACTCTGTCATGTCACCCGCAGTGTTCTAATGATAAGACAGAGTCGTTGCGATCCGTAAGGGGTATGGGCATAGTGAACGGCAGCACTAAACAGTCCATGTACGCATGTCGCACGCAATCGGTTTTCTATATTAACAGGAAAAATGTGTGTTAAGGTATGGTGGAGAATCATATACTGTAAAGGCTGCCTGGCATGTGAAATATGAAAATGAGCACGACACGCTCTTTCGCATTCGCTTCGCGGTTCTATACATATGCTGACCGTATAAAGTTGCCCAGATCCTTTAAAAAACGACGCGCTTTCGTTAAGCCCCAGTTTAAAGCACTGTTACTGTTCGCCCGTCGTATTAGTGGGATAGTAAGGTCCAGTTAGGATGAAAATCAACTTAGGTGAAGGAGACTAGGGTTGACATTTCAGCATATTTTTCAGCGCTAGTCATTCATACCTAATCCCGCATCAGGATAAGCTGACCGACGACGGCGAATAGGCTAGAAACGCTCATTGTACTTTCCATCTTTTTGATCGGTATTTATTTTACTTGCATAATTTATTACGATGCGATCCCCTGAGATGAGTCTTGATAGACATCAAAGACAACATTTAAGGGCCATTTTCCCTCGTGTAGGCGTAGCAATGGAGTGCCACTTGCAAACGAGCAAATTCCGGCATCAATGTTAATTTAACGCTTTCAGTGAGGAGGAGTGCAAGGTGTTGCCTGGTTATGATAATGCCTATGACATCTTTTAGTAGCATTAACAAATTCCGAGGTTCGTTATGACAACAGCGCAATCTTTAAGATTATCTTCCTAGGATTCAGTAATACCTCTATTATTTACTCTCTTACAAAAAAATACAGATTATTTTCGGTCTTTTCCATCTGATTTAGGTAAAGTATAATTTGAATATAACAAAATAAATTATTGGCTTCTAAAATCTTCAAAAATGTATTTGTCCGATATCTTCCTTTTAAGTATATTACAAGAAAGAGGTCTTTTGATTGTTCCAGTAAATGTGATAGAATGATGTTTTTACGTTCTTGCTGCAACTTATAGCATTCGTTTAAGAATTATTTTCCCATAAGGAAATATAACCGAATGAGTTTGGTTTGTGAGTCAGCAGAACGAAGATGATTTTTGAATTGGCAAAATATAAATAAAGCCGTACTGTATTCGGAGTCGAAAATTAGTGAACGTAAAATGTGTGTCAAACGCCATGAAATACTCATAAAAATCCCCACTTTTGACACCGAAACTGTTTCAGTTGTGATAATTAGGAAGTCTAATCCCAAAGCAAAACAGAAATAATTTTTACCTCACCCATAGAAGTTGTCTCTACTCACTTAAGACAAATATTAAAAATCAGAGTTTAAACATTAATTTTTTCCTCTGCTTTGTTGTACCTTTGTATACACAAAAAGAACCATTAAATTGTTTCACGGAAAAATGAGTCCCAGGCACACTGTAAATACAAAGGACAGAAAACCGCATTTTATCCGAGATTATAATGTTTTTAAAGACAACACGAGGAAAAAGTAAAACAGTTTTCTTAAATGTAGCCTTTGATTTTATAATACAATTCAAGACGGCAGAATAGGAGCAAGGGTAGGAACATTTCTGAGTGATCGCCACTGAAGACTGAAAATGTTTTCGACAGACTGGAGCGCGCCATACTTTAGCAATTATTCCGAAGCTTCGTTCTAAAAGGATCATCGAAGAAAGTACCACTACATATTCTTTTTGATTTGGAATCATAGTTTTCCTACCATTCATATACTTTTTGAGCGGTACCGAGCTGCAACAGAAAAATTCAATTTATGTAAAAGTGCATACAGGCCATCCAAAATGTGGTGCGGCACGCGTCAAGCATTGATAAAAGCTAGGCGAAGATGACCTATTTTTCTGTGCCCTCGGTGACGGAATAAACAGCTTCCTAAGTAGCGCATGAACTTTTGACCGAAGCCTCCACCACCGTCCCCCACCGCTACCCTCAGAGACTGCTCTACTGGGCTCGAAGATCCACGACTTCCCACACATGAAAAACGACCCCTGAAAGCTTCCCTTGGATATAACGAAGCAGCCAGGCAGTCACAGGACCATGCTTTTGATGCTGATCGTGCGCTTGGTACTATTCAATCACCATGTACATAATGTGCGTAACGGTGCTTTCGAAATCAAGACCACATCCGAGGCGTAAGAACAAGCAAACAAAGAGAAGTGAATGCCCAAACACACGCGGGGAATTCGGGTTAGAGTGGAGCAGACGTAAGCAATAGTACTTCGGGGAGACCATGAATGCAAATTTAGGTGGAATATCCAGTGAAATGTGAGCCTAAATTGTGAAACGTGTTTTCGATTAAAAAGGATGACTTAGGTGGTATTATAATATTGATTATTGTGCAGGATAATCCCAAAATATTTCAGCCACAACAGGATAGAATGCGTTTCCTTCCGGATGCCTGCTAAAACTACAGTCCGTAAAATAACTACTGAAGTAGCATACATTTTCCCATTACTTTAACTTCCTTATAATCTCAAATATATTTTGCAGAAAACATGTCAAAAATAACCATTCATGCACCCATTTCGTAGTAAATAACGTCTCCTCGAGGCAGAGGTAGCTTTCGGTCTTAAAATAATTGGGATTATGAGATTTCATTTGAAGTATACAACATGGTCGAAATCCATCGTAAAATTTTATAGAAGATAGGGTATTTTCTTCAAAGAAGAGAAATTTACGACTGTTGCACGTGGAAAGCACATAACTTGTGGTTAGGTAACCCTAAAGGCACGTTCATCAGCAGGTCAGCTTCAAAATTACTGGGGAATTGAAGAATTTCCAAAACCAACAGCTATCCTTCCTCTAAATATAAGATTTAAAGAACACGCAATGTAATACCAAATGAATATAAAATATTTTATTTTTTTAAGATTTTCTATAAAATATGTTTAAATTCTAAAAGGGCATAGAAAAACCACGAAAAATTCGTACCGATTAAGTGGTCAGTTTTTTTTTACAGAACACTGTTTTCAGAGGCGGCTGAAAAGAATCTCCTTTAAAAGCTGGCATCCTGACATGACCGAAATATGTCGGGATTAGGCTGCATGAAGGTCAGTACTGGAACACCACCGAAGTAATCCTTTCTAATCGGAAAAAATACTTTGGAATTTCGGTTGATATTTCTAGAGAGATGCCACCTGGTGGACAAAGTTCATGTATAAGGAATAAATCCCCAAGAAGTGTGACAGGTATTTCAGAAGGGCAGCTCATCCTTTCGACAACGTTCTTCCTGACATGAATCCGTTTGTTCGGACTACCCATGTGGAATAGCACGTTATGTGCAGCTATAGATTGTAGGGATGTAGAGGCTGCCCAGAATGGCAGTAATGCTGGGTTAACGACAGACTCAACTAATGCAGTAGGCTATTTTCTCTAAAAGAAGGTAGTATAAATAGAGCCTATAACCCAGTGACTGACGCGACCAGCGGAAGTGGATAGTGTGTGTCAACTTCTCCGGTGAGGTTTACGCGCGTTAAGTTATCGTACAGAAGAGGAACCATAAAAACTTTAAACAATGAAAGACACGGGAAATGTGCCCGCTCAGACGTTAGGCCTACACGCATTTCTAGTGGAATTGACACATATTTTCAACTGCTAAATAGCGAGGCGGGTGAGTGAGTTAGCGTTATGCTGCTTAAATAAATTTTAAAGTCAAATCACGCGCAAGGTATCAACATCCAAACACGGCCCCTAAATCCTATAGAGGCATGCCTGCAGCGACTGTCATCAAAAAAATGTGCCATTCAGCAAAAAAAGAGATTCCGGATACTCTTGTGCTGGAATAGACTGGCACACTGGGTATCCTAACAATTTCCAGGTGGAGCTGATGAGTAACACAATGCGACAGGAGACCATTTCATTCATGAAGACCGAGATCAAGATGTGCAGAATATTAAAGGGGAATATCTCCGATTGTTAATAGAGGCTTCCAGGATGCAGACCCGGACTCAAAGCAGTTTTTGATAAGTCTAGCGACTCATAGTTACGCTTGATATTAGGTATGTCGTGAAAAACTCTAGCGATCAGTAACACAATGCGGGTGTCAGATAGGCGTCTGTAAAACAGAATTCTCAAACGTATATGCCGATACAGGTTTTCGAGAATGCGGAGAAAATGAACCAACATTACAAAAACAAGTCAAACTCCTCGTTACAACGTATCCAAATCGGTAAAATACCCCGTGAAAAATTCAAAAACCGGTAGGGTGAACGAAGGCAGCCGAAAAATACGTTTGAGATGATATTCCGAGGCTGAGACGGAATAAACGAAGCATAAAATTCCAATTTTTCCACCCAAGCATACCAAAGAGTTACACAGAAAAGAAAGGCAGATATTGCTGCCACACGAATACCCTCTCACGTCTGATGCTCTAGGAGGGAGTTGAGGCCTTGTAGACGGACGTCAGTGAACAATTATAAATGTACATAACTATAGGAGATTGATGAGCACACGGCCTCAACCAAACACGACCAACACATGAGTGGTACATTAAATAATGCTAATACTTAGTCTGTGCAAAGGCCGAACACGTAAAGCATAGATTAAAAAAACTAAGCTTACCTTACCCATTTCCACAGTGTCCTATCAAATAATATTCAAACTACAGTGAAAATTCTGTACACGGACAAGTGCTTTTAAGCGTAGTATCCGAAAGAACAGCTTTCTTGGAAAGCGCCTGTTCTCAGATTCGATTCCAATGTCGAGACCTTAATTATGATAGCGTTTGGATCGCCCAACTAGAGCCCTACATGATTATAACTCCAAATTGTGTATAAAATTAGCAGAAAGATAATAAAACGAATAAAAAATAATTATCACCTGAGAGAAGACTGCCAAGAGACGGTGCGGTTAGAGACATTGAGGGATTGGAGACGTGGACCTGATTACTGTTCAGAATAGGAATGGGAGCACAGTCGTTGACGGAGCGCTGAACGAGGTTTCCGTGATCCCCGAGGTCAATAGGCTCATGTGGTCGAGTGTACTTGGCGCCAAGGGCGGACAGTGAGCGCAGATGGTCCACAGCCTCATTGACAATCGCCATCGGCGGACTGCGTTGATGAGCCAGATAGGGATTGGAGAGCAGTCTTGAGGCCATATGCTGATGACTGCTCGGCGAGTGTGGCAATTCCAGAGGGACATGGTGCTGCGCGCCAAGTGGTGGTGGCAGCGGCTGCGTTACCTGCGCCGAAGAAAGCGGGGAATCGGGTGATAGACTGGCGGGACTTCGTTTCCCCGTGAGGTGACCGGAGTTGCTTGAGGGGAGTGAGGGTTGACGATAAGTGGATGACAGCGGGGGAGAGGCGAGGTTCTGTGAATGCATAAATGAGCTGCTGGAAGATGACTGCTTATAACCACTAGGAGTTAGAGGCTGATGAGTGGAGGAAGGAGTTTCTTGGTTAGAAGATCCGTAGCTGGACTCCGACCAAGGTCCAATACCACCACTGCCGCCAGGTCCTCCGCCTTGTAGGCTAACACCACCGACGGAGGGGGGATTATAAGCGGAATGGAGGCTCGAGGAGGGTGCTGAGTGAAGTATAGCCGGAGGTGTGACCTGTGGAACGGACTGGGTCATATTGTTCGGAGTTCCGCACACTGACAACGCAGCTTCAGAAAGTGGCGTATTCGCGCGATGCGTCATAGATCTGCTAGGAGGCCTCTGAGACACCTGCCCACTTCCGGCCATCACAACCGCTGGTGACATGGTAGATGCGCTGGCGGAGGCCGGTGAATGACCTAACTGTCCGTGGTTAGTTCTACCAGAGCCTACAGCAACGTCGGCTGGGGAGGTTGAACTGGAAGCAAGGGCGGCCATGGATGGCAGTTGGATGGGACCCTGAGAGGGCGTTGCGGCGGCCGAACCCGTTTGTGAGCAGTTGATTCCCTCCTCCACTTCACTTTGCAGTCTATTATTTAAGTCCGTCTTTTGGGTTCGAGTAGCAAACATGGCAGAGTTACTGTGTTCATGCTTCGTTAACTACACCACGGCTGCCAATGTGTCTGACAATTACTCCTAGATCCTCCAACATTTCACCCAAGCTATCTTGGTTACCGGTCCCCTCGCTATCTTGACCCGCCTGTAGCAAACGACGACAGTCTGAGGCCGCGGCAGCAGCGGCGGCATCAGAGGCGTAACGGTTGATTCCTGAAAGAAGGCCAAGTGGATGAACATGTTCCATCTGCGGGTTTCCCCTGGTGAACTGTGATTTTCCCACATCATCCTCCGTCTCCATTGAACCGTCATCGTCTTCATCGTCTCGACCGCCATAGCTGCGTTCTTCTTGTTCGTCTCCTTCCTCTGCGTGATCTTGCATTTCTTCGTCCACGCCTAGATTATCGAGCTCTTGATCCTCATTCTCAAAATCACTCATAGTTGACCCAAAGTGCCGATTTCGGCGTAACTGAGCGGATGGGTCAACTTCATCCGACAGGGCAGCATCACGCTGCTGATCAGTCCGATTTGAGAGGGAGTATTTATTAAAGGAACAAACCAAAGCTTCTGGTGTATCTTGTGAATAGTTACTTCCATTAGCTGAGGAGCCCATTAGAAGCCCCATATTGTCCGCCATTAGTTGCACACGATAGCGTCCTCTACCACCACCACGGGAACCGGGCCCTCCGCGGCCATGGAAAGGACCCCGTCGGGCACACTGTCCACGCCCGGCTTCAAAGCCAGCCTGATGAATGTCTCCACTGTCACTACCTTGCGAACGCCAACTCATCGGCTCGGAAGCCTGAAACCCCCGCCCACGGCCTCTCCCGCGTCCGCGACCTCGACCGCGCAGTGGATCTCTGACACAGACAGGACCACTGACTGCGCAACTATGGTGACGAGAGACCAGGTGGACAGCCATCGCCTCCGCAGTACTGGAGTCTAGGTCGTACAGGCGTTGGAGGTGGGGCTGAAGCAGCTGTTGCAGTTTTGGTCGGCGACCGCGCTTGCGTGGAGGCGTTGGAGCCACGAGTGGAATATCGCTGCTTCCGTCCCCTCCAGCCGTGCTGATACTTTTCAGCTGGCTTTCCAGGCTGTCAACCATGTGCAGTTCCTCGGCGCTGAGCTGCCGACTGGAGGCAAAGACTGCATGTACAACATGTAAGGGCTGAGCATCCAGACTGGCCAGTACATCGGACACTGAGTCACTCACTTGGGTCGCCAGCGTCTCACCTGTCACAAAGGGAGGCAAGAGCGAACGAGCATAGGCTAGTGCAGCCTGTGCGTCGGGACTGGAGGGATCCATTTCGGCAGTCTTTTCCAGTACCACCAGTATTGAGGGTAATATATGAGATGCCGTGTTATTTGGATCCCCACTCATGTTATCAACTACCGGCGCTGCAACAGAGGATGAAGCCGAGGAGGGTCCTAAAGGCGTAACTGAGGTAGAGGAGGTTGTCCGAACCATGGGAAACGGCGGTGGTTGGCTGTCGTTGCTAATACTTTTGGCAGCCACAAAATGATTGTTGATGTTCCTGCTGTGGTCTGCACCATTGTTATCCGTAGCCGCCTTGCAAGAGCTTCCATAAGTTGGGCTCACAACCTCGTTTGCACGGTTGTCGGACCTCTCCTTGGCAGTGGTAGGTGAGGAGGTAGGAAATAGTTCTGGAAGGCCTCCCGGATCTTTGTCTAGTGAGTCAAGTATGCCATTGATGTCAGCATCGAGACTACTTGCCGCAGCTGTTCGGGAGGTTGACCCGCCAGAGATAGCAACAGCAGAGGTGGCCGTGGCAGCGGAAGGAGAAAGCAGAAATTTGTCTGTCGCGCGACACTCCTGGTGGTGCGCCTGCACAGGGAGGATTCCACCGCCTGCCGTTGTCTGGAGGATCGGTGGCGGCGGAAGAGGTCTATGTGCGGGATCGTAGGGACTAGAACCGGGTGAAAGGACTGAACCGCTTCCACTCTGACCACCCCGACCATCTTTGGAGTGCTGTTGATGGTAATGCTCCGCGAGAAGCGCCTTCTCGTGGCAGGTGAAGGAACAGAGATCACAACGAAAGGGATTTTCGCCGGTATGCTTATGATAGTGCAGTGTTAGGGTGTCCTTGTTACGGAATCGGCGTTGACAATCGGGCCAGTGGCAGTGATATTTCTTTCGGAGTCTGCGTTTTTGAAAGGCAAAAAATAAAGCGGGTGTCAATTGAGAAAAGAAACTTACTTCTGAGAAGTGGTGAGCATATAATTATTGATCTGGGTAACTTGTTAAAAATGTACCACATTTGTTAAGTGGATGGATGTCAAAGGCAACAAATGAAAATCTAAGTTAGGATCAGAAAGTTAATAAACGTAGAATTGAGTGTTATCGGTCCAGAAAGAAAGCATCAGTTTTATGCGTTAATTGTATTTGCCACTTAACGCGTGCGATCGGAAATGAGGGCTGTGACACATGGAGATGGTTTGTAAGACGACTGAGCTACACCAAGAGTGCATACAATGTAGTTAGTCAGCCAGAATCAACGATGACAAACGCAGTCAGTAGAAGGGGCAGCGACTTGTGCGGCATCGAGATAGCTCCCTCTTCCCGCATCCATCGAGTTCAAGAGGACTGGAGACTGATGTGCACATCACAAAAGGCAGAAACTATAAAATATACATACGCACTCGAACTATTGCTAGACAGAAAGCTTATATAGTAAAAGTGCACGACTCAATGAAATTAAAAACCACTGAATTATAACAGTTGTGGCGTTTTATAGAGCTTATGTCCAATGAGAGTTATTCTACTAAATAACTTCAAAAAACTCATAACAGCGTTCCAGAACTCAAGCATTCCTCGGTTGAATCGGATGCACAAATTTTTGCTCTGTCGTTGACCGGTTGGAAAGTTCTCAGAACCAAAAACCGACAATGTTGACAAAATAGCATCTCATTGCTAAATCATATGAAATAGCGCAGACGGATGAATTTGACCAATTATATCTTGCTTCAAATCATGAGGGTTTTTCAAATAGTTCCAATCATTCTTCTCAGCTTAGGAAAATGGAACAAGATGTTGTGGATTGAATTTTGGAAAGCATCCAAGTTAAGTAGTGTGACTGGTTGAGTGCCCCTTAAATGGGCCCCATGGTAGATTCACCGGACCAACACGGGGGCCAGATAAGGGCACGACAGGCGTTATTCGGGTTGAGCCCCTATATGGGAGGGGCATGGTGACACGCGTAGGTGAAGGCTCACGCTGCACCAACTACATTTACCACTTAGGGCTATCCCACTCCGTGGGCCCTGTTTCGGGCATGGGACACGCCCAGAAGCGTCCCCGGCCACGCAATCCACCTGCGCCCGACAACGCTTCCAGTCTCCTTGGCTCTGTCTTGCTATCGGGCACGGACGGGTGAGAGAAGAGTGAGCGCAGTAGCTACAGCGCAACTCACCGTCTCTGCACCCTTACGCTGTGAAGCACACAGTGAACATAGTTGAACTCAACGGTCGAACTGTTGTGGCTGGTTGAACAGCATTGAGAGGTTTAAAAAATTGGGATAGCCCATAAAACAAGGTAATAACAAACAATCCAGATAGGGAATACTGAGTTTTGCCCAGCCGCTTAGGTGGCCAGTTCTGGTCCCTACGACGGGTTGCGCCGCAGATACGCTGGACAGGAACTGGGACACAGGTCAGTTCCCGGCACGCGTTTATCCGACTGCGCTGGGTCCATACAAGCCCATAACTACTTGCGTACATGCGCGTATGGCTCGCCTTAGACGTAGACCTTGAGGGCACTGGGCCACCTAAGCACATCGCTCGTTGGTTGACAAGCTCGAACATTCAACTTGTGCATGAGAGAGGGAAGGGAGAATGAGGCTGATAGCGGGGAACCCATGTCTACGGCGGGTCCACACAGTCCTCACTCTAATAAGTTCAACAAGCTCGAATATACCACGAGGAACTAGAAGTTATGGCTGGTGAGGCTGCCAATTAGCGGACTAAATCGGTCCCTCTCAGGACTGAGAATCAGACCGCAATGGCTCCTTCTTAAGGTGGCCTTTATGGCACTCGCAGGTATGTGAGATCTAAGCAGCCAAAAGAGAAATCCCGGCACATGAAGGGGAGCCAGGTCATGTGTGGCATATGAAAACGGCTTGTTTAGCTTCGCCAGCCTTTGCACTTGGGTTCACCACAGGTCATTTTGCCACCAGAGAAAGGTAAGAGAGGAGAAGTGGTGCGGTAGATACTGCGCAAATTGGCCTCGCTACAAAATAATTCAAGCACAAGTCATCAATGCTGCACCCACCCAGGGAGCACACAGTGGACATCCTCGCCTACAGAGGTCGAACTGTCGTCGGTTGGCCAGCGCTGGACTGACTGTACATATTGTAGCGTCTGGGTCTTGGTTCAGCAAAACAGAAATGAAGGAACGCCACTGTGTACTAGACCTAGTCACGTGCTCAAATGGAATGAAATTACTGAAGAATTCGAGAGAACTGCGGTTCACTTTCAACGATCAGGTGACAAAATAGGGTTAGGTCAGGTAAATGACTGAATCATCCCACCTCACAAACTACGAGGGGGTTTGAACAGCGTGTTTAGGGAACGATTTTATTTAAATAACCACATAAAATGTGAAAAAGGTGAATTGCTTGACCCGACTTAGTTAACACAGACTTTTGAAGGCTGACACCTAAAAAGGCCAACATGTAGGAGCAGTTATGGTGTCGTGTAGTTTAAATCGAGTAAATCGACGCTGTCAAATTCCAGTGCTACAGGAACCTGAGTCGGTGTCTTGGTTGAAGCATATAAATCAAAAGTTACGAACCAAATATATATTATTATATGTCAAAGCACACACGGACAGCCTGGGACGCGGTAAGCGCAAAGACACTGAACACCGCCAAAAATATCGCATGTGACGTCTTAATGATGCCCGTCTACCAAGATGGAGTGTTGGTCGATAGGGCAGTACTTCGCTTTATTACATAACTAAGGATTTATAATGCATGCAATTTAGGCTGCCGTCAAGCGATGCTGACTGAGTGGTCGGGGAATTTACTCTGCCAACAATTATGTGAATAAAGAAAAAAGTTAAGCAAGAACGCAACATGTGACCCAACTCGGGGAATATAATTTTTTTATGGATGGATCTAAATGAAGAACAGGAGAGCGCCACCCTAATCCTATCCATTATTATTCGTTGCCGGGTTAGTAGGTTCGTATAATAGTTTGTTGCCCCAGTATGGGTGCGGATTGCGAGATCAGGTGGCTTTACCTCACGCCAATCACTATTGGCGATATCATTCCTAGCTGACCTGACCCACTTTTGTATGGACCCTTGACGGAAGTAAAAATGAGGTCCACTCTGCTCGATCTTTCTTTTTCAAAGAAAAAAAGGGATGTGTTTTGAAACTAATGCGGCGTCCTAATAGTCGCTGCTCGAAAAGTTGCCATTTGACAAAATACTTCGGTCCTCCTACGGCCAACAAAATATTGTGTGATCCTGCTTACCCGACAACGAATTCTAAACGTAACGATCATAGTCGATGGAGACAGGATTGTGTTGGCATGTAGAACGGTCACGTATTACACGGTGAAATGTCCTTTGTTCTAAAAGTTGGGTCGCACATTACGTTTTTGTCAAAACTTAAATTAAAGTTGAGTTTGCGTAGCCACAGACAGATATAGTCGGCCAAACTAGACTTTCAGAGATCAAAATACTACAAACTGTTGGCGAATTTTAATCTGAACACAATTGACATGCTTATTTGTGAAGAAAGGAAAATTTTGGCTTCACCGTGCATTACCTAAGAGGATTTTACACGGAAACAAGAACAGTTTGACCCGACAATAGGCACTTGAAAGAATTTTGAGGAAAACGGCTTCAGGAAGGTCAACTAACACACCAAATCTGATTACCCCGGAAGTCAGTGCATAGGTCAATTTTGGTGAGAGAAACATAATGTAATACGAGAAAATGAAGAGCTTTTAGTCAAATGTACCAATGAGTTGAGCACAACCGAGAAACGCGCTGGAGGAAGAAGAAGAGAACGAAGGTGCCACTTTTTAAAGAATGAATTCGCACGAGTTTTCTACAGAACAGCCGCAGACTCGTCCGACAGGAGACTGGAATTTCAAGCTGTCTGCAAGCGAATTCGACCTCCAAATAAAGAGGTAGTGTTGGTATTGTACGAGGATAGCATGAGAGACGTCACTAACAACCTAGGCCACAGTGTGGACCAGCTGAGTGTACAATCTAGGCTGACGTTTTGTCCACCAGCACCGCCAGTACTTCCACTTCAGTAGAATTATTATCAATGACACAAATTCAGCGTTAGATGGCAGCAGTGGACTTGGCAGGCCTGCCTCCCATACGTCGCAACGACTCTCGACTAAGGTCGGATGAGGACAGCGAGAAAACCAGTGTTGGGGCGGCCAGAATGTAGACGATTCCTGCTTGCTGTAACGGGTCAGGGTAATTAGAAAAATTATCGTGGCAAATAATCAACGGAGGTTTCGAAGAGTGGTGAAACCCTCATTGCCGGTTACGATGGGGCTATTGCCGGTGGACAATAGGATGGTGTACAGTCCGATTGAATGAAGACCTTCTCTACTTTTGTGTGATCGTTGTGAAAATTTTCCTCCTATACTCTGTTTTAATCTGACCTATTTCACCAATAAAGTATGGTGTCGAAAGAATAATGTCCTCAGGCGTATGACAAACTTTCGTTTCAGGTCAGTAAAGTATGCTAAGAATTTATTTAACAGAAAAATATCTCCAGATGTTTTCTAGAGGTCCATTGACAAGTTTTTTCCATATAGAGCGTCAACAGTTAGATATTACGAACAATGCAACATTCAACAGAACCTTCGCTAAATAACTCACCAGAAAGGAGTATATTGTAATCTTTCGGATTTTTGCATTTTTTACATACAAAAGCCTTCGGTTCTCAACTTATTCTTGTTCTATGGAACATAGCGAAGTAGTGTAAGTACAGAACGATGCTTTTCCTGCAATAAACTTGGGTTTCCTCTCGTAAAATACATAAGTGAATCACAAGCACAAGGAAATGAAGGGGTTTCTCAAATAAAATCGTTGGTCCTACTTTTGGAAGAGGCTAAAATAATTATCTAATTTTGCCACATGACAATCTTGATAGGAAGCATGTGGGAAAAGAAACAAAGCTAGCGACACCAAAGTCCCAGCTTCCCGAATTAGCAAGGACGCAGAATGAGAACTCACCAATTTTTTGTTGTGATCGAAGATATGAATAAGCGCATCAGACTAGCGACACATAATCACTAAAAAATTGCAAACTAGTTTCCAAATCGGTTAAATTGTTAATGGCATGACGTAATAAAAGCTGTCAGCTCAATCCACTGCCCATAAAAAATTACCAACAGCTAACTTAAACGCGCAGAAGAGTGATTCGCTTCAATATATGGTGGCAATGCGAGATTGCCCATAAAGACATTGGTTACACGGTCAATCAAGACTAAAAGCAATATCTGAAGACGTTTGGAATGCTGACCTGAGACAAAAATCCATATAAATAAAAAGTAAGGGAAGCCAATAAGCAACGGCAAGATCTGAAATGCATTGGAGCACTCGACTGAAATAAATCTACTGTTCCTACAGCAAAATCCCTTTTAAAAAGCTTTTCTCTCGGATGTCAGTCTTATGCACACAAAAATAAGCCAACAGGAACTGTCATGGCCTAATACGTCGTGAAAAGAGGGTGAAGGAGTCTAAAAATTAATCCAATTTTTAATCTTTCAGTTTGTGTCAACTGACCATATCACGCATGCTGAAAGAAGAAAACGACACGGGAAGAACAAATTTAATCACTGATTGAAATCAGGCAAGATCTAAGACACTAAAGCAAAAAACACTGAAATCCTTTTTAGAAGTTCAGGGGAAGGTGGGACCACGACAACGTAGGACAGAATAACGAAAAAATTAGTGCCTTTAGGTCACGGGGCATTAGAGTGCGTTTGCTGAGGAGAAATGAAGTACAGCCTATAACAGGCGGCCAAATGGATTTTTGATGCTGGGCGAATTCCTAAATAGCTGATGCTTTTATATGACTGAGAGTGTTAATGGCCCGATTAACGTTCTCGTCTAGGCAGTAAACATCATGGTGTGAAAAATACGCATAGGAGTAATTATCCCGCCTTTTGTACAGTACGATACGAGGAAAGATGAACACTCTAACAGAATATAATTATTAGTAATTTTGTGCATGTTTCTAACTAATACAAGTAAAAAAAGTTACAAGACAGCCAACAAGCTTAACCGTAATAAGCGAGGATGGCAGACGCTGTCTCCGAAAGTACAAAACCGTACTTAACGAGGAACTATTTCACAGTAAAACGAACTTTCCCAGCGTTAATCTAATTCTCTCCTCCCAAAACCATCGTGCATTATGGAACGAACAGACCAAGCTGACGAATTCAGTGAGGGCTCTGGTATCTTTCATAATGCCGTAAAGGTAACACAAAGAACTAATATAAGCATGATCTTTTGTAGGAGAGGACCGAGTAAAAGAAGGTTGAGTCATAAGCTGGACTAAGAACATGACAAGCATAATCGTCCGGTTTGTTGGTGACTGTTTCCTAAATAGTCGTCTTTCTATATTTTATTGTATTATAGTCAAATCACGCAAAATAATGTAATGGTTTTGGTGGCGGCGAAAAAATACAACCGAAAAGTTAGCATCAACCAAAACAACAGAAATCTGGTATGATACAAAATTTTTGAATAACGTTTAAACCAAATAATACCGCTTGGGAGTAATGAAGTGCCACACCTATGGCGGCTATGCTTTGAACCAAAACATCAAAAAGGATTTATTTTCTTCAACCTGCACCTTCCTCTAAAAACATAAGTGAGTATTATTGATCAAGTCGAGAGTTCCTCCAGCGCATATCCAGTTGTAAATTGAAGTAAGTTTCATTTTAAAAAACCTGACGTTGCGGAACTCCTATTAGTAATTTCAGTCAGCTTCGTTTAATTAAGCACACTATGCTCCGCTGGCATATGACCATGATAGAATTCTCACACGGGTACCGGCATTTTTTAAATGAAAGGTCTGGAACCTGATGCTTGTATTTTGAGAGTATTCGTTTTTGTGTAACAGAATATCCTTTCACTTGGACGTTTTTAACGCGGAATTGCAATGAAACATAAAATACTCGGCGTAAATAAATAGATGCAACTCTACACTTTAGTGATGCATGTATCAAATTGAAAATTAGTCGAATACTTACTTGAATTGGCTAAGCTCTATGCATTAAATTTATATAGCTGTTTATATCACCTGATGGGCGCCCAGCAAAACTGACCTTGGAACAATAGCAATAGGACGTTAAGATATGCCCGCACATGTAAACACGAATCAGATTGAGAACAATATGAAAATTCGAAGGAATATAACGGCGCAGAGAAAGATCATCCATAGGTTCTTTAGGCAAGTATATGCTCTCCTTTTGTCTCATGGGCGCAAAAAATATGAAAGGAGCAACTGATCAAAAGGATGAAAATCCAACGAAAACGGTGCTCAAATCGAAGAGGTTTTATGTGCGATAAACGAACTTTACTTCTATGATCACATAAATACACACATGGACACCTCATATTGCCTCTGAACTAACCAAGAATTAAACGTCTATATGGATTGGGCGACGCCCCTTCTATCCCATGCTGCAACCCCCCTCTGATGAAGGGGCCATGTGCTGGCAGGGCAGGTTGTTGCAACGGAATGTTCATCGAACCGTTCGTGAATTCTGCATAAGAATCGATTCATTTAAAGTTTAAAACGAATCAAAAGGTTACTGAAAAAACTACAGATAATAAATAAGACGGCACTCACCATCGTGGGTAGCTATATGGCGCTTTAGATGCGTTTTGCGGTGAAAAATTAGACTGCATCCATCAACTGGACAGGCATACTGCTTTGGTTGCATATGGTGAAATTCATCGCGATGATTCTTCAGGTACTTTGGTGTCCTGAACGCTCTGTCGCAACCCTCTACATCACAAACATAAGGCTTTCTTGGATTATGGATATCCATGTGATACTTCAGTCTCAATTTTGTTTTAAATGATCGTCCGCAATCGTCGCACCGGTAGCTATTTATGAAGTTATGCGTTTGCTCGTGGGTTTTCAGGAGAAATTCGTTTGCAAAATTAAGGTTGCATAAATCGCACCTAAATTTGCAATCTCCGACTTCAAAGTGGGTCGATTCAATGTGTTTTAGCAAATTTTTCCCGTATTGGGTTGAATAAGGGCAATGCTGACATTGATGCCGTTTGATGATTTGGCTTGCATGCTTTTTCATGTGGCTGCGCAATGACGACCGGTTGGTATAAACTGCGCTACAGAGATCACACTCATAATCATCGGCTTCACCGGCGGCCGAATTTTCGCAGTTCGAATTTAGAGAGGGATTTTCATATTCTGATTCCACAAAAGTAGGAGGCGCGTTGAACAAACGGGACTTCGATTTCCCATTGTAGGTCGAATCTATAGATCCACCAATGGAAAGAATGCTGTAAGAAGATGAGAAAGTGGGATTCTTCGCTGGTGAAGATGAAACCTTGATGGAGGGTCCGTTGCAAGAAACGGATATTGCGGATGGCGAGTGCACGGCATTCACATCACCTGACCTTGAAATGGGCTGACAGTTATCGGAAATGGGAGTTGATGTACATTCAGTGACTATATTGTCAGTTACATTAACGGCCGTGGCTACAGTAGGAAAATCGAGACACCAAATGGAAGGGTTACCTGATTCTGTACACGAGAGACTGGCATTATATCTAAACGAAGATGCGTATTTGTCCAGATGGCGAAGTCTTTCCTTCAGAACGGGATTATTTGCTATCTCGCGCTCATCTTCACTCGTATCCTCCTCCTCCTCTTCATCTTCTTCCGACGAAGACTCCGAATCAGTTCCGCAATTTAATTCCTTCTCAGATGAGGGACCGGCGAGTAGGTCGACTTTAAATCCCGCACCATCTTCATCTGCAGATAAAACTTTTGATTCTTCAACTCCGAAAGGATCAGAATTTGTAAGTTGTAGGGACGTTGACATGTGCTTGCTGACGAGAGAAATATAATGAAGAATTACAATGTTTTTTAAAGGAACTCTGTTGGTGAAAACAATTCATTTATTCGCCAAAACATAAGATGACATACAGTAATATACTAAAACAAAGCAAATGTGACATATTTATGAAGTCGCTGGTATTCATCCGGCATGCGAAAATAAGGGATTATCTCTTAACCTACGTTACTTATTACCTCATATTTTTGTTTCCTGGCCTGTAAACACTGTTCAGATACCCAAACCTGCTCAGAAGTATACGGGCTCATATCAGAGGTGGAGGATTCTGAATAAAAGAGTCAATGTTTTGCACTTATATTTCCGAATGATAAAAAACTTTCCTCCAATATTTGTTTGTCCACTGAACTCGAGATAAACATTAGAGTGCTTAGGTCAATTTTTGAATTTTTAGGGTGCGTCAGAATAGCAGACTCAGTGAAACGTATTTGTGGAAGACCCAGGAAAATTTTGCACTAAACATTGAACCATAAATCTCAGCCAAATTCTCAGATGAAATGAAAAATTGTGAAACTTTGACAGGCAATTCAAGTTGCAATTGTGATGATTGATCCTGGTGTATTATATCTTAGTTCAGTTTATTGAGGGAAATAGACATGAACATTGAGTACCCTATTTCAAACCGAAAATAGAGTGCAGTGTACATAGAAACCTTGTGGGTTGCAAAAGCTGAAAAGGAACATAAAATATCACCATTGGGGCGTGAGTCTCAATGTTTGATTCTTGCTCTATCCGGTAATTTACCCGGTGCCATTTTCCTGAACATGTTGCATGATAATTTATAAATGAAGTGTGTTTCTCTCCTATTTTCCATCCCTCATCACTCTGACTTAGTTGGCAATATAAAATTTTAACGGGTTAATTTAAGGCTTTCTAGCTATGGTGTTATCCCAAAATTTGCGGTGAGGACCTTCCACGGGATGACCACTCTGACAGGAGTTGTAGTCGCAAATTCAAAGCAGTCCTCAAAGCCAGGTGTCATTTGAATCTCATTCGGAATGCTTGTGGAAGATCCTCGCGCACTTGCTTATAATTTTAAGGGAAAAGACTAAGGTTTGGTAGGCACGTTGTATATATCAAGGAGCTTTAATTCTTAATCATTTTGATGACTCTCCTTTGAACCCTCTTAATACTGGCTGATCTTAAGCTCACCAGGGTCTCCAGACTTGTATACCCTATTCCAATTGTAACGTTATGTTTGTTCCGAAAATTTCGGGGAAAAGATCTCCATCGAAATCAATAAAGGCCTTCGATGCCTTGAAACAGAGAAATTGCACTCTTCACCCTTCTCGAGCAATGGGAGGATGGCTTAAAAGAATTCTTCGTCAGCAGACCGAGGTCCTTTTGGGTTTCTACGCATTGCAAGTCTGCCCTCTTAAGGGAGTAAATTCTACTGTTGATGGATCTGGCTGAATTGCGTAGGCGAAGTACTGTACAGCACAAAAGCCAGTGATTCGACCATAAAGACAACCTGAAGCCTACGCAATGATGCAAGGCGGCTAAATCCACCAATTTAATGCTGTACTCTAAAAAGCAGGAATTTAAAATTTTCAATGAATACTACTTGTCTAAAGTCTTTGGTACGTTTCTGAGGCCACATCTTGAATATTCGCTCCAGGCCAGGTGACCGTGGATCCAGCAGAATTACAACCTGGTTGAATGGGGCAGCGGCGAGCCACAAAATTAGTAAGAGGTCAAGCTGAACTTCCATATGAGATTCACCAAAGTAACCTTGATATCTATCATCTGCGTTATAGGCAGTTGCATGGAGACTTGCTACAAACCTTCCATATCATGCATGGCTAGGTTTGGGAAATCTAGGTGCAAAAATAATCTAAGTTCGAAGGATGATTGTCCAACGGGGATCCGGGAGGAACGAAAGACGGGTCACAATGAGGATTCCTGTTCACCAGGCTTAGCCGAAAACGAAGGACCTGGATTTCATTCCTCGCCCGTATTTATAACTTCTCCGTTGGGTCGGGTCCCATCGGTGATGATTTGTTGAGATGCATTGGGGAAGAGAGTTGAAGCAAACTTAAGCTAGGCGTATTTTCCCTTCATTAATATTTTAACTATATTATTATGTTTAAAAACTTTATAAGAAATATAAATCGTGTTTAAGAGCTAGACGTATAAAAAGGATGAAGAATCGCACGCGCCCCTAAAGGGGCGTGATTTCCAGAAGTTTCGACGGACGCACGTAGTTCTAGAAATTTATACCAGGAACACGTGATTATAACTTTCTACACTGATAAGAGTCTGAAAACAGGATAAAGCTAATGCTGGGAGCCGACTGGTCCTCTGCTGAGGAAAACTTGCGTCATTTGTATAGACTGCTCGGAAAAATTTAGAAAACTACTCTTCTCTCTCCTTGCTTTCGACGCCCAAGGAATTTGATTTCTTTTCCTTGAATTACCACTGAGACA
The DNA here is from genome assembly GCA_017591395.1 of Schistocephalus solidus. Classification (NCBI taxonomy): domain Eukaryota; kingdom Metazoa; phylum Platyhelminthes; class Cestoda; order Diphyllobothriidea; family Diphyllobothriidae; genus Schistocephalus; species Schistocephalus solidus. The sequence goes on from WEDG01001596.1 coordinate 76,056, forward strand.
GCTGTAATGTTAGTTAAGAATTCGGGCTGCTGTTTGCAGCAAATTTTTCTCGACTTTCCTATGTGTTTAAAGTATCATGGTTCTCAGTTTGTTCCATCGCGTTTTAAAATCAATAAAATGTTCGACTTGCTTAGTCTCGCCATAGTTACGCTTTAATTCATGCTTCATGTTAATTTCCTTTTTATTTTCCTAGCAAGTTTATTCTGGTGGAAACCTGTCGTTGAGTTGTAATTTTTGACAAGCTGCAGAATAAACTTCCTTAAAAACTTGGAATGTTCGCTTAAATTGCTCCAAAGGATTGAGCTCCACTTGATGTCTATTTACTTTGTCCTCATGTGATGAAAATTACCTCACCAAATATTACGTCTTTTTTCATTTATAGTATACCAAATCGGAGAATAATGAGTTGTCCCATATCAACAGTACATGGTCACTTTGGCCCAGCGGGGACACGAAGTTAACCTCGTAGATGCTGTCTGATGTTTTCGTGGAAACCTAGTCAAAACAGTTAGCTTTTTGTCCTTCACGTGTTCTGGTTTGAAACGAGACATGCTGTTTGAAGAATGCATTCGAGTGATTGTGCAGAAAACCAGTCAACATTTGCTTTCAGGCATGGCGATTGTGTTCCAGTTACTTCCTGATGCTTTGATGCCACACATAATCACGAAATAAGGTTGACTGGATAAATTTTCCAACTTTTCCGAAAGATGGATGTTGGTCCGTCCTAGGTGGCTGATAGACAGTGAAACACAAAGACATGCAGAATCAAGAGCCTTGATGGGCAACCATGCAGCTTCAGCGCTGCACACCAACTTGGTTATCTTATCAGACCCAATTAAGAATTCTTGTGCATATATCATAATTAAATCGCCCTATTGGTGTTCTATATACAGCAGTATAGTTATTATCCAGATAGTGCTATTTCAGTATGTCGAATACTACGAGAAGACAGGTTTCGTTTTCTGCTATCACTCCCTGAGACAGTTCAGTAAAGCAAAGTTTTAACTCATTAAGTTTAGATTTAGAATTTATATTTGGTTAGCACCAGCAAGGCACTGTCTAAGCAAACATTAGTAACGAAATAAAGTTATGACAATGTGTGCAGATAAAATGTACAAATACATAACTTGTCCTGCTATGTCAACAGTTAGCGATGTTTTAAAATTAATGGTGAACTAGAAAAAAATAGGCAGTGAAAAAAACTCCTACCATAAAAATGGAGGCAGAGTTCAATAAGCCTTCATTTTTTAATAGAAGGTAGGAGAAAAAAACTGCTTATGAAAAAATGGTCAGGTGGTAGATTAGAGTAATACGGCAGTAGCATTTCAGAATGAGATAATGAAACGTCGAGGTGATTCGTTCTTGATCACTTAGGCGTATGAAACAAAATCTCACGAAAACGCTTCAATGAACTTAAGTCCTCAGCATCTTAGGATCCAGAATTGAATTCTGATGATGGTTAGTATCCAAAGAAACGGTAGCAATTTAGACTGTGGACCACCAAATGTGTACGTCCGAATGACGTCATCGTTTGGATGACTGGTGATATAAGGAGACATCATAGTTCATGGGCGACCCGAGGAAGTGAAAATATAGTTTCAAGAGGGTCACTTAAATTCCCGATGGTCCTTTCTCCGAGTCATGGGGAAAGCTACTGGGAAAAGATGAGGAAAATAAAAGGTTAATAGAATCAGTGTTAAGATAAATGTGCAGTCTTCGCTTGAATGCAGAATGACTAGTTAACGAACTTATTTCAATTGACAAGTTATTCCAAAGAAAACTATAACTAGAAGCTAAGAAGAGAGAGCGTTTACACGTGGAGGATGCAGGGGGAGGTATAATTAGTGCAGAATTTCTTAGGTTACAAGGAAGACTAACGGGGGTAATGACAGAAAGCTTGGGGAGAGTTGAACTATTATTTCGTCGGAATAGGAGACAAAAGCCTGCGTCAAGTCTCCTGACTCAAAAAATTTTTAGCTTCATTAGCTGGCATCTTGTTGAGTAGGATGTAGTTGAAAGAGTCGGAAATAGGAGTTTTTTTGTGAAATGTCTTTGGACATTTTCAATTTTTTAACGGCTAGATTCGTTCATTAAACCGAAGAAAGGACAGCAAAATTCAAGAATGGGAAGTACAAACATACGATAAAGTCTTAATTTAATTTCAGGAAGGTAGAAATTATAAGAAATAAAGCCGCAAATCTGAGCAGCTTTGGCCGTAATTCTATCGGCATGAGGCGAAAGATCTAATTTATTGGTGTAGCCTAAGCCCAAGTCCTTGATGGAGGAACATTCAATCATAGGGCAACCTTCAAAATTAAGAGGTTGCGGCAGCCTTACCGGCCCAAAACTCATGTAGCGACACTTAGTAGGTGAGAACTTCATTAGCCATTTGGAGCTCCAGGCCGAAAGAGCGTCTAAGTCTGAATGAATTTTGTTCTAGGCACCGTTCGGTCGTAGAGTTAGAGAAGAAATACACGCATTTGAGATCATCAGCATAAATAAAAGATTGAGAATGTTTAACTATCGATGAAATATCATTTATATACAGTAAGAACAACAAAGGACCTAATACGGTACCTTGAAGGACACCACTAACAATCGGGGTAGCACTTGAGTATGAGGACCCTACTAAAAATTTTTGCTTTCGATCATTTAGGTATGATCTAATAAAGTCAGTAAGGGGACTACGAAATCCTATAGCTTCTAGTTTAACTAGAAGTCGTTTATGAGGCACTTTATCGAAGGCCTTACTAAGACCAAAATAGATAACTACCACAGAGAGATGATCATTACGAAGAGAGGTTAGTAGATTTAGAAAAGACATGTGGCAGGTTTCACAAGAGCACTCCGGTAAGAAGCCATGTTGGGAAAAGTTGATAATTTGATTGCTTATGAAAAAATCCATGATTTGTTTTGCAATTAGTTTTTCGAAAAGTTTAGCAAGAGAGGGCATTTTATGAACACCGCGATAGTTATGAATGTCCAAGCGGGAACCAGATTTAAAAACTGGTAATATAATAGAAGTTTTCCAGTAATCGGGGAAGAAACCAGTTTCGAGAAATACTGAAAATAACTTGCTTAGTAAAGGTGGAAAATCCCTTAACTGTTTAATAAGTGAGTTTGGAATGTTATCAGTTCCAACCGAATGTGAATTTTGTAGGTGAGCTATTTCCTTTTGAATACATGAAGGCGAGAAATTAATGGTTTTTAGAAGCGAATTTGAAAGCAGAGGAATTGTGGGAGTGGGGCTAGTTTCAGTGGTAAAGTGGTTGGCAAAAAAACGAATTTAACAACTCTGCTTTGCCCAAATCGTCTGTAACAATTTTTTTGTTACAGTCGAGTAAGCGCGGTGTTACATTCAGACGCTTAGCCGATGACCAAACATGGAATATTTGAGCAACAGATTTGGATAAATTGACATCACTTAGTGCCCGAGACTCCCTGTGCTTATCTCTCGCGAGCCTAATTTTCGATGCTAATTCAAATATTTAAGCAATCCTTAAATGAACGGACAAAGAGCTTTTAGATGAATCTTTAAGTTGTTTTCGTAATTTTTTAAGTCTGTTCTGGAAAAAAATGCGGAACAGTAGAAGAAGCTGTATTTGAATTAAAAATCTTAAACGGGATTAAAGCCTGGATTTGTTCTGTGAGGCTCTGCAATAGCTCACGGACAAAGTGTGGAACGTTGATTGTGAATATGCAATGCAAATCTAGATTGCTTACAAAATTATTCATCATTTCATGGTTTGTGTTAGCAAAGTCGAGGTTATTGCATCTAACCTCAGGCTTCGTAAGAAGGGGAACTGTAAAACAACTGTGAATTGTTCCGTGATCACTTGTGAAAAGATCATGATGAAAATTCATAAAGAGAGGGTGGACATCATTTGTAAAAATTAAATCTAAAATGTTGTCATTTATAGTAACTGATCTGACCAGTTGGGACATGTTTGAAAAGTTAATAGTATCGACCAATTTCTGATGTTTAGGCGGAGAGGAATTTGCCTGCCAGTCAATCGGCGCGTCGTTTGAAATTGGTTTCGAATTTCATGTCCCTCGAGCCTATGAGTTTTTAGTTTCTACCTCAGTGTAGAAGACACGGTGCTGGAAAATCTATTAAAGAATTGTCTTTATATTCCTCTGAGTTTGTAAATTGCGACTTGGACCCTCGATCTTTGCTGCTTTCTGAAACTCACGCCGGCTGTGTGCTCCCTACCCTAATAACAATTCGTACGCGAATCGGACGCGAATCGGATACGACCGTACGACTGGTCGGACGCGAATCGGATACTACCATGACCGCCTAATTGTACGCGAATCGGATCCGAAAATTCGTACGCGAATCGGATCCGAAAATTCGTATCTCATTTTTCAACCGCGCAGCGGATCCCCTTTCTCTTTAGACCCCCAACTAGGTTAACGCTTAAACGACCCCATTACATTCTGAGACAATGTTTACCATTAATAAGGTGAATCTCGTAAGACTGAGCAAGATAATAAAGTTATTTTGTTTAAAAGTGTTCGAAATTGAGGTATACAAAATAATCTGAAATCTGTCCGCAATTGAAGACACTGGACTAATCCTGTATCGAGGGACCTGGCAATCCGTCCGCCGGTTCAATGGATTTCCCCCAAATGAAAAGGCAGTGAGTGAGTACACAATGGACTTTGAAATGCTAATTATAAAAAGCATAACAATCAGCTTGATTTTAATGCATGCAATTGTTGTAGACAATGTTAACAAATTTGACTAACCATCAAGACTCTTCCCGAGGGTAGCCTTTAATCCTTGTGTAGGCGATCGTATGCCTTCTTAAAGGCATTCTTTAAAGCCCTCCAACTGTAATTTGTCGGCATTTTGTGATTATTCCACCTATTAAAAACCTCTGCGGCAACATGATTAAGTAATTATTGAGCTTTACTACCCAAAATAACAGCATAGAAAGGGGAAGCAAAGTTTTTGTCTTGGTGCCTTCCGTAGAAAGTCAAGTTGTATGTAACCTCATCAGCAAATAAGGTAGAAATATGATCAGCAAACTGCTGACGCTATCGCCACCAAAGGAAGCTAAATACGTAACCTAGTAAGATGGTTAATAATGTGCAGTCTGCCTACCAATTGCTCCCTGAAGGATTTTTCAGCGACGTCTTCGGTTAAGGCGTCCAGTTCATCTACGGTCAACATTGGTTTAAATATTGGACATGCTGACGGTTGGGGTGCTTGGATGGCGGTGATCACCAAACGTTCCTCCAGAAGTTGCCGCAATGCAGCCACCTCTACCTTCAGGTCTTGCAACTGGCGTAGTTCTTGTTTATGGCATTGCATGTACCATCGATGGTAAGCTTTGCCTGAAGAGTGCCTTTGGTGTGTGGTTCTGTGACCACGTCGCCTTTTCCGGTGGCGCCTACTGCCGTCTACGAAAATTGTCTTTTTAAGGTATTAGCTTACCCGCGTAGGAGGGAGACTGTGCGATAGGCAGTGTTCCACTTGAATCACTGCTTCCCAAAGAATTGTCCTAAAACAGCGGTAACGTTGGTTGAGGTCAGATGCCATGACGATGAAGATGAGTCGGACGGATACATTTCCCTCACATTCTCGGCAATTTGACGTAAATCTTCCAGAAAGCCTTTCCGGGCACGTCTCCTAAGTGTTCTCTTAGATACTGCTCTAAACATTCTGCAAAAGTATGAAACGGTCAGTATAGATAGAACAGTGCAGGCAGTTAAGCGACCGCGTTGCAGCACAAGAGCGCAGGAAGTGGCATGGCACGGCGTGCGCAGGAGTGACAGCTCAGTGCCCGATCGATTTGCCAATAACGCTGCGCGCATTCTTTTGCGCCCTTAGCGACGTGTCATCGGAGTGCACTAGCAACCAATCAAATTCCAGCTACGATTGACGTACGACCGGTCGAGCTTCGAATCGTATTTCATTGCTATTAGGGCTGCATCTGCTCTCAATCGCGGAAGGGACTCAAACCAAAGGCTGAGTCCTTATATTTTCATATTCTTATTGTTGAAAACTCAGCTGACTCTCTGTTAATTTTGTGGCAATTATAACATGCAAAACTCAAGTTCCATAAGTTTATTGTCACCAAACATTGATCCACGACCAAGCTGCTTGGGACCGTCTATCGGCGCCTCTACCGACTCGGCCATATTGGCAGGGGATCTTGTCAAACAAGTTAATGTACAAGCCGAAAACAATTTTAACTATCGTTATTCTGCTATTTGTTCACCTCCCGCTAAATGGGGTAAAAGTTCAGTAAGCTTAACTAATGTAGCTTACGAAGACGAAACATGTATGGGCTGTTTCAGCTTCCAGCAGAAATTCTCAGGGATGGAGCAGGAAATAAGCAATCTAAGACAAGAAATAGATAACTTAAAAATGTCTATATCTTGCCAAATTGCTAAAAAAGCTCCTGTTCGTAATAAAACTACCACAAAGCAAAATTCGTATTCATTTTTAGCTTCTTCAAGCTTACATAAAAGTCACATTAAACATATCGCGACTGCTGGACCCGGTAAACCAGAGGAATTTTCGCTACTTCCGAAGGGAGCCCCATCTAGTCCTTGCACCACTCCACCGGTACTTAGTTCGGGTAGCATCAGCACTAATCTGGCTTTACCGCCCATCGCTACATCACTGGTAAACGTTGCGATGTTGAAGAGGTTGGCGAGTTTGTAAAGCCAAAGAAGAAAAGGTCTAAGAAGAACAAGTCGTGCAGAGACTTGGCTCCAGCCTGCCCAACATCCGGCTCATCTGGACCTATCAGGCAAAGTGAGCTGGTTACCAGTACTCACTCAGCTGAAAGATCTGAGTTACAAACGGGCCCTAGATTGAGTCGAAAACAGAATGTAAGTCATTAAAGGTGTCCCGGAGTCAGCTTCAATTATTCCAAAGGAGCGAGTTAAACATGACTTGGAACTCCTTCAATTGTATGCAAAAACGCTGCTGACGGACGGCGAGTCCATTCATATTCTCAAGGCATATAGAATAGGGAAGGTTCTGTCTACACCCGATTCAAATCCTCGACCAAGACCTCTTAAAATCATCTTGGAAAACGAAGCGCAGGCACAGCTCCTGCTACAGAGAAAATCAACCCTGCGGGGTCCGCATTCTGAAGTGTTTTTTTCAACCGGAATATGGGTTGAAAAGAGCGAATGAAAATGCGACAGCTAATAATAGAACTGAAAACACGAAAGACCAATGGCGAGGCAAATCTCAAAATAAGGGATGTACAGATAGTTCAAGTGAAAAGAGCATTTCTCTGGATGAAGGCAGTCAGCCTAACTGTCCCGTTTCAGAAACCAAAAACGTGCCCGCTTAAAATAATCGTCCTCAATTCCAGATCTCTGCTTAATAAGATGCCTTTGCTCCAGACTCTGGTTTTCATCCACCGCCCGGACATTGTAATAGTTACAGAGACATGGGCAACACCCTGTGTATCCGACTCGGAACTCTCTATTCTAGGCTACGCTTACATTCGGAATGATCGACACGAGGGCCGTGGCGGAGGAAGCTGTATCTATGTTAGGCAACCACTTACATTTTTTCCATTGGACTATCGCCAATTTACCGCGGTAGAGGAGAGCTGTTGGCTCCGAGTAGATCTTAAAGATAAATACTCTTTACTCGTTGGTAGTGTCTATCGCCCACCCAATGCCAGCGAGGATTACGATCTTTGTCTCTCGCTGGCATTTCACGCTGCAGCTGACTTAAATCTGAAGTACTGCTTGATTGCAGGTGACTTCAATCTTCCTGAAGTTCACTGGTTTCCAACTTCCGGTCCTGCAAAGTTCGAAGACCTACTTGAGGCCATAGATATAGGCATGTGGGACCAGGTAGTTGATTTTCCACCCGAGGATCAAACATACTTGATCTTATTTTTTTGTAGAGGTTGTCAGCCATCGTCAGTGTCACCTTTAGATCCACTTGGGAATTCTGATCATACTATAGTTCTTTCTACACTAGAACTAGAGGCTGCTGAAACGTTTTCCAAAAATATAGCTTTTTCCGTGATTTCAGATCAGCAAATATGAGGGAATTGCTAACACACCTAAATTCCCACGACTGGACTAACTTCTTTGTATGTTCGGATGTGAATGTTTGAACTGATACTTTTATCAAAGTTCTATGTCCACTCATCTCTCGTTTTTATTCCCCGTAAGAAAATAATTAATGCCAAGGATGAAGTCTACCTCCCTTTATCATTCCGCCGTAGACTGCGTAGACTCTCCCGTCGTTTTTCATCTACAAAACGACACCTCCGTCCTGCCCTTGATCCAGCAAATCTTTGAAGAGGCTAAGAGGCTGTCTGACGAAAAACGACAAGCCGATGAGGTTACCTTTGCCGAAAACCCTTCGTTAAATGTTGCGAAGCTCTTTTTCGCGCACAGTGAAAACGCAGAGAAAAACGCAGCACCCCGTACTTCGAGACGCCTTAGGAAACCCAATAGCTGACGCTAAGTTGACAGCTGATAGCTTCAATGCTTTCTTGTCTAGAACGTTTAGTGAACATACTGTCGCCCCCTTTCCTAACATCCGGGTTTGGACAGGGTAACGTCCTCGAAACCATAACTTTTACCCTCTGGGACGTGACCGTAGCCATTCGGCGTTTTCGTCAATCATACAGTCCAGGACCAGATGGCGTCCCGGTCAGCGTTCTAAAGGTGGATGCAAACGATATTTTTCCGTCCCTTCTGTATAAGATATTTAATCTTGCTCTTGAAAGTGAAACTTTCCCTATTTTATGGAAGGAATCGCACATACTGCCTATTCCGAAACACGGCCGACCTACGTCATTCGACGACTTTAGGCCAATAAATACACTACCAGCAGTCTCGAAGATCTTCGAGACCTTGATCAAAGACAAGATGATGTGTCACCTAAGAGAGAATAACCTACTTAATGCGGCTCAGCATGGTTTTCTCGAAAAATGGTCTTGTGACACTTGCCAGCTCTCTTTCTTCGATCATGTGCTACAATCTAGAGACAGCGGTTTTGCAATTTACACCGTTTACTTCGATTTCACTAAGGCTTTTGATCGTGTTGACCATGATCTCCTACTGCTGAAACTTGCCTCCTTCGGCATAGGTAACAAGCTTCTGAACTTAATATTTTCCTATTTGAATGCTCGCGCACAACGGGTTAAAATTTCTGATGTTATCTCCAACCCCACGCATGTGAGGAGCGGAGTTATTCAGAGCAGCGTGCTCGGCCCGCTTCTATTTTTGCCTCTTTGTCAACGATGTTCCTGATTGTTTTCAGTATGGTAGGCCCTTTCTGTACGCTGACGATTTAAAAGTTGCCTATCGATATAAACCGATTGATCGCAACATCGTGCTTGAGCTCTTAAAAACGGATCTTCAGGTCTTCGCTCAGTGGTGTCGCACATGGCGCCTCTCACTTTCTTGGCAAAAGTGCTCCGTTATGGTTATTGGCGACAACCATCAGCCCCACCTAAGCATAGACGGTCACGATCTAAACGTGTCCGGAGTTATAAAGGATCTGGGCATATCATACTCTAGTAGTCTTAATCTGTCAGAGCACTGCGCCCTGATTGTCTCGAAAGCACGCCAAACTACTGGGTTTATTCTCAGAAATTTTAAAACCATCAAAATTAGAATCAGCCTCTATAAAATGTATGTCAGGCCTAGTCTGGAATACTGCTCGTTTCTATTTAGTCTTCTGCACGCTAGTGAACGAAAGAAGATAGAATCAGTCCAGCACTTCTTTACAAAAAGAGCTTTCTATTCAGAACACCGAAACCTGTCCTACCAACAACGCTGTGAGCTTACAAGCCTTGACCCGCTATGGCTTCGTAGATTACAGAAGGGACTATTTTTACTGTTTAAACTACTAAACAGTCGTACATTTAACCCCCTTACATCTCTGAGGCACCTTGAACACTCGGCGCACCAGTCATCGAGATGTATTTTTATTTCTTCCTTTGGCACGCACAGTTAGATACCGACAGTTTTTTCGATAAACGCTATAGCAATCTGGAATAAGCTACCTAGAAGTATCAAAATTCAGCAAAGCTATCCCTTGTTTACGCGAACTGTCACTAGTTTTCTACATTCAGGACACCTTCCAAAACTTTTGGGTGCTGACTCTGTTGAAGCTCTCTTCGGTTCTGATGGCGTTCACGGACTCTGAATCCTGTGCCGGTCTTCATGCTGAGGGGAATAATTACTGGCGCTGCAGACCTCAATCGGCTTATTTCTCAGTCGACAGCGAACAGCCGCTCGCCGACATACCTGCTGGTGCAGAATACCGGATCCGTAACACTGAATGGAGAGGTTCTTCACCGGGCACCTGTGTTAACGCGTCCCTGTCCAGAACTTTAATTACTCAATAAGCTGCAGTTTTTTCTCCTGAAAACACATGAAACAACGATCAGGACTTTTTTCACTGTCAGCTTGACCATCTACTGTATATATATTTTTTTGACCTTGCCTGTAAACTGGCAATAAATAAATAAAATAAAATAAAAGGCTTCAGGCCTTTGTATAAAAGCACCTTATTTTTGCGCCAGCCCAATTTCCGGGTGCGTTTGTTGCTGTCAAAGGGCTCACTACGCCGCCTTGGACGTCAATCCTACAGGCCCGTTCCGTTTCTCCATGAGTTCTATTAACTTTGGTTTCTTCGGCTATAATACTGGTCGTTACTCACTTGGTCCTCTTGTCTCTTTGGAACTAAGGGATGCATCTTTGAAATATCGGAAGTAGATTCCGGTATGCCCTGTATGACTATGCATTTACCATGGCTAACTCAAGGGCCGTGTAGTTTTATTGCATACATTACGATTATATTATGGTCATTGCCATTTTTTGACAGAGAGAAATTTGTTGTGGCACAGTTAGCTCAGAGTTCTGCGCTTAATGAAGCTTTTTGGTCAATTGCGACTTTCGACAGTGCGCTGTTTGCTTGCAGTGCCTTTAAAGTCGGTCCACGCATAAGAACACGATGACTTACAGCAGTGGCACTGTTCTTGTGACCAGGGAAGGCCAAAACACGTTGCATTTTCAAACGCTCTGCTTATTATTTTGCAATAGAATTAGAAAAGTTTCCTAGTATGTATAGTTGACTGGTTCGCTGTTATATCCTAAACGCCAGTTATGGTACCCGTGGCATCTATATATCGGAATCAAAGAGCTTTGTCCCAATTTCAAGTTCACAGGACCGTAGTTTCAAAGCAGTTTATCTCATTCGCAAGCCGAACAGCTGCCTGAAAATTTGTTTCTTGTCATAACCTTTTCCTCAAACAGTATTTAGTATTTACATTTTCCTTTGCCCATAAAAAATGTACTCGTCTGTACTCGCCTAAGCTACAAAATCACGATCTCTGTATAGAACTATGAAAATGCTTTTATTGCCAATCTTGCTGAAAGGGTTGAATGGCAAAACTTGGTGGACACTTTGATCCTATCAAAGGTTTCGCAACTCAACAACAAGTATCATTTCTCCTCACGGATGCTGCGTAATTGGCCAGCTGCGCAAGAAGTAGTCTACCAGCTTGTTCGACACAATCATTTTGCACATTATCACACAAAAACTGGTGAAAAATTCTACCTGTTCCTGTCGTGGCAGCGGCCATTTCGACCTCTACCAAACACCTACTTGTTGCTTCCTCGTTTGTGCACCAAATGGCTGAAAAAGTTGCGTGGGCATTCATTCGCTCTAAGCAGCCGTCAAAGATTTGCTCAGTGAGCATTTTCAACTTCCTACGTTGCAGGTGATTGAGTAGTCCCTTTTGAAGTCTGTGTTTGCGGTGCATTTGTTGCTTTCATACACAGGTTACTTAATTGGCTTTCAAAATCATTGCTACAAGTGTGGGCATCAAGAATAACCAGTAGTTCGTTTTCTTCCCCAGAGAAGACAAAGTTGAGGTGCTTGTTGAATGTGAGTACCTGATGTCCTTCATATACCGAACCCAAAAATTCGGTCTGTACTGTTGAAAGAGCATCGACTTCAGCCGTTGCGGGATCACACCACCCCAAAATGTGTGAACCCATCGGTGTGGCTTTCACCTGCTCCCGGTTTGTGGCGTCAAACGTGAAAGTCTTCGGGCAGGCCTTTGGGAGATGAAGGATGTGTAAGTGTCCAAAGTAATAATCCGTTTATCGGCGTTATCTTGTATAAGTAATTCTATGATCTTGACTACGTGATCCTGGGGATAGAAGAAAAGAAGGAAATGACATCAAATGATAGCATGACCTCATCCAGCATGGAAGTTATATTTTAGATAATTGCAAGAAATCATGTTGGAAAAATTTTCATGCTATCTGAATCAGCGGTCAAAAAGTTGAGCCAGGTAGGAACTCATTCTCCAGTCCGTAAGTTCGAGTACCTATGTTAGACTGGAGAAGAGCGCACATTGGTTGAATTTCTTTTAACAATAAAAAACCTTCGTACCTTCGTTACTTATAAGGGTAAATTTCATATGGATTTTCTGTTGCAATGATATTTGACGAAATAGCCTGCCAACAACAAATATACAGTCACAAAAACCCTGCTAATTCGATCCATCACCCGCAGAGGTCTATCTGCCCTCTTCGTGCAGCACATGCAGTTATTTCGGAATTATGGGGCTGCCGTGACTATCCAGAGCATTGAAAAAGTAACAATGAAACAGTATGAGACTTTAAATGCTTTTCTGACTTTGTTACCGGAGTTAGACAGCAACATCCAAACGCACATAACTCAAGCCATCCAGGAAGATCTCGACAGTAGTCAGATTATAAAGCACATTTCCCATCTGAATGGATTTCCATAATGTTGCAATAAGTACCGTATTATGTCTAATTGCATCTGTTACGTCCCAAAGAGAAGGTTAAGGCGGCCTCAAGGACAATCCTGTATTCAACGTAGCACACGAGTTAAGTCTTTGCTTACCTGTTGACCTGTTTAAGTCTCTTTGTTGCGCCTGTTTCGGTGTGCGCGTATAGCGCGGGTGCACGCGTTTGAGGCGCGTCTGGGCCCCCAGAATAGTAGACCAAACGTTGATTGGCAGATCGAGTATGCCCTTAGGGTCAATAACTTCCTGCCGACTTCTCATTTGATAGTGCTGCTTCCCAAGAAGGCCACGCAAACCGCTTGTCTACTCGTGCGGGTTAAACTCGTTCTCGTCTCCGGGCACTGTCCGTTACACTTCCTCCCGTTGAGAGTTTGACCTCGTACCTCTTTTTCATAGGGTTCGCAATAAGTCATTTTTGGGTTTTTCTTCTCGAACTCTTTCAAATCGCTGGTGACGGCACTTAGAGTTTCTCGCTGGGAGTTGGGATCTCAAATGTCTCACGAAGTAAATCGAGCGTCAGCTTGACGTCCCAGACCGCTCGGTGCCTTAGCTGGTTTGTGTGCCTCTTAACTATGCCTGCTGTGGTTCCAACCTCGAATGTTACACCTCGGGCTTTTCGGATCACTCCATAAGTCCACGGGTATTCACCAGTTCTATAGTTGCTTACCTAAACTGTCTCTAACTCCTTAAAATAAAGTTTGTGGTGCTGTGACATTCGTGCATCTGGTTTCAGATCCTGGAGTTTCCCATCAGATTGTCCACCCAGAAAACGCTCTTCTGGTGTTTTACCATTGATTTAGGCTGAATGTAGTACGGTAGGCAAAAAAAGAAATGTGGTTAGGTGCGAGAGCTTAACTCCTTTATTCCACAGCCTCTTAATCACCTTCTTGAAGGTATCGACAAACCATTCAGCCTGGTCATTTGATTGCGGGTGAAAAGATGGGGATTTTGTGTTGCGAATTCCCCATACCTTGGCAAAACTGTTGGAACAGAGATGACGTAAACTGCGTTCCGTTGTTGGTAACGATTTCGGTCGGAATACCATAACGCGTGACCAATTCACCCAGCTTACTAACCATGGTCTCTGCGTTTGCGGCTTTGACGTCCAGGACCTCAAACCATTTTGACTATGCCTCGACGATCACTAAGGAGATCTTATTTTAGAGGGGCCCCACATAATCTAGTTGCACTCGATTCTACGGTCTCGTGACTATTGGCCATGTTAAAGGCGGTAATTTTGGTGGGTTCTTCGTGAAACGTCTGCAAGGTCCACAATTCTCGACAAAAGTTTCCACGTGGATGTCAATATCGGGTCAATAGGCATATCTGCGGGCCAACTGTTTTATGCGGGCAATGCCTTGGTGTCTAGAGTGCAGTTCACGTAAAATCTGCTGACGGTATCGGACAGGCTGTAAGACTCTACCGTTATACATGATGCAGTCGTCAACAATTTACAGCTGGTTCATTTGATTTTTGAATGGTCTTATCGCTGGGTTAACTCTCTCGTCCTTGGGCAAGCCCCTCAAAATGAATTCCTTTGCCTGTCGAAACAACGGATCCACTACCATAGCTGTTCTGATGTGCTCGGCTGTTAGAGGAACCTGTCAAAGAACCTCTTCCAATTCCTCTTGATCTTGTGCCATCGTCTGGACGACTATAACTAAATAGGTTTAATGATAGGACACTTATTGGGCATTTTAAGCCTTAGAACACAGGAAAAAACCTAAAACAAACTCCTCTTTTCAGTAACCAATTTAGCTTTGTTATGTTTGTATGCATAAATAGCAGTTTGAAATGAGGAGTTTGTTTTAAGTAAAGAACTGACTTCCAAGGTGTAAATAGCAAAATTTGAAAATAAAACAGCTATACAGAATGGGGATGAATGTATCTGGGTAAGAATTGTTAGGGTCAAGAATAGTCTGTTATGGACGTTCGAGAGTATTAATTCGACAAAGATAGAAACGTCTGTGGTTACTTCGAAGGGAAAGTCACTTCCAATCAGATGCGAGCGCAATCGATTCTGATGAGGGGTCTGCTGAATAATTAGAGTTAGTTGAACTGATCGCTATAAAGTTGGAAATGGATAAGGAGCAAGAAAAGTTAAACGGTAAGAAACTTTCAATGCTGTCCTACAGTTGTCATATGTGCACGTGATAATATAATGTTGATAATGTTTGATCTAGCTTTATGAAACAACTAGTACTAGTCGTTATGGTTGTATGGTTTAATAACAGTGTTTGAAATGTGGAGTTTGTTTTAAGTAAATAACTGTTTTCCAAGGTGTAGAAATAGCAAAATTTGAAAATAAACCAGCTATACAGAATGGGAATGAATGTATCTGGGTAAGGTTTGTTAGGGTCAAGAAAAGTCTGTTATGGAGGTTCGAGAGTATTCATTCGACAGAGGTAGTAACGTCTGCGGTCGATTCGAAGGGATAACCACTTCCAATCAGATGCGAGCGCAGCCGATTCTGTTGTGGGGTCTGCTGAATAATTAGACTTAGTTGAACTAATCGCGAAAAAGGTGGAAATGGATTAGGAGCAAGAAAAGTTCAACGGTAAGAAACTTTCAATGCTGTCCTACAGTTGTCCTATTTCCACTTGATAATATAATTATGATTATGTTTGATCTAGCTTTTTGAAACAACTAGTACTAGTCGTTTAATAAAGCTAGCTCAAAGCCTAGGTGTCAGGCTCGTTGCGCATCCTAATTACTTAGAACGTACATGATGCTAAATTTGCAACAACTTATACTAGTAACAGGCAGAGATAAAAAAATAAGTTTTGCAAATTAGTTTTAAAGTAAGTTATTTAGCTATCGTAAAATTATGTAAAAAATAAAGCTGCTATCGGAAAGCATTTGAAAATATAAAATAATTACAAATTTTTTAATCAGTTTATGATATTCTCTCATTAATCTACCCCTTCGGCCAATCGAGACAAATCATCCGGTGCTTCCAACCTCTGGGTGGGTACACAATGGACAATAAAGTCATATTTTAGAAGAAGAATAATGATCCAACGTTTTATTCTCCTAGCTACGTTCTGAGGCACACCACGGGCAGTACCGAAAAGGAACTTCAGTGGTTGATGATCAGTATGCAATGTGAACGGTCTACCATAAAGGAACAGGGTGAAATTTCTGCACGGCGAAGATAATGGCCAGTGCTTCCTTTTCGATCTGGCTATAGTTGCTCTCCGCCTTCGTCAGTGAGCTGGCAGCATGCATGATCGGTTGGATTTTCCCATCTGCGTCCTTTTAAAGAAGCAATCCACCTTACGCGTAATCAGAGGCATCTACCTGGACGATTTTTCCCTTGTCAACCTAGAAGAGTGATAGCATAGTAGAGTCGCTTATGTTTGTCTTTATCGTATTAAATGCGTTTTGACATTCTGAAGATCAAAAATTCCACGTCCTTGCACAGGAGTTGGCTGAGTGATGGTTTCAAACTGTGCATCCCAGGGATAAATGGGCCGTGGTAGTTGAATAATCCCATAAACGATTGCACCTCCTTCGTGTTCTTCAGCATTTTCATATACCTAAATGCCTTCACTATCTTTGGGTCCGGTGCACGTCCATTCTCGTTGACTATGAACCCGAGATAGTGGATCTCCTTTTGCAGGAATGGATTTTTCTCCATACTGATCTTAAGGCCGTACTCGATCAGGTTGCCCACGACCTGGCCTAGCCTGTTCTTCAGCTCTTCCTCTGAGCTACCAACAACCAAAATATCGGCCAGATATGCAAAAGTACCACAAATATTTGTAAGTATCGTATCCATGATCCGCTGGAACGCACAAGGTGCCATTTCCATGCCATAGTTGACGCGAGTATATCTGAAAATACCATTGCGAGTATTGATGTTTAGAAATTCCTGTGATTTCTCGTCCACCTCATTTTGTGAGTAGGCCTCTGATAGATTGATCCCTGGAGAAAACATTCCTTCGTTAAGCGTCGCAGAAATCTGCTCTAAAGTTGGTAGGGGTAATGATAATCTTCCAGTGCATCGTTCAAGCCTGTGGAATAGTTCGCACATAATCGCAATTGTCCGTTGGGTTTCTTGACCACCCAAAACGGGGCATCCCATGCTGAAATTTGTGGGGCAAATAATGTTATTCTCCTGTAACCGTCCAAATTATTCCTCGATTGCTGCTAGTACTGAAAACGGGACACGTCGATATTGCTTGAAAATAGGCTTTTTTCTCCGGCTTCACTGTCAAAATAACCTTCATCTTTGTTCATTTGCCTACCGCGTTCTTCATCCGTTCCATATACCTCTTCTTCAGGACCTCTTCTGCAGTTTGGTGGGCCACACTGCGAATTTCGTCAAAGGGATGGTTCTACAGGCCCAGTTCGTAGATAATTTCATTTCCGAGAAGACTTTTACGAGTCTTCGAGACATAGATACCTGCGAGGCAAGTCTTATGTCGAAAACTGAGAGTGGCCTGAAAAACGCCTTCAACATTGATACGCGTGTCATTCGACGACCATGCTGTGACCTCTGATGGTTTCAGTTCTGAGGAGCCGATATCTCCCTCGTGCTCACGGTAATTATAGTCAGACCAGATGCTGTGTGAACTTGCAGTGTGGTGGGTTCGCCGTTAACCTTCACTGTTAAGTATTTCCTGTATTCGCAATTTAGTACTTGCGAAGCGTCTTCTAAAACGACCTGACAAATTCTTCTTGTGTTAGCATACATTCTTCTACAATGTAAAGCTTTATGGCTAACACGGGAACAATTTTAGCACTTCCTGCTACGATATGGGCATTGCTCACGTAGTGCCAACCGCCGCACTTCCAACACGCCGTCTTCGGATTTCATGCAAAAAACTCTATCCTGTCCTGGTCTTCTCGTTCTGG
Source organism: Schistocephalus solidus (assembly GCA_017591395.1). Taxonomy (NCBI): domain Eukaryota; kingdom Metazoa; phylum Platyhelminthes; class Cestoda; order Diphyllobothriidea; family Diphyllobothriidae; genus Schistocephalus; species Schistocephalus solidus. Next base: position 93,710 of record WEDG01001596.1, read on the forward strand.
TATCGAAGACCTAAACGGGCTGACTGTTCATGCTTCCAATAAGCTGTGTGTCTTGCTTGAGATTTGCGATTCGGACACATTCCTCTACCAGTTCCTTGCCGTAATATCACGTTTCTGTTCTAGCTGGGCGAGTAAGCGCGTACGCACATCTGAATCTTCAGGTTATGTCAACGACTTAATGAAAAACGGTGCATGAATCTGCGTGCTCGTTTCCTGTTCCAGGTCGGCTTATAGAACGGTGTCAGTTACTCTGCCTACTAAATCGAAATAGTCTTCTTCGGGTCTACGTTCTAGTTGGAAACACTCAAAACTTGGATTGAATAATGACTTTGTGAAGAAAAATGATGCTTTCAAATGTTTAGCTATGTCTTTAAATGAGACATCAGATGGTTTCTGTGGTAGTATAAACTTGACGTACCGCTCAAGTTCCCACTGTCCGAGTTTTAGCAGCACGCTTTCCACCTTTGTCTTGTCGTCGAGTTCTGCTGCCTGCACTTTGATCAACCCTTCATTCTTTTGAAACCAGGCTTCGAATTTCACGCCTTCTTCGGGATCTTAATTGCACTTGGTGATCCGTTCCTCGATCTGTTTTCGTTTGGTCTCTCTGGATATAGGTCCCCAATTCCGCTGCATTTCTGTGGGTAGTGCCATGAAGTTGGCCTGCTGTGCTTCGAGCATGGGCTTCATTTTGTTCTTCTGAAATCATATTGCTGCACCTGCATCGCCAGTTATTCTGTCCCTAAGGAGAAGGTTAAGGCGGTTCTGAGGACAATCATTTACTCAACGTAACACATGAGTTAAGCCTTGGCTTACTTCTCCGCCTGTTTTATTCTTTTTGTTGTATCTGCTTCGGTGCACGCGTGCGAGGTGCGTCCGGGCGTCCAGGATAGTAGACCAAACGTTGATTGGTTGTTCGAGTATGCCCTTGGAGTCGATAGCCTCCTGTTGACTTTGATCTGATAGCGCTGCTTCCCAAGCAGGCTACGCGCACCGCTTGTTTTCTCGTGCGAGTTTAACTCATTCTCGACTCCGAGCGCTCTCAGTAACAGAATCCTACTCATTTTGATTCAGTAGCCATTATTTAAGGTGCATTCACTGAATGATGCCCATGTACACATAGGTTAGAGGATTGAGAGCAATATTGGTCGCCTCAAATTCAATGAGTCATAGATAGATTAGGAATTAAGTAGGTCGCTTGACGACGCACCTTGCCGGGATCAAAAATTTTACCTCTCCCCGTAATGTACAAATAAAGTGCCCTTATAGTCGAAATTCGATGTTAAGTAGGGAAGAAGGAGAAGTATCGAGCATCAAGACAATTTCTTTAGCTTTTTGAGCTGAAGACTTAGTGTAGGAGTATATAGTCAGAGATGACAGTGATAACAGAACATGTACCAGTTTCGGGAGTCATTGTCATTGCGTTATTTTAACACTGTTCAGAGCAGTGCAAAAACAAAAATTAAATTTGAAACTAAAATTGTCCATGTGGTAACCTCTAAAGTTCTGGTTCAAACCGAAGCTCCAAAACAAATGATATGGCTGTTGCGTAAGAACAAAATCAGCGAGAAATTACTTGATGTTCTGTTTTTCAAATTGGCAGCACTCTCTATGCAAATGGTATAAGTTGATGGAACCTTTTCCATAAAAACCCGACGCGCTCAGGTAAGACCGCACGACAAAAGAAGGCTGCACTAGGAATTCCGAAAAAAATATAAGCACATATATGTCGTCTATTTTTGGCAGGCAACAACGGCCACCGACAAAAAATCAATAAGGGATTCAAACAGTACCACATAAAGAGTATGCGAAGTTTCTTCAGTGCTCTAAGCATAAGGGCACAAACGTGTTCCAACCGCTGCACACACAAGAAGGTTCCATCCAAACATCAACATATATGGAATACTGACAATGATGAACATTTACTCATCTGATTATTTTACTCTCTAAAAAAAGAACTTCAAGTTTTTCATTCACCTTCGAAGTAAATTGATTTCTTCCAGTTTTGAAATATTACGAGGGTGTACCGATAAAGATGATGGATATCCATGCACGTATTTATATAAACTATCCAACTTAACCTAAAAGGTATAATTCTGACTGATCTAAACCGAGTTAGCAATAAAGTTCTGAGGAGAATAAAAAAATGGAAATTTAAAGTGAATTATGTACCAGAATGGACTATGTTCTGCTTTCTTCTGTTCGTAGTTCTAGCATCATCTATAGCGATGTGTAAACAAAATTAAATTTGCAACGCAAATTATCTGTTCAAACCTAATCTCTTAAGTAAGCGGAAGTACTATCGTGCGAGGAAAAAACTGGCGAAAAAACAGCCTGGGCGCTCAGGTAAGACCAAAATTCTTCGCCCTGGGCACACCATATGAAGCTCCGTTGCAAATTCCGAAAAGAACACAAGCACAGTTAAAAAGTCGTTTATTCGGCAGGCTACAATGTCATAGTGCCACATTCTAAATACTGGATCCCTGGCGCCCTTATCTGTGAGTCTTCTTCATGATGGGTTCGAGCAAGAAACCGAAACGTCAGCCAACTAAAATTCACGTTAATTTGTAAGGTGACACCTACAGTTTCCTGAACACTGCGTGGTCTACAAAGGTCTACTCTAAATTGAAGAAGGACTGCTGGGTAGTGTAAGCAGAAGAAGTTAAACTTTCTTAAGTAATTCGTTTGGTGTCATGAACGACTTTGGATCTAGCAAGCAGTTTCTCAAAAAATGAATCGAGCTTCAACTTAAATAATGACATTATTAACGTTCTAAATCGGTAAGAAAACGAGCCCGTAGTTCAATGGTTACAGCTTTGTACTTCTAATGAACAGGTCGGGAGTTCGAGCCTCGGGTAGCGCAACATCCGGGGTTGGGTATGGCTGCTGATGCCGGTTATTAAGCCATAAGTGACCATTCCAGCTTCCCTATTTTTTTCCGATAAATTCCTTCTGCCTACACTATAACTGCTAATAAATGAATTAAAAGATTGGGAACCAGGATTATTTTCAAAATTTTCCGCTATCCTCATCTTCGGAGGCCTATATATTACGGGCTGAAGCAGAAAAATTTGTGCAAAATAATTTTGTGGACCGAAAGTTATTCGTCCTTTCTAACATTTTGTGAAATTTTGACAACCGGCCCATGAATAGCTGATTGCTTTATAAACGGTAATTTTTTTAAAGATTTCACTACCGGAAAATAGGAAGCCTCTTTATGGTTGAGCTGAAAGAGAATGGAAATATTCCGCCATTAAGAAGAAGCGAAGTCACACCCCATAACTCTGGGCCTACAGTCCAGTTTTGGAGGAAACAACCCGATAGATGGGAATTTACCTTCGCCAACATTTGTGAGTAGCCACAATGAACACTACCTCGCTATATGTTGTTTTACTTTTAGCAATAGGAACGTATCACCGCAGTTTGACCTTCAACCTACAGTTGAACCGAGTTACGTTTTTGAATTACAGCCCTATAAATCATGGCGTGATACTAAAAGTACGCGAAATGCCTTATAGTGAGAAAAGTGAGTGCCGAATCGGGCTAAGCCAGTACTTCCTCTCAAAATATGTGCCAGTAGCATACTCGAGTCCAACCAGATTGTGAAGAAAATAGCGGCCGTGGCTGTTGTGGCATCTCCCTTCTAGTGCATGCTAAACATCTGCCGCGGCTTTTTTTTACCTCTAACGCTGCAACTCGGCCCGGATTACGTGGTCTGCCAGCAAACAGATACAAATGAAAATCTTCTCACGTTTCTTCGCATCTTACATTTCAAATGTTCACCTGATAGATGCCAAGTTACAATTTCTATGGAACGCTTCCTGTAAGATTAAAGCATGAGCATTTTATTATTATAACTATGGATCGTATCTTTAGTATTTTGAATCAAACTTGAGTCAATTACTTCAATTCCTGCAGCGGCAACACATCCACTTACCGTCAGCACGCTGCCTGTTTAAGACTTTGAGACCTAAACCAATGGTTTAAACAAACGGTCGTATGCACTCATATCATGCAGATATTATTCAAAATTTTCGTGACAAATTGTTGAATGTCGGATGACCCAGCGCCGTCCAGCTTCATGGCGAGACAGACGGGACGTAGGCTTCTATAGTCAACAGCACGTCGTATTTTGCAAATTTTAGCCTACATCGACTAAATTGAGCATGTTCTACGTCATGGAGAATCAGGCAAAAAACGGGCTGTAAAAGGACCGAAATCATTTATCTGGTGCAAACAAGAGCAATTCCATGATATTGCAGCAATTAAAAAATATTTAGAGAGACAGCCATGATGTAGCATGGCAGGGGTGAAATGAGAGAGGATTTAGGGAGTATAGGCCTTTCCTTAGCTTCTCCTTCTTTTAACCATCCATGTAATAGATTCTCAAACCCCGATTTAATTTCAAGTTTTCTTCTGCCTTCATGCATTCTGGAAAATGATCATGAATTGGAAGTGTTAAAAAGCAGAGCTGGGAATTTTTATGGCAAGCCAAGACCCACCGTTAGGCAGCAGAAACGTAGAGAATGACTGTGGTTTAAGGTTGGAGCCTATGAGTGACGTATATGAGTCTAGACAGGGTGTTTTGCTTACGCGAAATTAGAATATATTTTTTATTTGACAGTCAGCATTTGGAAATCCGATTTGATGAAAACAAAATCAGAAAATAAATGGAACTGAGACCTAGATACCTCAAAAGGATGGAAAAAGTTTCTTGGCGTTTCACGTTCTGTGCAACACACTTAACAATGTACTTTTAATGCAAGTCCAAGTACCCAATTTGTAGACCAGCGTAAGAAAACTCCAGCCTTAACAGTGAGATAAGACAATCTTTCTTAATTTACTGCCATGTGCATTTAAGATGAATACAGTAAAGGGTTCCCTTATAAGCATATTATTTTGCAGAGAATAAGAACATTCGTTCTTCAGAGTTACACTTTCATCTTCTTAAAAAAGCAGGCTAGCGGGTACGTTTTTTGCTGAGGATAATTTGAGAAAATGTCAGTAGTTTAGGTTGAAACAATAAACTTAGGCAGCAAATAATTTGCACGGAAAAGGCAACACTCCAGTTCCTTCCACTGTCAACCCAAACCACCATCAGTTTCTGATGAGCTTTTACTAAATTATTCCAAACAATCCAGTGTTGGCAGTGGACATAAACCAGAACTGTGACAACAATATTCCTGTACACGTCGATATTAAGTTCTTCCTTCAGTAGTGCCTGGAACCCAGAGGATGACCTATAGGCTGAAATCGTGATACCTTGATTTGGCAGGACTTGGCTGCATCTATACTAATTTGTCAATCAGAATTCTGAATATTTTGGTAAGAAAATCTTGCTTCAGTGGATTTGTTTTACTGATTATCTTGCAGTATAATCACGAGTTATTTAAATCACGGTAGGACGCTGATTTCAAATGACATTTCTTGATACCTGCAAAGTAAAAACGGTGACTCGAGTAGTAGGCCTGGTTTCATTGGTGATCTGTGTCTAAAAACTTGAGCTGTATTTGATAGAAAAAGGTATAAATGCATTCATTACTTTACTCATTTGGTTCTAAATTACGTCTTAATTGAATTTTGTGAATCGTATAATGGGTTTAGTTTGGTTCAGAAAAACAATGTAACTATAAGAGTTTTAAGATTAAAATGTAAATTTAAATAATACCGAAACTGAACGTTTATTAATATTGGTTATGGAATAAAAAAAAGTGGAGGCGAAAGTCCGCATTCCAGGTGTGTGTATAAGTGAAGAAGAAGGTTGTTCGTTCACCGGAATCATGGCTTTATTCGTCTGAGCTTTCGAACTCTTACTGGAGTCCATCGTCAGAGATAAAACAGCAACATTAACGGGTAAAATTTATAGGGGGCAGGGGCCAATCAGACAGCAGTGGCGCCAGTCCGGAGGTGACTACGCAGGGCCCTGTATGCCAGCGCCAGATCGATAAATCGATTGACCGAGTTCTCATCGGAGGCCCAGGCTTCAATAAATTATCGGCTTGTCTTGCATCTGGCGTGGGCGATGATCTGCGTGGCTGCGAAGTTAAACTCGAGACCCGTTTCGTAGGTGTGGGCAGCCACTTGCGATAAATAAATAAACCCTCAACCCGTCTCACAGCAAGCTTATGCTCGTGTATGCGCAATCCAAGCATACGTCCAGTCTGTCCTGTGTAGTTACAAGAAGAGTTTTGGCATGGGATGCGATACACTACTCCCGACTGCTCATTCGGATTTAATCTGTCGTTGATTCTCATGACCTTACTGCGCATGGTAGCTTTGGGTCGGTGTGCGATCGCTTTCCCCTACAGCAGCCTATCTTTTTGCGCCGTTACGTAGACGACACATTTGTTATCCTGAAGAGGAACATGCTGCAGCATTTCCATGGTCACCTTAACTCGATTTTCCCAGATATAAAATTCACGAGGGAAGAAGAAAAAGAGCAGCAGCTCCCCTTTCTTGATGTTATCGTCAGGCGACGTCCCAACGGCGAAATAGAAACGGCTGTCTCCAGGAAAGCAACGAACACCATACAGCTTCTAAATTTTCACAGCAACCATCCGGTGGCTCACAAACAAAGCTGTTTGAGAACAATATTCAAGCGCATCCAGACTCATTGCAGCAACCCGGTTGAAAAAGCATGTGAGGTTCGTTACCTCCGCGACTAGTTTATGCGGAACGGCTATCCGAAGGCGTTCATAAGCCGTTGCCTACGTGTTCGACAGTGGAGGACCCAACCAGAACCAACCCCTACGATATGGCATGCGATGCCATCTATCAAGAACGTGTCAGAAGCGACCGAGCGCATTGTTGCGGGACTTGGTGTTAGAATCGCACACCGATCCAAAGCTACTATACGCAGTTAGGTCATGAGAATCAAGGACAGATTAAATCCGAATGAGCAGTCGGGAGTAGTGTATTGCAGCCCATGCCAAAACTGTTCCTATAACTACACAGTACAGACTGGACGTATGCTTGGATCGCGCATACACGAGCATAAGCTTGCTGTGAGACGAGTCGACGGTTTATTGCAAGTGGCTGCCCACACCTACGAAACGGGTCTCGAGTTTAACTTCGCAGCCACGCAGATCATCGCCCACGCCAGATGCAAGACAAGCCGATAATTTATTGAAGCCTGGGCCTCCGATGAGAACTCGGTCAATCGATTTATCGATCTGGCGGTGGCATACAGGGCCCTGCGTAGTCTCCTCCGGACTGGCGCCACTGCTGTCTAATTGGCCCCTGCCCCCTATAAATTTTACCCGTTAATGTTGCTGTTTTATCTCTGACGATGGACTCCAGTAAGAGTTCGAAAGCTCAGACGAATAAAGCCATGATTCCGGTGAACGAACAACCTTCTTCTTCACATATAAAAAAGTAAACATTCAGCTCAAATCTCATCTTTGTGTGCACAGATAAATGCGTGGTTTTCTTTACCTAGAAATTATACAGCATTTATTTGGGAAGTTCTAAGCGCGTGTTGAACTGTAGGTTTCGGGAATTGATAAAATCCTATCCTTTATTAAAATATTAAATTTAAGGAGGAAGGTATTTTCTACCAAATGAGTATAGGAAATAATATATTATTTCCCGTTTTCTATAAAATGCATTAAAATTTATATAGCAATCGAAAATAAATGGAAAAATCCATCCTCATTCAACATTAATTTTTCCCGGTAGGGGGCTCATTCAAAAGCCGGCATTCTATCATGACCAAAATATCTTTCTGCATGATAATGAGTATTGGAACGCCTATAAGAAATCATTTTTAATTGAAAATACATTTTGGAATTTCATTCAGCATTTCATTAGATAGGATAGCTATCACAGATCAAGAAAAATCATAATATGAACCCAATCAGCTCCGTAGAAGAACATTAATTCTGCATGCCTCATTTGCATTCAATTTTTGGAACTCCAGTAAAAAATATTCGGCTTGTACAATAAGAACTAGGCCACTAATTGGTTCTTGGCGCTTTTCTAGTACGGACGTTAATTTTGAGTTCATATTCGGATTGAGTGGACGGTAGAATATAGATTTTATGCTCCGTATACAGAGTAATCTGCATGATAACAGTTACTGTTTAGCCTTGTATAGAAGGTTTCTTCCAAGTTTAGCCTACGTGGCCTTCTTGTTCAAAATATATTTATTCTAGGACTTACTCCTGAATCTTCTTTAGTGGCATATTCTGTAATGCGCACAGTAAGGTACTACATTATATGTCAGAAATGATACAGAGCCAGAGTAACGACCTTTGGGTTTGTAAGGACCCATGTGTAGAACAATCGCGCTTCCAGAACATATTTATTAAGGTATCGATGGAGGACAACCAAAACAACAAGCTGTTTTTTTCACAAGACGTAATTATCCTATCATGTTGAATAAGGAAATATTTAATTCATACAGCAAGAAGTAATAGGCACTAAACGGATTTGAACCACCCACCTTCTGGGTTTTCTATCTAGGAGAAATTTTTCTTTGTACTATCGTGGGCTGTCCACCGGCTGCGCGAAAAAGTGCTATTCCTCTGTGTTCTAATTTCAGGACAGGTGTAGTATCGATTGGAGTTGTTTTTGACGCAATTACAGTGCATATCTGAAAGATTCATAAGATGAATAATCACACTGATCATGCTTGATGAGAATTCATATTTGACGCGCTTAGAAACAATCACGATGCGATTAAAATCGTAGCTTGGATGACTGATGGGACGAAGCGACAAGCTCCTATAGTTCAGTATTAATTGGGCCTCCATTTCATTCTCACTTAGGTTGGATTTGAGCCCCCGTTTGTTTCTCTTGAACACCGGCCCATTGTCCACGGGACAAGCTTGTGTGACGCGCTTAGACGATCTTTTTAATCTTATCAGTAACTGCAACCGAACTTATCTCCAGTCGTCAGTCTTACCACTGTGCCCAGGACGGTGAGGGAGCAGCGGGTGCGACAGAAGCTGCGGAAACATGTCATCATTATAAACTAATTCATGCACGCTGAGCAATCATCGTTGAAACCACAAAGCCACTGTAAATGTTTAAGATTACATACTCCTTCGAGCCCGAGATTCGACGTTTGTCCACATGGTATTTGAAAACTGACGACATGCAGAAGTGGGTATCCTGTAAAGCCTACTGAAATGTCAAGTTATCAAGGGAAATCTTCGGATGACCTCAAATGGACATGAGCAGGTTCTGTTATAGGAATGTTATCTCAGAATGTGTATACCTCCCGTAGACATCCCACGGGTAGGTGCTAAGTTCCAAGAACGGGATGGCAAAGTTAGGTGCAACGGCAGTTAGCAAAAGCCTCACTATCAACAGCGAGTCATTTTCTGCTAATAGAGGAAATCAGAAAACAAGCTTATACTCTTTTGCCGGATGTTGCAAATCTCATCGATGAACTCCCATATAAACACCGTAGGTTAGCGCAGATCATGGGTTCCTCAAAAACACGGATGCTAAATAACTCATCTACCTCGTGCACAGTCCAGACGTTGTTAGGCCTTCAATGCAGTCTGAAGAGACTTAACATATTACTCTTCACGTTTGTTACATTTCATGCAGTGGATGCAGTCACACTCGAGACAGAATGGATATTTTTCTCCGTTGACGAAACAAATAAATTTTTTTACTTGCGTTAGATGAAGCTAAGTCTCTCCAAGCAACAAACGGTCTGTAAAAGGATCAAACTCCTTTTTACAGTGCAAATAAGAGCAAGTCCTGGAAAATCCGTGCTATGGCAGCACTTTAAGCATCTGAAGAGAGACAGGCATAAATGTCGTACAGAGGGGTAAAAGGAAGGAAAGTTAGGGAGCATATGCCTCTTCCTTAGCTCAACCATTCAGGTAAGATCTCCAACCCCGATTTAGCGTCAATTTTTTGGGCCTGCAGTCATGCATCCCGAAAAATGATAGTGAAGTGGCAGTGCCAGTAGGCTGATTTCAAAATTTTCTTGGCAAGCCAAAGTCCGCCATTACGCATCAGCGAGGTAGTGAATGACTACAGTTAAAGGTTGGAGCCTTTGGGTGGCGCTGCCGAGAAATGAGATATATTTGTTATTTAAACTTCAGCAGTTGGGAAAAAGAATTTGAAAAAAAAACAAAATCCGAAAAATGGAGCTGAGGACTTTCTGCCTCAAAATTTTGGAAAACATCTCTTGGATCTTCACGGTTTGTGCGGCACACTTACGAAAGCATTTTAAGTGTAAGTCCAAACAACCAAATTCTAGGCCGGTGTAATAAAACTCCAGACTTCGCAGTCAGATAAGACAATCTTTCTACATTTGTTGCCATATGCATTTTAGAAGGGTGCAGAGAAAAGCAAGAGGGTTCTTGTATGACTCGGCCTGGTGCGTAGATGTCGCGCGAGGCGTATGCTTGATGGACGGTTGTCTCAACCCCAACACGGTAGAGTTAGAGAAAACGATTGGCCAACAGAAAAGTGTATTCAACAAAACGACAAGTTATTCTCACTGAAAAGCTGCGTGTCTGTATAGTGCCCCGTTCAGATTGGTCATAATTTGTCCAACCCACTTCAAGAGGTAGAGTGGAGCTGAGCGACTTCTAGCAGACATGTACCAATCAGATCTGATGGTGGCACTGTGCCTACAGCCAGTGCGGAACGCTGTCGGGCGCACGTTCATGGCATGCAGCGTTGGGGGAACGCGCACGAACTTTTCCGCGAGGTTGAGTCATCATGGGAATGTAGACATCCCCAACAGTTCTCTTACTAGCATATTCTTTTGGTCGAGGCCAAGGATAGTGGTTCTTCAGGGTAAAATTTTCATCGTTCTTCAAAAAAGCAGGCTAGCCAGTTGCTCTACCAAAAATATATAGGTTATGCTTTCGGGTAAGTTTATTACTGTGAATGTTTGAGAAAAATTCAACGGTTCAGGTTGAAACATTAAGTTAACCTATCAAATAGTTAGCACGGAATAGACAACACTCTAGTTCCATTCTAATGATGGCTTCCTGTGCCAGACAGAAACCTAAAATTAATACACCTACTGTCATGGTGATCCGCCGTTTAGCCTCTTCGCAAGAAGAACTTGGGGCTCAATATTCGCTTCCATCCGTGAGGCACCATCGTAATGGTTGTTTTGCAGCTTGATCTGCAAGGCATCTAGACTGATGATCCAAGACAAGACGTAGTCGACCAGTTTTATTCTTAAATTTATGAAGACCAAGATCGCACAGTTTGTTATGTCTTTCATGTCTAACGTATAACCACTATGAGATGTAGGCAGAACCACCATCAAATTCAGTTATTGAAAAATATTCCAGCTGCTTGATTTCATCTCTAATATTCATATTAGTACTCAGCCTGAACTTCTAAAGGATTATTCCGAACGATTTAGCCAAAATAGTCACATTCATTTATGATAAAATCACAAATCCGAAATTTACAAATTGAACTACCTGCCCGAAATCAGATAAGGCCGAACATCTTGGAGCGACAAAAACGCGAATCTGGGCTTTGGGCTAGTACCGGTGTTGGCAGTATCGTAAATTACGAAAAGTATCCACAGTTCTCGCAGCCTGTTATGCGTTTAGGAATATTAGCGCTTATTCCGCTGAACATGATAGAATTCGGCTCAGACATTCATATAAAGGTTCGGGTCGAAGCTAGAAAGGCTTATTCCAAAACGATTATCGTCGAGAAAGCACATGATTTCCTAATGAACCTAAAGAGCTAAAAGCCAATAACTTATAATTATAAAAAATGTGTGTTCTTACGTAATCGGCTCATTATCTGCAACCATTGAAAATATACATGAATTTCACATTGAACTAACATGAGAAAATACCAACTGACCTACAAAATATATGTAGCCATTTTTCTTTATATGCACGAGATGCATTCTTGAGTGCTTTATTAGAGCGCGAAAACGTTTAAAGTCCAGCAATATTTTCTCTACCCTTATTGCTTAGAAGAGTCCAAGAGAATAACCCAATATGAAGCAGCGGTCTGTTCCTTATTGTATATTAACAAACAGTCACATTCAGCTATTATGACACTCCCATTAACCGCCATTTCAATGCCACGTCATGTCTGAGTCCATATAGTCAATGCTCATTAGGGTACAACTTATCACCTACTTTCTGCCACGAAAACAAAATGTGCCTATGCTTGGTCTAAAAAGCATTCTTATGTTCACTAAAATTTGCATAAATGTTTCAACCAGCGGCGGAATCAGAGATTGATTTTGATATTAAACTCGTTGCATACCAAGAGGAGCTTCGAGACCTGGGTGTTCTTTATTATATGGTTGAAATGCAGATTGAGCAGTGTTCTAATTAAACAAAGCGCATGAAATATTTAAGTGAATCACTTTTTTCCATGGCACTACGCGAGTAAAAAATTGACTGACTGTTGTCGAACTTGGGTTGATGCGGTTCTGAAAGAAGTGATATAAATGATTTCTCTAAAGCCGAATTTCCTAAATAATCGTCGTACACTGCAGATTTTATATTTGATTCTGGTTCTATTAAATTTATTTTATCACAAATTGATGCTAAAATAACGTCTTCATGAATGTCATGCAGAAGCTACAGAAGGCCAAAATAACCTAGAAAAATCTTTATGCTGAAGTCAGAATTTTCTGTTCTATTCTGAAATAATGACAGATGTGGGTAGATGGCATATAACTTTCCTCAGTGCTTCTTTTGTTCCAAAAAACAAGTTTATAGAACTGGAATATAGGTTTTTCTGTAAATCCGAGTTTTGAAAAAAATTAAACGAAAAATTTATATACGTCTCTGAAAAGCCCGTATTATGTGGTGGCCTTTATTACACGCGAATACCGATTAAGAAAGCATAATAAAACCAAGCATAAAAAACCAGACCCTTTTGCTTCTTACCGACATGGCATATTCATACTTGACGAGGTTTGTATGCAACATTGAAATAATGACTGCCGTCGTCATGAATGCGCTTATTTTGACATAAAAACAGGGGAATTTATGGCAACACAGACCATACGCAAAGTAAAACTATTCCAAGAGAGGGTTTAAAAAAAACACTTGTAATGACGAGGCATCTTGTATGGAATTCATACCATACCTGGATGGAGGCTGCCTAAAGTTGTTCGACTGGACTTTCTGCCATCGAAGCTGGACGGTTCGTTAGTTTCGTTTTTAAATTTAAGAAGCCTGAATAGAGAAAAGTTCCCTGTTATTTATATCACATACCCGCTATAGCCTTGAAAATCAGCATGTATGTTCTGATGGCCATCATGTATTTTGCAGATTGGCAGCAGTTTGAATAAGAAAATAACTTATTGATTGGCGTCTATTGCTAGTACACGCCCTACCATAGGCTTTACGCACTTTGGTATGGCATGTGATAAATCTTTGAGATGGTGTAAGTGGCTGTTTAGGAGATGTGTGCGGTGGAAACGAAACTACGGTGATGCTTTCTACACATGCCAAGGCGGCCTTATATGTTACTGGCAGGGCTGCGCTGAAAAGTGGTTGCTGAGTTGGATTTTTCAGTCCTTTTAAAAAGTCTAACGATCGAAGCCTTAAAGAATCCTTTATACATAATGATTAATGAACTGATGTATGCATTTTACGACAAGTCTTTGCACAATAAAAGATGCGGTTAATTTGCAGAAAAGTCTCACATTGTGAAAAATGTTAAGACTGCGGTAATGCAAAAGATATTTACTTACAGAATGAAAAATATTTACCCAAATGCCTTCAATTTTTCATATACTATTAAGAATCCAAAAATGACTAAGGCAAACACGGCCGAAAAAACATGGCGAATTTTGAGCGATTGGTGATTAAAGAGATTAAATAAATATATGATATATGAAAAACTTAAAAGAAGCAGACGCAACAAATATGGTCACTAGATTATTTGAAATCTTTTATCCCCTTTGTCTTCCACTCAAGTACCTGGTTTTTCTAGCAACCATGGCAAATTCTGACAGGCGTTTTGCAAAGACGTCTGATAGCCAGTTTATTTGATTGAAGAGGGTTCATTTCATCAAAAATCTAAAAATGCCATACTTCTGTAGCAAAACGGAAAGATACGTAGTCTTTTCGGAGTAAGCAGAGTACAGAGTCTACTCCACTTACGAAGGTACTACTTACGGTATCTCAGATATGCCAAAAAAAGGGGACAGCAAGTCTACTTTTTGAACGTTGGACTCAAGTAAGTTTAAGGATAGGACAACGTGTGTATTTAATTAATATCAGGCTTAATTAGAGATGTAAATGTTAATACAATGTAGTGCTTCATAAAATGTTGCTGAATAATTATTTGCAAATATTTATCGTTACGAACGAATGTTCAGAACCTAACGCATTCGCAAGTTGAGGAGTGTCTGTAATTTGCTCAAAAAAGCTGCTTTAAAAAATTACGCAGGACTTCTTCAAAAGGCATTTAATTCTTAATTTGAACGATATTTTGTGTTTGAGGTGGTTTTGAAACAAAAAACGTGCAAATCTAATATTAACTTTGTAGGATTCGTCCTTCGATCAGAGGGCATATAAATTGACTACCATAGAATATAATTAATCAGTTACACTCAATTTAATAATTTGCAGGAATAGGTGACTGTCAGAATACCCCGAAGGACCAAAACACATATTAATGTTTCATATTAAGTCAACGGTCAAAATGCTTCCAAGTAAACAGATGGCAAGTCCTCACATGAATTTCGTTGCATTTGACCATTTGTAGGTCTCAAGGTCAAAAAACAACGATTGACGTTAGAGAATAATCATGCTGTCCATGTTTCTATTTCACTTAATTTAAAAATATGTTGGCCTTGTTTTAGAGAAAATATTGTTTGTAAATCTAACTGCTTCCCTTTTAAAATTTAATTGAAACTTTTTAGCAAACATTTAGGTTAGATAAACAATTTCCCTCACTGAATCTTGTCCACATCGGGATTCTAAGTTAGAGATTGTTGTACTTACATCCAGGTCATTCACCTACCTTTGTTATGCATTCAATTTTTAAAACTATCAATGTTGTTTCTTCCTTGATCATCTATTATAATATGCTGGAGGATTTCGCCCTCGTGATCCTCACATTCCGGGTGACAAAAGTGTACAAAAACTCTTCCCACTTTTATGTTACAGTTCAAATACCATTGCCATTTTGAACCCAAATGCTTAAAACCCCCTTTACGAAAGCAATCATATTTCACTTTACTATGCATTGCCCTCCAGCTTTCGGTGAGAAACGGCATAGTTTGATTTGCCAACTGAAAATAATGCTAATATAAAGATACAATTTTCCTAACTGCATCAATTTCAATATTCACCTGCAGCATCCATAAACCGATGTACCAGCGGAAATCAGGCGGGTTTCACATGATTATATTATGCCAAATATCCAGAAGTCTTAGGACTTGTCATTTCTTAGGTGCTCAGTCTGTTCACGCGTTCGTATAATCATAACGCTGGCCATTTTAAGCAGCCTAAATCACCGTTCCTTATGGCTTCCGTCAACAGTCAGCGAAATGTGATCAATAATAATGAATTGCGTAGTCTACTACTCTATTGGACTCTTAAGGCTATTTGTCCAGATTACAGCGCCATCCGTGTAAACGTAAAAAGTTTTTTAATCTCTCATTTTTGAAATTTTAAAGCAAATGGTAATTTTCCCGGCCCAGCGTTTACGTCATCAATCCTGTTCTTCTGCGTGTGGCATTTTCGACCTCATGCACTGCTGGTATTTCCACTGATACAGCTGTCCATCCGTAGATTGGGAACTTAAATCACCTGGAATTTGAGAAAATTCTTCTGTAGCAGTTTTTATTATCAAGCCAATGGAAAGAACCATTTTGTCGGCTACTGTGAAGTAGCTTCGAAATAGTTTTTTCAGTTTTTTCCTTTCTCCTTTCTGTTTTGTAGTGTGTCACGTTATCTTTCGGGTAGTCGTAATATTCTTAGATTTTTTTACTATTTCACCCCATGTGCAATTGCAAATGTTAATGAAACTGTATTTTTTATCAGCTAACGACAATCGGTACTCGTGTTTGCCTTTCATTCTGTCCGGAGTGCAACGTTACAAGCTGAAGCTAGCTAGTCACCACTCCTTGTCTGCGATCGAGTAGTTTTACCTAAAGAACCAACGTTTGCTGGAATTAATAATTAAAGTCCAAAGTGTTGATCAGCGCGAGAGCTGTAGCAACACCTCCAAATTATGAAACCTTAGCCAATATTCACTCTCGTATTTCTGCTACCCCTTTTTCCCAGTAAAGTATTACTACTGTATAATTCACCCATATTTAGAGTCTTGGAGCTTATTCGACCGCAAGGCTTCTGAAGATGCATGTAACCTCCCCTTAGTACGCAGCTGTTTTTAAATTAACGTTAATTGTTGGCAGTGCTGTCTCGTCCCAGAAAAAGTTGCCACCTGTGATTTTAACTTCTAAGTAACTTCGTGGGACCACATGGCGTAGCGTGCATTCACTCTTAATTTAGTGTGCAGTGTAGCAAGCGGAATACAGTAGCATTACGGTAGCTTAAAGCAGCAGCAATTGCGAATTTAGATGCAATTTAGTCACGTTTGCTTTTAGGAAAGCGGAAAACTACATGGTGCACGTAAATAACTTCTACATCGATGGAAAATAAACTGGACAAGAGTTCAGACAATATTTACCTCTTATGCGACCTCAGCTGCCTTTTTGAGATTCAACGGTGGGTGTTGCAGCCGGAACGGTCTGCCAGGTCAGGATTTGAACCAGAACAAGCTATAAGCATACACGCGTGCAAAAAAATTTTTAATTTAACATCTTTAAAATTCTTAGGTAGAATGTAAGTCTAAACCGTCCAACTTTTACTTCCTCAATCCTGTTCTTCTGCATGAGTTCTTTTCACCTGCATAATCTGCTTTCATTTCCGCTTATACAGTTATCCCTCTGTACATTTGGGACTTACGTGATCTGGAATTTAAGATAGTCCCGGCAATAATTTTAAATATCAAACCTCTGCTGCAAAGGACCTTCCAAAAAGACTTTTGTCAACGCCTCAGTGATTTATTATCGTTTTAATTTTGTGGTGTTAAGGTTTTCCTTCGAGTAGTTCTCATAATTTTAATCTTTCTTACTATAACATCCCACATGCAATTGAAAATGTTGATGAAACAATCTTCTCTGCCAGCTGACGATAATCAGTATTCGCGGCTTTATTTTATTTCATCCGGAAGGTAAAATAACAAGCTGATACTAGATAGTCCCCACCACTTGTATGCAATGATTGCTGTTACTAAACGAATCAACGCTTGCCCGGAATTAATCGTTACTGTTTCAGCTACACCCGCACGCTATGAAACTAGCCAATCATCGCATCTTACTGCTGCTCTTCGGTTTTCTCGTCAACTGCTCACTGCTCTTTACTTTACCCATATTTAGAGAGTTCCAGAACATAATTTAAAGCACGGTTTCCTAAGCTTTCGAGTTCTCATTACAACCTATATTGCGTAACCATGGGGCACGCATTAACTATCTAGAATGTAATGTATAACTGAATATACACATAACAACCGGTAAATTTCTCGATCCAAAATATAGTCTAACTGTGAGTCTACTTACTATTGGGCGGGTGTTGGGCCTAAGTAAAGAAATTAACTAGCGGTGTGCAGGTGATCTGCTTCTTTTTTTTCAACAAACTCCACAAATTATTGATCACTCGGTAAACTGATGATACAATAAATTGTAATTTTGGCCTTCCCAAAGGTATTAAAATCGGAAATGGACGGCAATGAAAACTTTCATTTGTATTGCTGCTTTTGATCTTCCTTACTGAAGGGTGAAACTTTAGATTAAAAACCTAATGAATTCGGGAAAAAGCTCTCCTGTTTATTGACTACAATTTGATTGTACGACCATACGCACGTAATATCCCCCTATTTTTTCGCTGTTTCTTAGTTATCGTTAATCGTTGGTTGAACCAAAAAAGCTGATACATTAGATTCAAAATTAAAGCTCACTATTTGTCATTGTATGGTGTAACGTCCATTAAATCACAATTCGGTGTGCCAGAGACCAAGTGAAATAGCGAAGCATTACTGTAACTGTATGTAGCATCAATAACGAATTCAGTGGCAGTTTAGTAAGGTTTATTAGTAAGGCATCAGGAAACTACATTTGGTTCCTAAGTAACTTCTACACACATGAAAACTATATGATTAACATCTTTTGAGAATATTTTATCCCTTACAGTCCATAATTGTCATTTGGATAGTCAACTGTGTAGGTTGTAGTCAAAAGGATATACCACTGCAGTCTTGGAACCAGAAAGGTGCTAAAAGCCAATTAGCTCTACATAAGCTTTATGAAGAGAGTGTCTTGGCCTAACAGTGGGTGCTAAATACTTCCCATAGAACCTTTGTCCAGAATGAAGTTTTCGGGGAAACTTTCATTTAGATTAAGGCTATCCAACACATTTTATAGACTGAGAAAATATTGATAGCTTGAGTGTAACCAGAAACTTTGAGAATGAAGTGAAGGTGGCTGCATTGCTGCAAAATTCTTCTGACACACCATAGAATCACAAAATTTATCAACTCACATTGCTGGGAAGTTTAAATGTATTGAAATCTATCTTAACTAAAATTTGCTGACGAACTATGCATAAGTGCAGATGCTTATTAAAATATCTTCAAGGACACAGCGCATATTTTTAAATATATAATGTTTCCTGAATCTCCAAAAAACTTTGGCTGTCCAGCAGTTTAACTAGTGCAAATATTCAAAATCAAGTTGGGAAATCTACTTAACGCCATAAGGTTTCTCTAAAAACATAATCAAAATTATCAAATTTCAAAGTTTTTGTTGATTATTAAGATATCTTGGGTGTTGGCCTTGAAATTAAATGAACAGATTGGTCACAAAGAAGAATAAGTGAAAAATATTGAAACTGCTTTATTTTATGGAGGTCTAATCCACGCACTTTTATCTACCAGCATATGCAAGATGTCCATTTTTGGCGATATTATTAAACGTGACTCCTGTTATTAAAAAAACATTAGCATTTTTAATATATGCAGCAAAATAATTTTGGCAATGCAAAATATTAAACAAAGAAAAATTCCAATTAAAACATACAATTTGGTGATTTTAAATTATCAAAACTTATGTTTTCCATTAGCAAGCTTTCAGAATATACAGTTTTCTGCAAAAGTTTGCTAATAAACATTTTTTTCTCCTTTTTATGTGACTTCTAATAATCTTTCAAAATAACAATGGTTGGAACAATCCAACTTATTGCGACGATTAACTGGACCAGATGGCTCTGAGGTGCTTTAATCAAGTCACTGTGTTCGGTTAATGAATCTTAATAAATACTAGGAGAAAGGTTTAAAACAGTTCGTTTGCACTCCGAGGAAAGCCATTGATACTATATTTATTTTGCGGCTGTGCAGTTAGAAAGTTAAATGGACGGTCTTATAAGCGCAATAAAATCTAATACAGCAGCTGACAAAATTTCGCACAGATAATAAGTTTCCCGGATTTGATGGCGTTCTTTGCAATGCGTCTTTATGTAGCTGACTGACGCACAGCACGTGTAAAAGCTCTTAATGAGTTGTACCTGATGTTTAAGCAGGTCTACTGAAAAATCGCCAAACAGTTAATTGCTGCTTTAAGCTCACGGTAAAGTTGACACCTCCAAAGAAAGTATATTTCTGATAAGGTCAAAATATAAAATTCCTAATTTATAAAAATACTAGCGCACAGCGATAAGAATTTTCACAAAATTCTCGCATAAGTAAAAGTAGTAAAGTTTCGTATGTAGTGTGATCAAATTCAGTCTTCAATCACACTTGAACAGTCCGGATTGCATCAGGTTGAGTCTGTCCAACGCTTAGCAAAGACCTTTTATCTTCCGAAAAATAAGTATATATTACTTGGATTTGTAGAAAGTTAATGAAAAGATGCAGTATTTGATTTGATTTTTTGTTGTTTAACACGGAATGCACGTTTTTGGTTTTTACTGCGTCCGTGAATGCCCATTTGCACATAAACAAATGGAGCGGACCTTTCAAGTTGAGCCATCACTTTTTCTCCTCTATTCCCATGTGGATGATCGTTTATATGTACATGGGGTGGCCCATATTGCTCATTAGATACTGTAATTTACTACGCTATGTCTACTTTAACCTCAATAATGAGGTCATTCGCAAACCACGCCAACACCGCTTTGAAGGAAGAAAATCTCGAGCGAATTTCGCGACGCATTCACGGATGACCGTTTAGCATTCACTCACTAGGCATCGTTTGTTCTCTTCGGGTATTATCTCTTTTGCATATCTATTTTTATGCTTGGTGGATGAAAATGTTTTGCTAAAAGTTTTTAAATGATACTTTTAAAACGATGTATATATATATATATATCTCAAACGTTTTCATAACGATAAGCATTGGCTTACGGTGAAGTGTGGATCATCACAAAACTGAATTTTTTGCTGCATAAAAACGTAAGCAGACTGATGCCTATGGAAGTGATTGCGACAGAACCACAGGACTCAATGTTTTCGAATCCAAACTATCTAAGTTAATTGCTTGGAAAACTTATGGTCGAAGCGAAAAGCCTAGAAGAATTATTTAATGCATTGACGATTTATGTCAAAAACAAAGTTCCTTCATATTGAATTACATGCAAGTGGGGGACATATGCCTATTCCTGTGCATTATTTACGGTTACGGCTTCAAAGGTCAAAATATCTTGCATTATGGCTCCATTATTTGCTATATACTTTTGGAGGTACCCCGTGTTTACAACGATTTATAATTAAATCAAATTATTTAATGCTCGGGATCTGTGAGACCACCTATATGGTTCGGTTTAGATTAAAAGGTTAGCGCATTTGGAACCTTTAAGGTATTAAATTGTTGATGAAGAAACGGAGCCGAGTTTTATAAGAATCAATGTAAGGCATATAGTTGAAAATAAACACGCAAAATTCTAAAAATATACTTTGCAAAGACTTTTTTTATATTCAAAGGTGACCTCGAACTTCGCTTTTTAATATTTTGTAAGATATTACACTGCGATTACATGTTCCAAAGTCAAACAAGGTTGAACTTGAAAAATAGGTTCACCTCCCTATTTTTGCAGGAAGTCGTGCGCTTAATTTCAGGAATTGCCTTTCCCTATTAGTAAACACAACCCTAGCTGTAGCTGTAAGCGGTACCATAACCATAACCACAACCCTAAACCGAACCACGGATATTTAGCAACGTGTCATATGTACCAAAGCAAGGCACCTAGTCCCGCGTCCTACCATCACTAACAGAGCGATATACGACACAAGAAACAAACGCTTTCCAGCTGAATTTTCACTAACTGGTCAGCAGGAGACAACTACAAGGTTCATAGACCCTACTTTATGCATTGGACTTAATTATAATTTTATATACATAGGTTAACAATCTTTGAGCATTTACACCTCTGAAGCGGATGTAGGCCGATATAACTGTCTACTGAACGTGGGAGCATATTTGGGTCGTTTTATTAAACACTTATCCGTCAGCCAAACTAGGTCCCGTATCCTTCCTTTTAGTGCGCGAGGATATGAACTAAACGTGCGGAAAATTGCTTTATTCAAAACGCGCCAAAGGTCTGCTACTTTCACATATACTCATAAATACCTCCTTAGAAGGCCTTTTCCACACGAATTTGGTACTCGATCACATAGCTTTTTCAAAGGTAAAAATTTGGTAAAACAAATGAACGCTGATTGTTTCTGAAAGGATATAACATCAGGATAAATATTAAGCTGACAGTATTGGGAAATGCATATTTTACGCAAATTGCTGCCTTGAGTTAATTGTAATGTTTTTCATGCAAGATATTAGGGGTCTGTACCATTGGACTAGGCATCAACCCAATCTCTTCCATTTCCGACTGCAAACATATGACAGTTGCATTATAGAAACATAACACCGAGTGCTTACAGAAAAACGCAAGCGCTGTGGCCGTCTGCAATTTAAAAATGTCACAGAAAAGTTTATTTCATGTATGAAAACAACAGAGGTTTGCTAAAGAAAGGGCTTCTAAGTTGCACCAATTCGCCAAAGTCAAAGGATCACAATACTTGCTCCCAGTGGCACAACCCAATGCCTACCACGGTAATATAAATGACAATCACTAGTTTAAATTCGAAGACGTGCAGGCCAATAAATAACATGTTTCAGTAATAGCTTCTTCTTCTTCTGAACGTTTCAGAGTTTTCGCCATCTCTTAGCAATGCCAAAAAAAGATCGGAATGACTGCAAAGGCATGTATTCCAAAACTCCAACTTGCGCTTTGAATAGAGCATTAAAATAAGTTTGTGTGGGATGTTTGCAGTTTTATTAAGAAGAACTTAGTAGTATTCGTTTTGACTTGAGAGATCTTTTTATTTTGCCAGTAATGCACCTCGAAGGGCCTTCTTCTTTGTCTGATGTGACTTGCAGATTATAATTATGGGTGGAGTTAGCATGACGAGGGCGATGCCAAGAGCGATCCCATTTCCGATTTTCGGTGTAGGCAAAAGTAGAGCATACTGAAGGGAGGAGAATGCACCCGAAATAGCACCACAAATGCCGTAAAGGGTGCCAAACTGAGCGACCGGAAAGACGGCTATTATAGAAGAGGAAACGGAGCTAAATAGGAATCCGCGCATAAATACAAGAAAAAAGAAGTTGGCGTAGTAGACCCGTTCATCGTTAATGAAAACAAGGCTACTTATGATAAGTGCGAAAGCAATCATGATCAGCATAGAAATAGACATGGGTAGAAGTCTGAGCCACATGATGGCGTTGTCTATATCTTCGTTCCTCTCATAAGTTAGCAAGTGAGAGATTTGGGGTTTAAACACTGCTCGCAGCTTGTCTATGACTGCACCACATAGCAAACCGGCTAGAATTCCACCGGCAAGAACGTACGAAAGGATCTGACCTATGCGAGCCGTTATCACCTCGTCTTGGAAGTGATCCTCAGCCTGAGGTATAAGTTGAGCCAAGAAGTAGGTAAATCGCAGGAGAGCGCAACAGGAATACGCGGTGACCAGTAAAAAAGGCAGAGATTTGAGGGAATGCCTCTGGGTTGGATGCAGGTCCTGCAGAATGTTTTCAATCTTCAAATCCTCTTCCAGCTGCTCCTCTTCTTGTGCCTGAATGTCATCCAGCGAATGTGATGAATTTTCCTCAAGAGCTATTCTGGAGCTCTGGAGAAAAGACATTTAAACATATTTGCATATAAATTATACAGTTTTATTTTTGTCACTACTGGAACAACACTTGCAAGAGATGAATGCATAATCAAGAACATATCTTATAAAATGATAAATCTTTCAAAAGAAGGACCTATGTATTACTGACATCTAAAAATACTTGAGTAGAAAATGAGTCGGTTTTAATCAATTTTAGTCACTTTGGAGTGAAAAGCTCGCAAACTGCACAGTTTACACACCTTGTGCATAGTGAACAAGAATTGTAAATTTTCGTATTTTCCCATTCACGACAAAGACCGCCCTTCAAGAAAATTTACTGAACAATCTACGTGTAATTTTTGAACGTAGCCTTGTGGTCTCAACTCACAAATTTATGAGAATAATGTTTTCTGTCTTCTTATTCATTAATAGTTCAAGTTAGTGGAGGATGAAAATATATACGAGGTGTAATATTCTAAACCCTTAAGCAGGTTATGTCTCCCCAACCGATGTGTTCTTTTGGTAACTTGAGCACTGGTTCCTAAGAATGGTCGAAACACTCGTTGTTTTTGTCCATTGGCTAGATGAAGAACCACTCTACCTGCGAGTTGGATTCACTTTTAAAATGGTTAAATTCATCATGACTTGTTTAAAGGCCTGTTGGTCAAAAGCGCACGACGAATACCAAAATTCGTCTGGCATTTACTGGAATTTTAACTTATTAGAGAGTGTGTAGACCGAAATATATCCTATTTTAGGTATAGAATTTGAAGATGAAAGATATGCTAAACAAATAAAGAATTAAAAAAATTTATACCCAATGTATACAAGAAAGGATTTTTTTTCCTCCAAAGAATACAGTCAAAATTATAAGGGCATCGAAAACTCACAGAAAAATGCACACTAATTGAGTAATCATTTCTATCGGTGCAGCTGAAATATCTTAGGATAATGTTGCAAGATATTCAATATAACAAACCTGCTTAAGTTATATTTCTTAATCGAAAAACCAGTTCCCAAATTTGTTTAAAATTTCATTAAATCAGTAGATGGTCCTCCTGAAAAAATCTCCTTGTGATAAATAAATGCGCGAAAACGGGTAACATCGAGTGATGCGTGACGTCTAAGATAATGATATCGGGTATATAAATATGACTGACACAGAAAATGCAGTAGCTTAACTTACAGAGAATATGTGAACTTATTCGTACGTTAACTAATTTGTACATAGAACGCAACCGATAAAATTGCAATTTAAGTTTTTTATGCTCTTGAACAATTAATGCGCTAACGTGAAGTAAATCGTTTGAAATGAAGCTTTATAGGCGCAGGAAGAATGTGGATAAACCTATAAGTATATATATTAATTCGTTTTGATTTTTAAACGTTCGGTTGGTGCATGTTAGTTTTAAAGGTTTTCCGCATTCCATAAACTTAACAAAACCTGAAATGCAATAAGATGGCTGCTCTGGTGATGGTTTTCCATTTTCATCGTAATTATATTGCTAATTTTTCGGGGTACAGAAGAGGGCCTATTAAAAGATCATATAAGTATTTAAACGTGCGTAGGCTGTTTCATGGCTCATCCAATTAGGAACTGAGTATCGTACCCCTTAAACATGTGTCAGAATCACGTTGCATTATTTTATCCCCGATATTTTTCACTGGTGAGGTAATGAATAATCAAAATATCTCTAATTAAGGTGTTCACGAATAACAAGAAATATTACTGCCATGGCTTGCTATGATTTTTGTTGCTTTAAGTAGAGATCAATACCCGGTGAGATGTAATTATTCAGAGGAAAGAGCCTCAATTACCTTAGATTCCATACCAGAGTCCTCGTAGGTTTCAGCAACAACTGCCTTCGCGTTCTTTTTGAGTTCCGACATAGTGGGCATCCTGGCTGTAAGTATAAAGGTTGCACTGAAAAGTCCCATCGCAGTGCCCAAAACGCCAAGGATGATGAAGGTTGTTCTGAAGGATAGTCCAGCGTCATTGGTTAGACTGACAATAGCGAAGATACTGGAGGAAGCATCGTATGAACCTGTGATAAGGCAAGGACGAGCACAGAGGTTGCATCAAAAAGTTGGCTTATGCTAAAGTTGCAAACCATCATGCCCATTCCTCCGACGCAAGTGAAGCAACCGGCCGGAAAGATAGGCCATGAGACATCCGCTGATGCAAATGCAAACATCAAGGTTCCAATAAAGTAGAGGAGGGTGGATCCAATCTTCACTATACGCAATCCGATGTTATCAATGAGAAGTCCCACAACGATCAGCATAACCATTTGCAGGACACTGTACGTTGTGAATGCGTTTGCATACATATTTATTTGGGCAGAGCAGCCAACCGTACTCGTTTTGTTTTCACAGAGATACGCAAAGATTAATTCTTGCTTCAGGATCGGATAAAGTGCATTGAATCCATACATAATACCACCGAAAAATAACATTTCGGTGACACCAAATAGGACTCCCAGAATCCTCCGTGGGAGGAAGGGCATGCAGTTGTCCAATGCTGAACCTTAAATCGTAAAATGGAGGGATTTAATGCACAGAAAAGTTTGTTGTATAGCTACTGGAGTGAACTAAGCTGGCAAAGGAAAAACAAATTAAAATCGGCAACCCATTTATATGCATACTACTTTCTTGATGCAAAATTACCGGTAGCCGCTTTCGCAAAAAAAGGTGACACTTTTTTTTATCTATACCAAGGTAGCAAAACCAAATCCTTGAATGCTATACATGTGCATTGTGCTAAAAAGTTAAACCAGTGATTACTTATAATTCTCTGGGAAAATATCTAATTTAAATCAAAATTGGAACATTATCACAGGTATAAAATCTAAAGTGCACAAACGCTTAAAATTGTGTTGTCGACCTACTATGAGTAGACACTCGACAAAGGTGGTATAATCAGTACAAAAATAATATCATTTTCACGGATAGTGGACTAGTTTTGGCAGAAAACGTTCTATTCCTCCTACGAAGTGCGTCAGGCAGTCAAAACACGTCAAAAGTTTAGACCAATATTCTTTGAACTCTTTAAAAGATTGGATTCAAAACAGGAAATCATATATTAAATATGCCCGTTGCAGGCCTGATTTTATTGTGTAACTATCATGCAGCAAGACGTGATTTTTAACAGTACCAGTAATTTTCTCCCGTGTTATATCAACAAGTATGGGTTTAAGCCCACAGCCGATGTGCCTTAATATTTCCCAGATCACAGTGAACTTAAATTTCTTAAAAAAGGATTAGCAAACAGATTGGTTATGTAGCAGACACTCGTGACCCCAAGTATGAAGCAATTATAACATTAAACAAGTTCAATCAAACATAAATAAAAGATTATTGGCTTTGTTGAGGTTCCGTGGATATCCAAAAAAAATAAATAAAGCAAGTTTTTTTCGACAACTGACAGACAGGTCTGCTATCAAGTAAACTTCAAGCGATTAAAATACTGTGTAATGCTTCATTCAACCAACCAAACTAACAAATGCACGAGAGGTGGCTATTTAGCAACGATTTCCAATGAAGTCAAATGTTCCTTGCTTTTGCGGAATCCATTAATATGTAAACATTAGACGTGCTTGGATGTATATTACTAGTTTCCGAGTTAATTGCATGCGTTTTATATTTTTTAGTGCGCTAGGAGTTAATTAATATGAATAAAACTATATAATATATGCTGATGCACCTGACGATTTTGCTTTTAAAAATTCGGACAAATTTGAAATTATAATTGGTTAAGTAATATGTCCACCTGGCTTTAACCATACCAAAACAATTTTTTGCCTACTTCCTAATGCAACAACGAGATTCAATACTGCAGGCATCAGTTATCCATATAATCCATGATAAAGTGAAAGTTGAACAAAAAATGGATAACTGATATCCCACCTAATTAAATTATACCATATGAGGCGACTCAAATTTAAAACGAGGCCTTCATAATATACTATTCGGTATTTGCGGGTAACAGCTATTGTATAAAGTATGCAAATAATTATTTTCTTACGTGTTAACACGCATTCATACAAACCTGCGACAACATGGTTTTGAAAACGTGAAATTTTATTGGCTTGGTCAAGTAAAGCACACTGCCTCATTTGTTGTGCTACGTGTGCAAACACCGTGGCTAAAATGCGCCAATTATTAGACTAAAACGGTGCTTATTTTGCTTTTCTGATTTGATTCTGTTTATTTCCTCATAGATTGCTGGTATACGCAAAGTTTTAGATCTATTACATAACTAGTATTATTTACTTGTCGGACTATGTCAAGTTGCATTCTTTCCATCTTAGTTATCACGCTTAAAATGTAAAACTAGACGTGCCATTAAATTACACAATATTAATGTACGTATGATTTTTGTATGTTAAAAGGCATTTACTTGAACTGCACTAGATAAATTTACTTAACCTTTTACAGAATATGGTGTTTCCATCGTGACTCTTTATACAATAGAATAATTCAAAATATGTGTAGGTAAATGCCCGGTTGTGACATTTTCCCTGTTACAAATTCACAAGGAGAACTGGCAACGCAAGTGTTGCTCCAGAAGGTGATACCTGCAAATAAGATCACTATGCATATTTATATGGAAAGAAACGTTTTTATGGGATGCTGAATGAGCGCAGCTAACAAAGTATGAATTTAAACTTCCGTTCTCACCCTTGTGCAAAAAATGTGTTCATAGTTATTCTAAATTATGTTTTAGAAAGCTAACGTAATATCATTTAATGTTTCCAAAGAATACCCATTCTATATTTTCGTTCCCTTGTGTAGCCTTTTCTTAGTATCTGGAAACTTGGTAGCTATATTCGACTAGGAGCATGAATCTGGGAGGCGATATGGCATATGTTTGCTGTTGAACAATAATTTCTGTTTAAGATTCTTTCTGGAATTGGTAGTAATATACTTTTGAAATTTATTTACGATAGTGCTTTGGTGAGCTGCAACAGCAAAAAGAAGATCTACTTAAAGCGTATTTTTATTTAATAATTTTGACATTCCTGCTAGACCGCGAGTTCAGAAGGCAAAATACCATAATGGCTCATTTCGACGTGATAGATACTCCTTTATATTTGGTAAGCGCTCATTCAATTTGACAATGCCAAAGTTTAACAACCTATTACAATAGCACAATATTTTCAGTTCATATGGCGCCCCTTTACAATAAATAGTTTTTTCTCAAAAGGCTTGGGTCGATACAATACATGCGCAGATAATCTTTTGATGAATTGCCCATCGACATGGTGCGTTTTTTGACATTTGACTGCATAATTATCATTAACCTGGTTGTCACATGAAGGTTCGTGAAGTAATAAAAGAGCAGGTGGAAGAACCTTTCCGTCTTCGTCAATTAGATCATTCTGTGCACAGCAACCTTGTGCATTGATAAGCGGACTTGCGTTGATGCAATATTAAAGAGGAGGCTGAATGGAAAAAATTGTTCTGTTTATGAGACAGATATTTGAAAATCTTGCTCTAAATTGCCTTGGTTTGAATAGATGTCCCAGTCTTATCTTGTTCTCTGTTTTTTCAATTTCTAGGATTTCCGACTAAACTGCTTGCAATTTTTTTTTCCATTTATCAAGAACGTATAAACAAGGTGTATTGTTTATAAAACCTTTATGAGAATGTCCGCAGAGTTAGTGGTTTGGAAATCTTTTACTTTTTATTTGAGACATTCTTCAATACCATATGAAACTTCAGTAAAGCATTAAAACTATGTCAAATGCTATCGAATTTAGATTGCTATCAAACGCCATTTGGCCGTGACAAATTGGGAGTAAAGCATCCGTGTATATTTGCCAAGCTCTTTAACGCCCAACTGAAATAATAACTGAATGTTGCCTTTGAAATGATTGAAAAGTCTTGTTTTACGCACGATGCTTTTGGTTATTTTATGCTTATATCTTGTGGTCTCGACTAAATGTAAAGTATCAGGCATAAGATATTTGTTTATGACGCTAGAAAAGTCGTCCAGACGGACAAATTATCTGATGGTTTTCAAAACCAATTATATTTTTCGAACATCATTCAGCATCTTGTTGCATGAATCTATGTGTAAAATAAATTCAATTGGCAAGGAAATTACTTCGCTACAATAATATTTTTATTCAGAAGTAATAATTACTGAACGAAGAATAGCTTAAGCTATTCCTGTAAATCATACTTTATTCAAAGAGACAAAGAATAATTATCAATTTGTTATATATTTGTTGCAATTCTCCTAATTATTCTTTTGCTAAATATTTATTTTAAATTGTTGTTGGATGATAGGAAACTGACCAGAAATTGTCATTCAAAAGCGTTTCTAAATCCGTACGAATACACTCCGATTTTACAAAATTCTTTAAATTTATTAGATCAATAAATAAACTGAAAAACAGCCGCATATGTATCTATCGTTCGATCTGCGCATGTGCATACCTATGGTTACCTGATAAATGATTATGCGTACAAGAAAATTCTTACATGCACATTTGCCATAATTACTCCTTAATGTACTCTACGACGCTTGCCATTATCGATGCAGGAAAAATACTTTAAAATCACCCATATACAATGAATTTCAACTGCACGTGCACTTTAATCAGGCATGAAATTGTATGAGATTTTTTTCGAATGTCTTTTTGTTCTATTAATTACTACATGGTCTCATTTACTTTTGCAAGCTATCTGTAACACCTCTTAATTCAAAACAAGTAAAACTGGTATATGGGAGGAAAATGGAAATGGACGTGATGGTGCTCTAAAAATAACCTGATAAATCGTTGCGAAAACATCTCAAAACCTGAAACCATAACACGTACAGATTTCCATTTCTTCGAATAGATGGATTCCAAGGTTGCGTATTAAAATTGTAAATGTTAGTCGATGCAACAAAACAAGCTAACTTGACCTCGACAACCTGTTATTATCACAGTACTTTGCGATCATACATTGGTACTCGACAGAATGGAAAACTAGCAATACGTCTTGACTTAATTTTTTTAGTTTACTTAGAAATATAAAGTGAAAATCATATCATTATCATGGAGTGATATTAAATACGAAAACCCCGTTCTACAACTATAGAAGCACTATAATGAAAGTAAATACAAATTTTTAAATTAATGAAAGCATAAAAATGCATTTTTCTGACTGAAATTGAGAGTTTAATTAGTTAAACAATCGTAGAGATTTACTGAAACAGTGCTAATATCACGCATGATCTCAGAAATTGCGTCTACGTCTGCTTTTGAGAACCGTAACCAATTAAATGACGTCGTTTGGTGCAAAAATAGAGAACATAGAGGTGACGCTACCGCATGGCCTTGAATAACTAAATTAAGTAAAAACAAAGCGACTTTCTATTCCCACTTTTCCGTTATTTGGCAAAAGTTAGCGTATGCGTTATTAGTAAGGACACACTAAGTAATAAAAGCTCGCTGTGTATTTGAAATTATTTCGATATTTGACCTACTTGTGCTCTGTACATATGGACCTCACTAAGTTAAAAGAACAATAATAAGCGATTTACCAATTATGACCTTAGACATTACCGCAACACTACTCATCTGGAAAAATCTATTCCTCAAAGGTTCACGAAGTTCAGTTGACTCAAGTCTCTTGAAGATGTCGATAAAGCTATTTCTCATGAAGAATGTAAATTTTCCAATAATAATAAAAAAATATAAACTGTAAAATTGTCAAGATGTAGTTCATCCGAAGTATCCATTTAATGCAGATGAATTTTCACGTCAATTGGACGTCCATTGCGCCAAATAGCAAGAGTGAACATGTACTGAACATATGGGAATTCTGCTCATACACCAAGCCATTCAAGACCACGGCAATCTGACTTAATAAATCGTGAGGTAATTCCTTTGCGATAAGAAGGAACTTGTCAGTTTTAACTTGGCAGGATATTCTTATCAAAAGTAGGATGTTGAAGCTAGGCAAATTTATGCATCGTAACTGACGATAGAGAAAAACTTAAACGCAAGTCGCTTATATGGTTAATGTGGGATATGAAGAGTCAAATGAACGGGAACAACCAACTCTGGGGAATAAACGTTGCAACGGCTCAAAACTTACGTTGCGGAGCGTTTCACAAAAGCGCAATGAGTTAATTAAATATATAATAAATAATTGTATAAAAGGCCAGTTTACATACAATTTCAAAAGATATTTGCAGCTAGGGTCTAGTTAGCAGTCAAAAATGGTAATTGTCGTTTATCGGTTATCATCGTTATTAAGAAGAATAAACTGCCACCTGTGCGATGATAGCAAATCGGAAAGGGGTGGATTAGTATAGGTGTTGTATAATCCAGACTCCCTTCATTAAATAAAATTAGGATTCTGCACCAGACTTAGGTGCATTGGCCAAATTTGCCCAATTTCGGCTGAAGAATTCATCCGTTTTCGGCTAAAGTTACCACTACTGCCTTGAGAAAAGACCTGGGACTGGGCTCAGAGGCTGCGTATTCCGGCAAGCCGGAAGATAGATCAGACAGTATTAGTACCCAGAATTCGTGGAAGATGTTTGAAATGCAGAAAAATGTTGAAAGTTAACTTGAAAAAACTATAATTTAAAAGGGATTTTATATTCCTGTGAACCTGATTCCATACTGCTATGGTGTTTATAGATATGAAGAATATTAAGGAACGACTCAACCGTTTATTGATGTCGAATGTGCTGGATAACTAGATATATTCAAGAGGTTTTGCAATTTTGGTTCAGTGGACGGTTTCAAGATTGTAATGGTGTAGAGCCTACTTAGTCAAGTCAATTTAGGTGATAAAAAATTCGAATTCGATGTCGTTTTGTAAGGAATTTCGACTCGGGAAAAATTCCAGATGTACAGAAAGTCAGTACGTACGTGCAGTTTCAGCGGTATTGTCAGGAACTGTAAGAGCGAAGTGATAACGATGCCCAAATTGTCCCAGATGTAGAACAAATAATAAATGTGGTTCGTTGTTGTTTATCAAAAAACTGGCGATAACTAACTATGCGTGCCAGAGGAAAAATAAAAAGACATTGCAGTGACTGTTATAGTGAGAGTGGTCAAGCTGCTTAATAGTATTAAGGGGGTTAAGTTTAGGACTGTTTAAAAGCTTAAACAAGCATGGTCCTATGTCTACTGATTGTGGAAAGCCGATGATACAAAACTATTATAACGAGCTTTAGAAAAGCCAAAATTGTACCTCAGCTACATAAATAGCAAGCTATAAAATAAAGAGACAGTGACAGATTTTGTAGGTATTAACAGAGAAGACAGTACCGAAACTGAAAATAAGACTGAACCACTTCTTCTGTTATTCGCACTGGGTTTCACCAATGAAATGGATTTAAATTAGGTGAGCTTCCATACAGGGAGCAACGGCGCAGTTACAGCAAACCATGAATTCACAGAAGATATGAAAAAGGAGCATTGTGCGCTTAACGAATCTAAGTCGCCAAGTCTGGGCCAAACGCGGGCAATGGTACTGAAATAACTTGCGTACAAACTCTTTATGACACTGTCGCATATTTTCCAGTTATCTTTTGATAGAATTATCAGCCCCTCTGATTGGAAAGTAGGAAATATCTACCCAATTTACAAGGCTGGGTCAAGGGCAAGTGGTAAGAACTATCAACCGGCAAGCCAAACATGCATTTTCGGAAGGTAAGGTAAGCATAATAAAAATATTTACCATGAATGTTGTCGAAAAACAAGACTTCCTTAACATTTCACGGAACAATTTCTGTTTGATTAATTGGCTCTGTTCAATTGAACATTGGTCAAGGTCATTAATTGAGAACACAACTGTCGATCTCGTCTATACTTATTTCAAGAAAGCCTTCGACGGTGCTTCACAGCGTCAGTTTCTCCAAAAGCTTAAAGAATCTTAGATAAGGTGGAATTTACTACATTGGACAGGGGACTTCTTGATCGACCAGTCGTAGTCCATTTTCGTTGGCAATACAAAATCAATGTCGGTGTTGTACCCCAGGGCTCTGTTCCCGGAGCATCACTGTTTTGCATCTACGTCAATAACTTTATGAATGAACTGTATTGAAAGGTAGACAAGTTTCCAAGTGACTTTGACATATGGCAACCGATTAAATGCAGTACTGATGGAAAAACTTTGCAGGAAATATTTAACCACTTTCGTGAGTCGTCTGCTTAATAGATGTTGAAGTTAACGTTTAAAAAGTGTGTCGTACTGCGACTAAAAACGAAGAACGCGATTGCAAATGGCGAGTCGCAGCAATTCTTCATTGACAGAAGGTGATTTACGAATGAAGCTGAACGAAATGACCCAGAATCCCCATTTTAGAATCTTTGAAGCCCACCTCTCAATGTGTCAGGGTGGCCAAAGGGGCTACTAATTTTCTCTTCCGCTTTCAAAGTAAGTTTGTAGATATATATAGGGAACTTCTTTAAACAGGATTCGGGATGTTTATTCATTCACAAGTGAAAAAGGGAATTTAGTCATGGTGCTCTTGGTTGAAAAATGCCTTAAGCTAATGCAAGGTGTTCAATGGAGCGTGAAGAGTGTTGCGAATGGTCTAAGGTTTTTATTATGTAAGTGCAGACTGAGGCGCCTAACTTTCCTCCTTCGTTTCCAGCAGATCTAAAGAGGTCTTATACAGTCATCTCGGCTCACGAGGAATCAGGACTGTGCACTACACTTCGTTGATGACTTTTCAATGGCCGGAAGAAATAACTTGTGTGCTATTTTTTTAAAATTTAGAGGAATGTGATCATACCTAGATTTTCTTAGTCACTTGTGTTCACAGTGAGTTATCCGTGCCTAGAGCGTACTTCCCAAGCATTTTATAAATAGGTTAATTGATAGGACACTTCTTGGGTGCTGTCAATATCCTTAAAACACAGGAAAAAACCTAAAACAAACTCCTCTTTCCGTATTTACTTTATATTAGTTTTAGTTAAATGCTTAGATAGCTGTGTTTGAAATGAGAAGTTTGTTTTAAGTAAAAAAGCCTGTCTTCCAAGGTTAAGTAATAGCAAAATTAAAAATACAGCAGCTCTACAGAATGGGGATGAATGTATCTGGGTAAGAATTGTTAGGGTCAAGAAGATTCTTTTATAGACGTTCAAGAGTATTTTTCAGACAGAGGCAAAAACGTCGGCGGTCGATTCGAAGGGATGGACACTTCCAATGAGATGCGAGCGCAGTTAATTCCAGTAGGGGATCTGCCGACTGTAATGTGCCCAGAAGATGGAAGCTGTGACTCAGGGAGGACAACGAAGTGGTAAGTGAATACAAAATAATAATAAACCTACGTACACTGAGAAACTTGGGAAAGGGGGAAAACTATGTACAAAAATAATTTAAATCCGACGGAATATCGTCCAACAGGGATCCGGAAGGAGCGAAGGACGGGCAGACATGAGGAATCCTGATCGTCAGACTCGGCCGAAAACGAAGGTCCCTGGAGTGCATTCCTCGCGCGTATTTAAAGCTTCTCCATTGTTAAGGTTGAATCCCATCGATGATGATTGGTTGTGATGAATTGGGGAAGAGAGATTAAACAAACTTAAGCTGGGCATATTTTCCCTTGATTAATATTTAAACTATATTGTTATGTTTAAAAACTTTAGAGGAAATTTTAATTGTGTTGAAGTGCTAGTCGCATAAATATGACGAAGAATCGCGGGTACGCCCATTAAGGGGCGTGTTTTTCATAATGTTCTACGGACGCGCGTTTTTCTAGAACTTTCTACCAGGAACACAAAGTTAGTATTCTCTTCGTTGCTTACTCCTATAAAAAGAGTTTGCTGTTCCCAGCAGCATCATTTAGTTCGTAGCCGATCCGCCTTCAGGAGGTACTTCTTCAAGTTTTTTAACTTGTTGTTCATCGTTGAAGACCTCAGGAAGCGCGTAGCCACCTTCCGGAGGAATCTCTTGGTTTTGCTCAACTAATTGAATATTGTCCTGGAGAGACGGTCTAGATTGGAGCTCCGAATGGTCGGTATTATTGTCTGACAGAGATCCTGCCTTAAGAAAGTTAACATGGACGCACCACTGCCTTGAGAAAAGACCTGGGACCGGACTCAGAGGCTGCGTATTCCGTTAAGCTATAAGATAGATCCGACAGTATCGGCACCCAGAATTCTCGGAAGATGTTCGAACTGCAAAAGACTATTGATAGTTAGAATTTAGAATTAATTTTGGTTAGCGCTGGCAAAGCACGGTCTAAACAAACATAAGTAACGAAATAAAATTATGACAATTTGTGCAGATAAAGGATAAAATAATTTAATAATGCAGGCAGAACTTTCCTGTTAGGTCAACAGTAAGCGATGTTTTGAAATTAATAGTTAACTAGAAAATATGCAGTGAATAAACTCCTTCCATGAAAATGGAGGTGAAGTTCAATACGCCTCCATTTTCAAATAGAGGGTATGAGAATAAAACTGCTTAGGCAAATAAGTTAAGGTGGTAGAGTAGGTTTCCACTACAATAGCATTTCACAATAAGATATTGAAACGTCGATATTTTTCGTTCTTAATCACTATGGCACATGAAACCAAAATCTCACGAAAAAGCGTAAGTGAACTTGAGGCCTCAGCATCATTTGATCTAGAATTTACTTCTGATTATGGTTAGTATCCAACGAAATGGCAGCATTTTAAAGCATGTACGTCCGGATGACTTCATCTGTTGTAGGACTGGTGATATAAGGAGACATCATAGTTCCTGGGGGACTCGAGGAAGAGAAAAAAATAGTTTCAAGAAGGTCACTTAAATTTCCGATAATCTTTATCCGAGTCATGGAGAAAGCTGCTCGGAATATATGTGGAAAATAAAAGGTGAATAGAATCAGTGTTAAGATAAATTTGCAGTCTTCGCTTGAATGCAGATAGACTAATTAACGACCTAATTTCAATTGGCAAAATATTCCAAAGAAAGTTATACCTAAAAGCAAAGAAAAGAGAGCGTTTACACGTGGAGGAGTATTAATTAGTGCAGAATTTCTTCGGTTATAAGGAAGGCTAACGGGGGTAATGACAGAAAGCTTGGGGAGATTTGAACTATTATTTAGACTAAAAAGAATACAAAGGCCTGTTTCCAGTCTCTTGACCCAAAGAAATTTCAGCTTCGTCAGCTGGCATCTGGTTGAGAAGAAGTATTTAAAAGAATAGGATATAGGAGTTTTTAAAACGTCTTTGGACATTTAAAATTTTTGAACGACTAGATTTGTTCATTAAACCGAAGAAAGGACAGCAAAATTCAAGAATTTGAAGTACATATGATAAAGTTTTAATTTAATTTCAGGAAGGTAGAAATTTTAAGAAATAAAGCCACAAATTTGAGCAGTTTTGGCCATAATTCTATTGGCATGGGGCGAAAAATCTAATTTATTGGTGAAGCTTAAGCCCAAGTCCTTGATGGAGGAGCATACTGTCAAAGGGCAACCTTTAAAAATAATAGGTTACGGCAGCCTTACAAGCCCGAAACTCATGTAGCGACACTTCGAAGCTGAGAACTCCATTAACCACGTGGAGCTCCACACCGAAAGAGCGTCTAAGTTCGAATGAATGTGTTCTAGGCATCGTTTAACCATAGAGTTTGAGTTTTAAGGTCATCAGCATAAATATAAGATTGAGAATGTTTAGCTATCGATGAAATATCATTTATGTAAAGTAAGAACAACAAAGGACCTAATAGGGTACCTTGAAGGACACCACTCACAATCGGGGTATTAGTTGAGTATGAGTACCCAACTATAACTGTTTGTTTTCGGGCAGATAGGTATGATCTAATAAAGTCAGTAAGGTGACTATGAAATCCGATAGCCTCTATTTTAGCTAGAAGTCATCTATGAGGCATTTTATCGAATGCCTTACTAAGATCAAAATAGATAAATACTACAGATAGATGCTCATTACGAAGAGAAGTTAGTTGATTAAGAAAAGACATATGGCAGGTTTCACAACAGCCGTCCGGTACAAAGCCATGTTGGGAGGAGTTGAGAATTTTATTACTAATGCAAAATCCGTAATTCGTTTTCCAATTATTTTTTCGAAGAGTTTACCAAGAGAGGGCGTTTTATGAACACCTCAATAGTTATGAATGTCAGAGGGTGAACCAGATTTAAAAACTGGTATTATAATAGAAGTTTTCTAAAAATCAGGGAATAAACCGTTATCAAGAAATACTTAGAATAATTTACTAAGTAAAGGTGGAAAATCTCTTAACTGTTTAATAAGTGAGCTTGGAAGGTTATCAGTTCCAAACGAATGTGATTTTTTAAGTGAGATTTTTATTTTCGAATACTTGAAGGCGAGAAATTAATGGTTGTAAGATGTGAATTTAAATTTAAAAACAAAGGAATTGAGAGAGGGAGGCTAGTTTCAATGGTAAAGTGGTTGGCAAAAAAATGAATTTAACAATTCTGCTTTGCCCAAATCCTCTGTAACGAAATTTTTCTTGTAGTCAAGTAAAGGCAGAGTTACATTCAGGCCCTTAGCCGATGACCACACGTGGAAGACTTGAGCAACAGATTTGGATGAATTAGCATCACTTAGTGCCCGAGACTCCCTATGCCTATCTCGCGCGCTCCTTATTTTAATGATTATTCAAATATTTGTGCAATCCTCAAGTGAACTGACAAAGAGCTTTTAGACGGATCGTCAAGTTACTTACGTAATTTTTTCAGTCTGTTTTGACGAAAATATGGAACAGTATATGAAGTTGTATTTGAATTAAAAATCTTAAGCGGGATAAAAGCCTGGATTTGTTTCTGTCAGGATCCGCAATTGCTCATGGAAAAGGTGTGAATCGTTGATTGAAAATATCCTATGCCAATCTAGAGTGTTTACGAAAATATTTATTAATTCATGGTTTGTGTTAGCAAAGTCGAGGTTATTGCATTTTACATCAGGCTTTGTCGAAAGGGAGACTGGAAAACAAGAGGGAATTAGTGCGTGATCACTTGTGAATAGATTACGATGGAAATTCATAAACAGAGAGTGTGCATCATTTGTAAAAATTAAATCTAAAATGCTGTCATTTCTAGTCAACGACCTAACCAGCTGGGAGAAGTTTGAAAAGTTAATGGCATTGACAAATTTCTGAAGTATTGGTGGAGATGAATTTGCCTGCCTGTCAATGTATGGCAGATTAAAATCGCCTACGATTATTTTGACATCAAATTGAGTCTCTGCAATTTTTTCAAATAGTTCACAGAGCTCGCTTTCATTGCCAGAATATAATGAAGGATTACAGACACAGCCAATTACCGCCTTTTATTGTGCGGGAGGATGACTAAAACAAAGCATACATTTCCAGAAAAAGACGAAATGCTCAGCTGGAAAGGGAAATTTACAAAGGATGACTTAAGATAAAGAAGGCAACCACTGCCAAGTTTTTCAGCGCGGTCTTGTCGGTACGAATTGTAGTT
This sequence comes from Schistocephalus solidus, assembly GCA_017591395.1. NCBI lineage: Eukaryota > Metazoa > Platyhelminthes > Cestoda > Diphyllobothriidea > Diphyllobothriidae > Schistocephalus > Schistocephalus solidus. The sequence continues at coordinate 132,273 of WEDG01001596.1, forward strand.
ATCTATAGCAAGCATCGATTCAGAAAAAAAGAGAGTGAGCCCAGGATTCAGGGATGCACAGCACATCTGGCTCAAGCTCAAAATCTACTGTTCTAAGCTCAGCCATCTTATTAACAACTGATCTCGCATTGAATGAAACTAAACTGAGCGTATTCCTGATCTGCAAGTTACGCTAATCAGTATTTATAAAAAGGAAGATTTGGTGGTGGAGAAGAAAACCGGAGATAAGAAACATAAGGTGGGAAACAAATTGCTCTGGTCTACAATTTGTCGAAATTTTACTGTTAAAAGAACTAAGATTATCGTAAACCGGCATATTTGGACGTAAACCATGGAAGGGAAGGCTATATTGTTGCGTGGAAAGAAAGGGAATGTCATATAAATGAGATTTTGAGGGAAGTTAGCAAAGATTGGCAGAAAACGTGCATTTGAAAAAGGAATAAATGATTACGAAAAAATGTTAGTATAATTAGAAGACATAATAATTTGGAGATTTTGGATAACTTTTGGGTTGGGAGAATTGCTTAAGTGAGCGTTCACATCTGTGGTAGATGCTGAGGGTTTAGCAAGTTTCACATAGGTAATTATATTACTGATTTTGACGCCTGGCTTAGCAAATAACTCAGATTTACCGGCTGTTTTCTTAGGTTCACTAGATTTGACAGATATAGCAGGTGAGGTTTGCTTGGGAGGAGAAAGAAGTGGCGTTGACACGATTTCACTTGAACCAGGAACAAGGTAGACGAGTGGAGATTCAAGTGAAATCGAAATTCCTGTTGATTCGGAGGGCCGTGGGCTTGCATTAGCTAGAGGGCCAACCTCTGAGAAAACTTTAAGTAGTGTAGGTGTAGACCTAGGCTGCTCATTTGCAAATGAAGGTGAAACCCGAAGTTCCATTGGGGTTTTATCTCTAAAGATAAGCAGCTTGGTTTTCTTCAGATATTGAGCTGAGTGCTCATGCTCAGAGCAAATAATGTCCACTTCAATCGCCAAAAAATGTTCAACCAGAATTGGCGGCTTTTTGCTATGAGAAGACAAAACTTTTAGCATCCTCAACTTTAAAGTTAAAGCCGCATAAGTAAAAGGAAAGGAAATGCGACGTTTTTACGAAGAAGAGTGAAACTTCTCTTATGTCGGTCATATGACTCAGTACTAACCATATTTATAAACGGCTCAAGTTTCTCGCATTGTTGAGAAGTAAGTGAAGACAACTTTAAGTCAAAAATGGTACCAAGGATCATGAACAGCGAACCACATTGAGACATAAAAATATTAAAATTTTCCTGTACGTCAAGGTCAAGTTTCTTCATGTCTACGGTAGGATGCTCTAGTGGAAGTTTTACGTTAAGAGGACATTTGCGTCTAAGCGCTGACAGCGGTTTCCTATTGAGTTTCCAATGTCAGTATTTTTCAAAACGATAATACAAAATGGACATTGTCACTAGTGACGTTTTGCGTAATAAGAGATGCACTATTTGTAAGATATGTTTTAATCAAAGCACTGCAATTGAAAATATTCAAGGTAACGTGCTTAGACTGAAAATAGACTGAGCGAAGAGGCTATGCAGGATGAAAAATTATCTAGACTGGTGTAGCAACAACTGCAAATTATTTCTCACTGAAAATTATGTAAACTTACAAAATTTCAACTCTTGTTCTAGAATATATCTTTAGATTCCCACCTTCTTACGTAAATCTGTAAGGAATTTTATGAGGCTATATGGCATGAAACAGTTTAAATACAATAACTGCAGGTGTGTGCAGTTAATAAAGTGTTTGAAATATAAATGAATTGTCAACAATTAAGTTAATAGTTACGACACGACAAGAAAAAATCTGTTTAAAATTCCAGAATTCGCTTATTTTTGAATTTGAACCAACTGCCTTCAACCTTGAACTTGATAGTAATCTTAAACAAATGATAATTTTGTAGGATTTTATGTTTTATGGGTAGCTTATTCCTTACTGCAGAATTATGTATATATAAGGCAGATAGGAAAAGCCTCGGAAAACCGTATTTACAGATAGACACAATCCAAGTTGTTACATTGCGTAATGTTTATAATATATCGGTAATTGATTTTGACTTCATATATATCGTTAAAGTAAAAATTCATCAAATCAAAAGAAAAGGTAAAACAGGATCTGCTGACATTCAACATTTATTGAATGATACACAAGAACCCGATGTGATAGTTGAAATCCGAGAGATATTTCGAATTAGCCTCTTGTTAGAAATGAAACGCATGAGATGCGAACAAGACCATTGAAAGTCATCTTGGGGAGCAAACTGCAGGTAGTTCTACTGTTTTCTCAAATATCCCGACTACAAAGAATCATCGTGGAGTGTTTTTTTCAGCCGGATTACTCAGGAACAAAGAGAACAAAAGAAGATGACAATTATGTACACAAATGTGCAGAGTCTATTCAACAAAATGGATGAAATCAAACTGGTCGTGAACCATTAACAACCTAACTTCATAGATCTAACTGAAACATGGTTAAACAAGCAAATCGCAGACAAATAAGTCAAGATATATGGAGTTCAGGTTATCCGCATGGAAAGAAACGGACATACGGTTGGTGGCATCGCAATGTTCATACAAGATGGTATTGAATACATTCCGGATGGGCACTCACCAAATAGGAACACGTTTTGCGAAATACTTAGTTGTAACCTGAAAGTACTAAATCAACGGGACCTCCAGATTTTTCGTAGTATATCGACCCCCAAGACAGCGGACTACAAGGACGAAGCACTCATCAAGGAGGTAAAGCAACTCTGCCGTAGCAAACACTTATTAATACTTGGGAATTTCAACTCTCCCGACATCGACTGGGTATTGATGTACTGCTCATGATCGGAAAATTCATTCGAACCGAAATTACTTTAGTTGGTAACTGATGAGTTTCTTACCCAACACGTCACAATGGAGACATTGTTCCGAAATGGGCAGCAGTCAAGCTGTTTGAATCTAATCACTAGTAGAGACGACAATTGCATACTTGCATTAAGTTCTTACGCGCCCCTTGGTCGACGTGATCATTGTGTTCTTGCTTGGGATTACAGTCATTATCTGTACCCAAACATCGAGCAGTAAGGGAGAGAAATGTATGGAAAGGGGTTATGCCAAAGTAGAAACTACGGAATGACATAGACTGGAGTCCTGTGCATGTATCTGACCCAAACGCCAACTGGTGCTTTTATAGTAACTTGATTCAACAGTTGGTCGAGAACTGCTGTCCACTTCAAAGGCGATCGTACGTCCCCCGACCTCAGTGGGTGACCTCCAAAATAAAAAAATATCTCAAGAAGAAAAGAAGACTGTGGAGATCATACGCAGGATACCAACAACCGGAATATCTTTCTGCTTTTAAGAAACAGCGAAATCGGTGTTGGAATCTTCTGAGGAAAGAAAGATCAGCCTTTGAGTCAGAAATAGTCGACGACATACCAAGAAATTCGAAAATGTTCTTTGCTTACGTGATTAAGGCAAAACGAAATCGGGACTCCATTCCTTGTCTAAAAGATAAGCAAAGACACAATTTGACAGATAATTCAGATAAGAGCAACCTGTTATCCGATTTCTTAATGTCAGTGTCGACAGATCAACCGTCTTTTGACGAGGAAGAATACAGCAGTATTGCCACACCTACAAATAAAATAAGCACAGTGTCATTCCCAATAGACAAAGTAAGAAAAACTGTGAAACAGCTACAGCCCACTAAATCACCTGGCCCAGATGGTATATCCGCCAAAGTTCTCAATGAACTCACTGACCAGCTGGCCTCTCCGCTCTCTAAGATCTTCGAAAGTTCGATGAAAGCGGGGGCTCTGCATACTGAGCGGAAGGTGGCCAACATAACCCCCATACCTCAACGAGGAGAAAGTACATCAGAAATAGTTTCAGACCAGTCAGCCTCACAAGTATCTGCTGCGAAATAATTGAGAAGATAATAAAAACGGAACTGCTGAGGCATATTGAATAGAATAACTTGCTAAGTTCATATCAACATGGATTTCGAAGGGGTCTATCCTGCCTCACAAACCTGCTCACATTCATGGAAAGCTGCACGAAATCATATGAAATGTCTTTAAGTCGATGCGGACTACATTAAATTTAGCAAAGACTTTAACAGTGTTCCACACATAAGTCTGATTTTTGAGTTGCGTCAAATGGGTGTGACTGGCAACCTACTCAAATGGTTGGCCGAATTTCTGACAGGCAGGTGTTAACGTGTTTGTATTTTAGACGCCAAGTCGCACTGGGCAACTTTTCACCATGGAGTTTCACAGGGGAGCGTTCTGGGTTTCATCCTGTTTCTGATATACGTGAAGGACTGCCTTGATGTTCTAACAGACGAGAAGGTTTTGTTCGCTGACGATCAGAAGATATGGAACTCGATTGAAAAACCGGAGGATGCGTGGAACTTATAAAATAACTTGGATCGCTTGCAAAAATGGTGTGATGAGTGGCTGCTGAAACTTAATTTTATCGAATGCCAAATCATCCGACTGCGGTCTAGTTATAGAAGAATGATTAGGTTTGAATATCAGTACTTTATCAGTGGTCACCAACTCGAGGATGTAAATAGTCACTTTATGTCACTTTATTTAGCGAAGTAGGCCTTCGTCCTTGAGCTCCCTATTCATATGCAAAATATAAATAGAATAAATGTTAACAGTAATAAATCTGACAAATGGGAATGTAGGGTCATCGATATGTGTAGGCCAGGTGCATGCTGCCGTTGATGACACAATCTTCATGATGTGTTTAATAGTTTCTTAGTAAATGAGTTTCTAGTTTGCATTTAAATATGTCAACAGTTTCTGAAAGGACCACCTCATCAGGGAGTCCGTTCCATGCTCCAAAGAACCTCTGTGATTAGGCGTTCTGACGGACATCCGTGTGGACCAACTTCCTCTGCAGTTTAAAGGGATAACCTGCAGATGTTCCGTCCCAGCCAATTCGAAGAACTCAGCAAATTCTAGGGCACACTCGTGGCCTCTGACAATCCAGTAGGTTTAATTAGGTCACCGCGTAGTTGCCTGTAATTGAGAGGAAACAAATCAAGTTCAACCCGTCTGGTTTCGTAAGGCAGATGAATAAGATTCTTGACCATCTTCGTAGCCCTCGCCTGCACTCGTTCCAGCTGTAGATAATCCTTCTTAAACCACGGACGCCAGGCCTGGATGGCATATTCCAAGTGAGATCGAACAAATGCCCCGTAGGTTTTTCGGAAGAGTTCCTTTTTAATCTACACAAATCAACGCCTGAGCGCAAATAAGACCTGTGTCGCACGTTCAGCTGCCTTTAAACACTCTGAAGATGGTTTAAGTGAGGAGTTTATTAGAACACCGAGGTCCTTCTGTTCGCCAAAAATTGAAAGGGGCTGCCCATTAAGAATGTATTGGTAGGGATCGCCCTCCTTACTGGTCCTTTTGGTACACAGTCTAAGGACCACACACTTCCCAACGTTAAAATTTAAGAGCCAACGAGCAGACCAGTTGCTTAGACTGTTGAGATCCTCTCGAAGTGCGTGCCTATCGAAATCAGATCTGATTACCCTCCACAATTTAACATCGTCTGCAAAAATAACGGCGCTGTGACCCAGGTCGTCGACACAGTCGTTGATGTACACTAAGAAGAGTAACGGCCTTAAGACCGAGCCTTGGCGGACACCACTTGGAACCGGAGTAGGTGTTTACTTCGAGGTATCGAAGCACACAGTTTGCAATCTTCCTGTAAGAAAGTCTGCGATCCATGTCAGCAGCATTCCTCTTATGTCAATTTCAGATAATTTGTAGATGAGAGGTTTGTATGGGACACTATCAAACGCCTTCTTGAAATTAGTGTATATGAAGTCAACCCTACCATCTTCGTCCAATGCACGAGTCCACTGCTCTGTGGAGAGTAATAAACTGGAAAGACAGGAGCGAATCTGTCTGAAGCCATGCTGGAGCTCTAAGAGTAATCGTTTTTCCTCAAGGAGCTTCATGGTCACCTTATTGATTATTGATTCCATTATTTTACAGCAAATGGAGGTTAGGCTGACAGGCCGATGATTGTTGACATTAGATCGAGCCCCACTCTTGTATATGGGGTAAATATTTGCTGAATTCCATTCGGATGGCAGTTTACCTGATTCAAATGACGAATTGAATACATTTAATTAATTAGTCATTTTTAATTACCAGTTTACAGGCAAGTTCAAAAGAGATATACAGTAGGGGTCGAACTGAGAGTGAAAAAACTCCTGATTGTTCTATATAGTGTTTACAGGAGAAAAAACTGCAGCTTTTTGGACGGATAAAAGTTCAGGACAGGGAAGTATTGACACAGGTGCACGGTAAAGTACTTCTCCTTTCATTGTTGTGGATCAGGTATTCTGTACTATCAGCAGGTATGTAGGCGAACGGCTGCTCGCTGTCAACTGAGGAATAACCAGATTACGGACTGCAGAGCCAGCAATATTGCCTTCAGCATGCAGTCTGGCAACGGATTCAGAGTCCGTGGACGCCATCAGAACGGAAGAGAGCTTTCGGAGAATCAGCACCAAAATTCGTGGAAGGTGTCCTAAATGTAGAAAACTAGTGACAGCTCTCGTAAACAAAGGATAGTTTTGCTGAATTTTAATACTTCTGGGTAGTTTATTCCAGATTGCTATAGCGTTTACCGAAAAAACTGACGGTATTTAACGTGCGGGCCAAAGGAAGAAGTAAAAATACATCTCGATGACTAGTGCACCGAGTGTGGTCGAGCTGTTTCAGGGATATTAGGGGGTTTAAGGTAAAACTGTTTAAAAGTGTTAACAGTAAAAAAAGTCCCTTCTGTAATCTACGAAACCACAACTGGTTGAGGCTTGTTAGCCCACAGCGTTGTTGGTAGGACAGGTTTCTGTGCTCTGAAGTGAAAACTCTTTTAGTAAAGAAGTGCTGGACTGATTCTATCTTCCTCCATTCACTCGCGTGCAGAAGGCTAAATAGAAACGAACAGTATTCCAGACTAGGTCTGACATACATTTTATAAAGGCTGGTCCAAATATTGACAGTTTGAAAATTTCTTAGAATAAACGCAGTGGTTTGGCGTGCTTTCAAGACAATCAGGGCGCAGTGCTCTGACAGATGAAGGCTACTAGAATATGATATGCCCAGATCCTTTATAACCCCGGGCACATTTAGGTCATGACCATCTATGCTTAGATGAGGTTGATGGTTGTCACCACTAACCATAACGGAGTACTTGTGCCAAGAAAGTGAAAGGCGCCATGTGCGACACCACTGAGCGAAGGCTTCAAGATCCTTTTTAAGAGCTCAAGCACGATTTGGCGATCAGTCGGTTAATATCGATAGGCAACTTTTAAATCATCAGCATATATAAAAAGCCTACAATACTGAAAAAAATCAGGAACATCGTTCACAAAAAGGCAAAATAGAAGCGGACCGAGTATGCTACCCTGAATAACTCCACTCCTCACGTGCGTTTAGTTGGAGATAACATCGGAAATTTTAACTAGCTGTGCACGAGCATTAAAATAGGAGGATATTAGGTTCCGAAGCTTGATACTTATGCCAAAGGAGGAAATTTTCAGCAGGAGGAGCTCATGGTCAACACGATCAAAAGCTTTCATGAAGTCAAAATAAACGGTGAAGATTGCAAAACCACTATCTCTAGATTGCAGCACATGATCAAAGTAAGAGAGCTGGCAGGTGTCACAGGATCTTTTTTCGAGAAAACCATGCTGAGCCAAATTAAGTAGGTTTTTCTCTGTTAAGTGACACATCAGCTTGTCTTTAATAAAGGTCTCTAAGATCTTCGAGGCTGCTTGCAGTGTATTTATTGGCCTAAAGGCATCGAATGACGTAGTTCAGTCGTGTTTGGGTACAGGCAGAATGTGCGATTCCTTCCATAAAATACGGAAGATTTCCCTTTCAAGAACAAAAATAAATATCTTATACATAAGTGACGGAATTATATCATTTGCATCCGCCTTTAGAACGCTGACCGGGACGCCATCTGGTCCAGGACTGTAAAGATTGACGAGAACGCCGAATGGCTACGGTCACGTCCCAGAGGGTAGAAGTTATGTTTTCGAGGACGTTACCGGTCTAAACCCAGATGATCGGAAAAGGGGCAACCAAATATTCACTAAAAGTTATGGACAAGAACGCATAAATGCTATCAGCCGTCAACTTAGCGTCAGCTATATGGTTTCCAATAGCGTCTCGAAGTACAGGGTACTGAGTTTTTCTCTGCGCATTTACTGTGCGCGAAAAGAGTTTTGAAACATTTAACGAAGGGTTTTCGGCAAAGTTAACCTCTTCAGCTAGTCATTTTTCTTCAGAGAGCCTCTTAGCCTGTTTAATAATTTGTTGGATCAAGGGCAAGACGGAAGTGTCATTTAGTAGATGAAAACGACGCGAGAGTCTACGCAGTCTACGGCGGAAAGATAAAGGGAGGTAGACTTCATCCTTGACATTAATTATTTTCTTACGGGGAACAAAACGAAAAATGAGTGGACCTAGATTTTGGTAGAATGCATCAGTACAAAAATTCACATCCAAACATAAAAAGAACTTAGTCCAATCGTGGGAATTAAGATGTGTTAGTAATTCCCCTATATTTGCTGATCGGTAAACAGGGAAAAAATCATATGTTTTAGAAAACGTTTCATCAGCCTCGATTTCTAGTAAAGAAAGAACTATTGCATGGTCTGAACTCCCAAGTGAGTCTTAAAGGTGAAACTAATAATGGCTGACAACCTCTGCAGAAAATGAGATCAAGTGTGTTTGATCCTCGGGTGGGAAAATCAAATACCTGTTCCCACATGCCAGTATCAATGGCCTCAAGCAAGTTTTCGAACTTTGCAGGACCGGAAGGTAGAAACCAATGAATTTCAGGAAGATTTAAGTCACCCGCAATCAAGCAGTACTTCAGATTTAGGTCAACGGCGGCATGAAATGCCTGTGAGAGACAAAGATCGTAATCCTCGCTTGCGTTTGGGGTGGGGCAATAAACACAACCAACGAGTAAAGAAGAGTTATATTTTAGAACTAATCGGAGCCAACAGATCTCTTCTACTGCGGTAAATTGTCAATAATCCAACGGTAGAAAAGTAAGTGGCTGCTTAATATAGATGCAGCTTCCTCTGCCACGGCCCTCGTGTCGATCGTTACGAATATAATCATACCCTAGAATATTTAGTTCAGAGTCGTATACACAGGGTGTCGCCCATGTCTCTGTAATTACTACAATGTCAGGGTGGTGGATGAAAACCAGAGGCTAAAGCAAAGGCATCTTGTTGAGCAGAGATCTGGCATTTAAGACGAATAATTTAAGTGGGCACGTCTTTGGTTTCTGCAAAGGGACAGTTAGGCTGTCAGAGTGACTGCCTTCGGCCAAATAAATGCTCTTTTCACTTGAAGTATTTGTCAGTTTCTTATTTGGAGATGTGCCTCGCTATTGGCCCTTCTTGTTTCCAGTTCTATTAGTGACTGTCTCATTTTCATTCGCTCTTTCAGCCCGTTTTCTGGTTGAAAAAAATTTCAGAATGCAGGCTCCGTAGGGTTGCTTTTCTCTTTAGCAGGAGCTGTGCCTGTGCTTTGATTTCAAAGATGATTTTAAGAGGTCATGGTTGAGGATTTGATTCGAGTGCTGACAGAGCCTTCCCTATTCTATATTCCTCGAGAATGTGGATGGACTCGCCGTCCGTTAGCATCGTTTTCGCATACAATTGAAGGAGATCCAAGTCATGTTTAACTCGCTCTTTTGGATTAATTGAAGCTGACTCCGGGACCCCTTTAATGACTTTATTATGTTTTCGACTCAAACGAGGGCCCGTTTGTAACTCAGATCTTTCAGCTGAGTGAGTACTGGTAACCAATTTACCTGGCCCGATAGGTCCAGATTAGCCGGGTGTTGGGCAGGCTGGAGCCAAATCCCTGAACGACTTGTTCTTCTTAGACCTTTTCCTCTTTGGCTTTACAAACTCGCCAACCTTTTCAGCATCGCATGTTGTTGCAACGTCTACCAGCGATGTAGCGATGGGCGGTAAAGCTAGATTATTGCTGATGCTACCCGAACTAAGTACTGGTGGAGTGGAGCAATGACTAGATGCGGCTCCCTTCGGAAGTAGCGAAAATTCCACTGGTTTACCTAGTTCAGCAATTGCGATATGTTTAATGTGAGGAGTATGTAATCTTGAAGAGGCTAAATATGAATAAGAATTTTGCTTTGTGGCTGGTTTATTATGGGCAGGAGTTTTTTTAACAGTTGGGCAAGATATAGATTTTTTTAAGTTACATATTTATTGTCTTAGATTTCTTATTTCTTGCTCCATCCCTGAGAATTTCTGCTTGAGGCTGAAACACCTATAAGAGTTTCGTATTCGTAAGCTACATTATTTAAGCTTTCTAAACTTTTACGCCGTTTACGGGAGGTGAGCAAATAGCAGAATAACGATACTAATAATTATTTTTTGCTTGTCCATTAACTTGCTTTGCAAGATCCCCTGCCAATATGACCGAGTGGTAAGAGGCGCCGATAGACAGTCCCAAGCAATTTTGTGGTGCATATTCAAAACTAGGGCGTGGACCAATTTTTTGTGACAATAAACTTAAGGAACTTGGGTTTTGCATACTTATGGAGGGTACAGAGCAAATTAAATTGATGTTAGAATCGCCAAAAATTTAACAGACAGTCGGTATGGATATACAGAGAATAATAATATTAAAATGTAAGAACTCAGCCTTTAGTTTGATCCCCTTCCGCGATTGAAAGCAATTGCAGGGAGCACACAGCCGGCGTGACTTTCAGAAATAAGCAAGGATCGAAGCGTTCAGTCGCACGTAACGACCTCTGGGGAATATATAGACAGGTTCTTTAATAATTTCCCAGCACCGTGTCTTCTACACTGAGGTAGAGAATAAAGACTCGTAGGCTCGTAGGAATTGAAATTCGAAACCAATTTCAAACGACGCGCGTAGTTTATTTATTAATTAATTACAAACTTAGTATCGAGGTATAAATAAATACAAAGTGGATAATTGCTGCACTATTTGAGCAGCCATATAAACAGCAGAAATGAATAGTATGGTAGGCATATCCGATTCAGAATGATTTACCATTTTTGAAAACAATACTCAACAATGTTTGGCATATACGGTGAACTAGAAAAGAAGCAGTAAAAAACTCCTACGGTTAAATTGGGGGCGGAGTTCAGCAAGCCGCCAATTCAAAAAAAACTAGGAGAAAAAATATTTCTCTAAAAATTAAAAGCTAAAGTTGATGGGATTGGTACGATGTAATGAGATAGCATTGCGATGTTGCTGACAACGTATGAGGGTTCGGAACGCTCCTTGCCGGGTGAGAGATAATATAACAGTCAGAGCTATTGTTTATAACCACCATGTAGGTGATAGAGGAGGAACCCATCGTAGACAACATGGTCGAAACGAAGAGGGGAAAGTAGAGGTCACGAGATCATCATCGAGATGCGACCTTGCTGACTGCATAGTCCATCAAAAAGAGGCGAAAACATCAGAACCCGCCTTGATCATCAAAAGATCCCGGAGACCATTGTCAGGGTTGCAAGATCGGAGGAAAGTATCAAGGTTGTCAAGAGTTGGTGGTGCTAGATAAAAAGGAAGGGACGAAAAAAGTGAATGCGAAGATTGACTTTGCAGAGTATGATGGAAATATAATTCAAGACCAATATAATATCAAAGGGAGCTGCCTCAAATACTAGGAGGACTCTTTTTAAAATCCAAAATATCCTACTTTGGGTAGAAAACAGACAATAAGGACTTTATATCTTCCGAAGTTAAACGTTTGCGTAATTTGGTTTTAAAAATAGCTAAAATAGACGACAAACTAATTTCCATTGTAAGAGTATTCCATATGAAAGCATATTTGGTGGCAAAAACTGAGAACGGGTAGTTGTGGAGCTAAGGGGTGATGAAATGATCATGGAGGAATAACGAGTGGCATAGGGTCGATCTAGCGGAGTGAGAGCGTTAATAAGTGGGAGATTTGGGCTAGAGTTAACGCGAAACAGGAAGCAGAGACCAGCTTCGAGTCTTCTTACCCAGAGAAATTTAATTTTTGCTAACTGGCATCTATCCGTGCAAGAGATACTGGATCCTGGAAAAGAAAATAGTCTTCGAGTAAAAATCTTCTGAAATTTTTCAATCTTATTGCGGTCAGAGGCGTTCATCAGCCCGAAGAGGGGACAACAGTATTCTAGGATAGGAAGAACAAACATGTGGTATAGGTTTAACTTTATTTCCGGAAGGAAGAAATTATGTGATAAAAACCAAATATCTGTGCAGATTTTGCAGAAATTCGATCTGTATGAGGTGATAATGCTAGCTTATTCGTGTAACTTCGACATAAGTCTCTTATGGTTGATCGTTATAAAAGTATACGATTTTGAAATACTAGGGGTCCAGGAAACTTGGCGGTGCCAAAATACATGAAACTACTAAAACAAATGAAACTACTGAATAAAAATGGCAACACTGTTAGCCTGAACAACCAAAGAAGTCGGTTTGTTTTATTCATCAATCACTCGATGGGAAAGATGTTGTCCCACACTTTAACTTTGGCATGGTTTCTCTTTAGTGAACTCGGAGATTTGTCAAAGTAAGTTCAGTATAGTTCAATATGTTTACGAGTAATAGACATTACATTTGAATACCCTATTAATAAAAAAAGTTAACTGTAATATTGCAGTCAAAATACACGTCAATGCAAGGTAGTGAATAACATATTTACGTAGTAAGACAATTGTTTTTAGCAGTGGAATCGGGGCACAGTCATCCTGAAGGTCCAATAATTACCTATTTCAAATAATAGATATCACCTTTATCTGTATGTATGTGCAAGGCTTTTGGATGATGTAGCAGTTCCATCCTGTTCGAATGAACAGTAATTGTCAAGCAAATATAAATACAGTTTATATTCGAATGGGGCAGTCGTGTCCGCCAGTATAAGGTCCTCTGGGAGTTCTATCCAGGCACTGAAAACTCGCCGCAAAAACGAAGGGTGACGAACATCCAGGTAGGATAAGGCTCACCGAAGATATTCCAGTTAAATAAATATTTTACTATAAAGAAGTGAGTAACATAGTCACATAGAAAGAAAATAGTTTTTTAACACTGGGATCTAGCAGAGTCATCTTGAAGGATCGAAGATTACATATATCCCCGTTACCTGTAGGTATAAGCGAAGCTTTGGTGTGATAAAGCAGTGCCTTCCTGGACGAATGAACGGTATTTTTCAAGCAAATATAAATCCAGTTTATGTGTGAATGTGTCTGTCGTGTCCGCCGATATGGTGTCCTCTTGGAGTCCGCTCCAGGCACCAACAACACGCTGTGAAAATGAGTGGCGACGAACATTGAGGTGGTATAGATTCTTTGAAGTTTCAGAGAATTCCCCCGCATGTTAGTTGGTGTGGCAAATGAAAAAAGTCTTTGAAGTGTAGAGCACAGTTCTGATTCCTTACAAGCCGATATGTCTGTATGAGATCATCTCTAATCTGCCTGTATTCAAGAGAAAAAAGGTTAAGAGCGTCAATTATGCATTTGTATGATAAAGAATTTTACCCTCCTTTAAACCCTTTCCAGCAGTTTGTAATTTTTTGCAGCCAAGGTCGCCACGCCTGAACTCCATATTCCAGGTGTGAATGAATAAACGTCCCGTATATTTTTCCAATTATGTCCTTATCGATGTCTAAGAAAGTTCTTTTAATGGCAAACAGGACATTTGATGCCTTTTTGGCCACCCCAATACATTGAACGGAAGGCTTGAGGGAAGACAAGATGGTGATTCCCAAGTCCTTTTGTTCGGATACATTTTACAGGCACCATCCGTCAAGGAAGTTTTGACGGGATAAACCCATCGCGATTGCATTCTTCGTTTTGAGCCACAGTGTGACACATTTCTCAAATGTGAACTTCATCTGCCATTTATCGGACCATCAGATAGGCGGTTTAGTCGTTCTTGTAAAATGTGTTCATCAGAACTCCATCGGATTGGTTGCCATATCTTGATGTCGTCTTCAAACATGACTCCCGTGCTGTTCAATCCATTTGTACATTCATTGACATAGATTAAGAAAAGTAATGATCCAAGAACGGAGCCCTGATGTACACCACTCACGACTGGCACGGAAATTGATTTCGCATTACCAATGCACACGGACTGTGATCGGCCTATCAAGAAGTTATCTATCCAATTGAGTAAATGCTTCCTTATTCCGGATTCTCGGACTTTGTAGAGTAACCTGCAGGGAGAAAAACTATCAAAGGCTTTTTTGAAGTCGATGTAGACTTCATCAATGCTGGTGTCCTCATCTAATGACCTGGACCACTGTTCCATTGAATAGAGCATGTTGGTCAAACAGGAGTGATTTCGTTGAAATCCATGTTGGGCACTGTCAAGGAAGTTTTTTTCTTCGAGAAACTTCATGCTGGCTTTTTTTGATTATCCTTTCCATCATGTTGCAGCAAATGCATGTAAGGCTCACCAGTCGATAGTTTTTAGCGCTGGTTCGGGATCCACCCTTGAGAACAGGGTATATATTTGCTGATTTCCAGTCATCGGGGAGGATGCCTCGATCGAAGCACGACTGGTAAATACACGAGAGTGGTTTAGAGAGTTCGCTAGCAAGTTCCTTCAGTAATGTTTCTGGAATTTGATCGGGGCCCGGAGAGTTGGCGTCGTTAAGTGCAAGAAGCTACTTCTTTACATCTTCTTCTGTGAATTCGAGGTCCTCAATGACTGTGTCGTTACTACTTGTATGAAAGTCTGTTTGGTTAAAATCTGCTTCATCTGTAAAGGGATATGTGAAAAATCGACTTAGGTGTTCTGCATTATCTTTATTTTCATTAATGCCTTCGTTGTTTTCACCTATCAACACTGCCACCATCTCCTTCTTCTTCAACCGACTATTGATGTTTGCCAATTAAAAATTCAGCTATCTGAAGAGCACAATCAACTCCTCTGACACGTTTGATGAACAAGATGTCAGTTTATACCTTTCGCCTTATCAGACTTCCGATCAGGATCTCATTCTCATAACGGAACTCTACAAAGCCAGCGAGAAGAAAGAGGTTCTCATTGTTGGGGAATTTACAACTCCTGGTATTGACCGGAAAACATGGACTGCGCAGGGAATGCCAGATAACTTAAACCAAAAGCTATTACAATGGGCAACATACAAACTTTTTTGTCAGAACGTCACCTTTGGAACACGGATGAGAACAGGACAACAGTCAAACTGTCTTGACCCGATTTTTACCCGAAATGAGGAGAATGTGCTAGACCTAAAAGATCGACGCCATTAGGGTAAAGTAATCACATTACGCTGTACTTCGAGTACTCACTATTTTTCAAACCAAATTTACCCGATACTTGGAAAAGAAGCATTTGGAAGGGAGACTTTTCACTTATGAGAAGACAAATGTCAGAGATATCCTGGGAAACAGAACTACATGGTGGAACCAAAAAAGTTTGGACGACCTGAACACTCATTTCAGGAGAAAGACAACCACAAACCGCCCAAAGTGAATAAACTCAAACTTGCAGGCCTCTTTAAAACAATTAGCTTCTAAAGGCATTATAGACAAACCGGCTCCGATGTTCACGTATGGGAATATAAGCAGCGAAGCAACGTTTTATAACCAAGGCTACTAAGCTGCGAAGGAAGTTCAAAGTTAACATACTGCAAAAATCGTTGGAGCACCCCAAAATTATATATGGCTACATACGGATTATAAAGAGAACTCTGGAAATGATTCCTGCCCTTAGGTCTGCAGATGGAAAACTGGAAACCGACAACCAGGTTAAAACATCCCTTCTTTCCAAATTCTTTCAGACCGTGTTCACCCGAGAGCCTACTACTTTTGCTGCTATTCCACCTGCTTGTCAACCAATGTGTAACCCTCCTTTCCGTTCCACCTCCAAGTCCTCCTCATCCGCAACAGAGGACATAGACCTAGACTTTGCATCGGCCACAGTTAGAACCGAATTACTCCGTAAAAAGTCTGGGCTGGATTGAATTCCTGCATTAGCACTTAGAGAACTAGCTGACGCACTGTGTGTACCACTGTCCATCATATTCCAAAAGTCCTATAAAGAAAGCGAACTCCCGGAAGAATGGAAGTGTGCATTCATCGCCCCGATCTATCAAGGAATCTACCGACTCGACTGTGTAAATTACCGCCCTGTCAGTTTAACTTGCCTGTCGTGTAAAATAATGGTGCGTATTATCAAGAGGCATTTGATTTGTTATCTGGAAAACAACCAAATGTTATGTGATGTCAAACACGGCTTCTGTCCAGGACGTTCTTGTCTCACGAGTGCTTTTCAGTCGCACGAGAAATGGACAAAGGCCACAGATAAGGGTTATTTTATTATTTTTTATTTATTGCCAGTTTACAGGCAAGGTCAAAAGGGATATATACAGTAAGGGGTCCAGCTGACAGTGAAAAAAACTCCCTGATCGTTCTTTAAGGTATTTTCAGGAGAAAAACTGCAGCTTGTTGAACAGATTAAAAGTTTAGGACAGGGAAGTGTTGACACAGGTGCACAGTGTAGTACTTCTCCTTTCGGTGTTGTGGATCTGGTCTTCTGTACTAGCAGCAAGTATGCCGGCGAGCGGCTGCTAGCTGTAGACTGAGGAATAACCCGATTACGGACTGCAGAGCCAGCAATATTGCCTTCAGCATGAAGTCCGGCATAGGATTCAGAGTCCGTGGACGCCATCAGAACGGAAAAAGAGCTTCCAGAGAATCAGCACCCAAAAATTCGCGGAAGGTGTCCTGAATGTAGAAAACTAGTGACAGCTCTCGTAAACAAAGGATAGTTTTGCTGAATTTTTAATACTTCTGGGTAGTTTATTCCAGATTGCTATAGCATTTACCGAAAAAAACTGACGGTATTTAACGGTGCGTGCCAAAGGAAGAAATAAGAATACATCTCTATGATTGGTGCGCCGACAGTGGTCGAGCTGCCTCAGGGATGTAAGGGGGTTAAAGGTAAAACCGTTTAAAAAGCTTGAACAGTAAAAATATTCCTTCTGTTATCTACGAAGCCACAACGGGTCGAGGCTTGTAAGCTCACAGCGTTGTTGGTAGGACAGGTTTCTGTGCTCTGAAGTAATAACCCTTTTAGTAAAGAAGTGCTGGACTGATTCTATCTTCCTCCGTTCACTCGCGTGCAGAAGGCTAAATAGAAACGAGCAGTATTCCAGACTAGGTCTGACATACATTTTATAAAGGCTGGTCCTAATATTGAGGGTTTTAAAATTTCTGAGAATAAACCCAGTGGTTTGGCGTGCTTTAGAGACAATCAGGGCGCAGTGCTCTGACAGATTAAGACTACTAGAATATGATATGCCCAGATCCGTTATAAACCCGGGCACATTTAAGTCATGACCGTCTATGCTTAGATGAGGGCTGATGGTTGTCACAACTAACCATAACGGAGCATTTGTGCCAAGAGAGCGAAAGGCGCCATGTGCGACACCACTGAGCGAAGGCTTGAAGATCCTTTTTAAGAGCTCAAGCACAATGTGGCGATCGACCGGTTTTATAACGATAGGCAACTTTTAAATCATCAGCGTACATAAAGGGCCTACCATACTGAAAACAATCAGGAACATCGTTCACAAAAAGGCAAAATAGAAGCGGGCCGAGTACACTACCCTGAATAACGCCACTCCTCACGTGCGTGGGGTTGGAGATAACATCGGAAATTTTTACCCGTTGTGCGCGATCATTCAAATAGGAGGATATTAAGTTCAGAAGCTTATTACCTATGCCGAAGGAGGTAAGTTTCAGCAGGGAGGAGATCGTGGTCAACACGATCAAAAGCCTTCGTGAAGTCGAAATAAACGGTGTAAATTGCAAAACCACTATCTCTAGATTGTAGCACATGATCAAAGTAAAGAGAGCTGGCAGGTGTCACAAGATCTTTTTTTCGAGAAACCCATGCTGAGCCGCATTAAGTAGGTTATTCTCTGTTAGGTGACGCATCAACTTGTCTTTAATCAAGGTCTCTAATATCTTCGAGGCTGCTGGCAGTGTATTTATTGGCCTAAAGTCGTCAAATGACGTAGTTCTGCCGTGTTTGGGTATAGGCAAAATGTGCGATTCCTTCCATAAAATAGGGAAGGTTTCACTTTCAAGAGCAAGATTGAATATCTTATACAGAAGTGACGGAAATATATCATTTGCATCCGCCTTTAGAACGCTGACCGGGACGCCATCTGGTCCAGGACTGTAAGATTGGCGAGAACGCCGAATGGCTACGGTTACGTCCCAGAGGGTAAAAGTTATGTTTTCGAGGACGTTACCGGTCCAAACCCGGACGTTTGGAAAGGGGGCGACCGAATGTTCACTGAAAGTTCTAGACAAGAAAGCATTGAAGCTATCAGCCGTCAACTTAGCGTCAGCTATAGGGTTTCCAAAAGCATCTCGAAGTACAGGGTACTGAGTTTTTCTCTGCGATTTTACAGTCCGCGAAAAGAGTTTTGCAACATTGTACGAAGGGTTTTCGGCAAAGTTAACCTCTTCAGCTAGTCGTTTTTCTTCAGAGAGCCTCTTAGCCTGTTTAATAATTTGTTGGATCAAGGGCAAGACGAAAGTGTCATTTAGTCGATGAAAACGACGCGAGAGTCTACGCAATCTACGGCGGAAAGGTAAAGGGAGGTAGACTTCATCCTTGACATTAATTATTTTCTTACGAGGAACAAAACGAGAAATGAGTGGACCTAGAACTTGGTAGAATGTATCAGTACAAACATTCACATCCAAACATAGAAAGAAGTTAGTCCAATCGTGGGAATTAAGATGTGTTAGTAAATCCCCCATATTTGCTGATCGGAAATCGTGGAACAAGCTATATTTTTTGAAACGTTTCATCAGCCTCGATTTCTAGTGAAGAAGCAACTATAGCATGGTCTGAACTCCCAAGTGGGTCTAAAGGTGAAACTGACAGTGGCTGACAACCTCTGCAGAAGATAAGATCAAGTATGTTTGATCCTCGGGTGGGAAAATCAACTACCTGATCCCACATGCCAGTATCTATGGCCTCAAGCAAGTTTTCGAACTTTGCAGGACCAGAAGGTGGAAACCAATGAACTTCAGGGAGATTGAAGTCACCTGCAATCAAGCAGTACTTCATATTTAGGTCAACTGCGGCATGAAATGCCTGTGAGAGACGGAGATCGTAATCCCCACTTGCGTTTGGGGGGCGATAGACACAACCGACGAGTAAAGAGTAGTTATCTTTAAGAACTACTTGGAGCCAACAACTCTCTTCTACCGCGGTAAATTGTCGATTATCCAACGGCAGAAAGGTAAGTGGCTGCTTAATATAGATGCAGCTTCCTCCGCCACGGCCCTCGTGTCGATCGTTGCGAATATAGTCGTACCCTTGAATATTGAGTTCAGAGTTGGATACGCAGGGTGTTGCCCAAGTCTCTGTAACTATTACAATGTCGGGGCAGTGGATGAAAGCCAGAGTCTGGAGCAATGGCATCTTATTAAGCAGAGATCTGGCATTTAATACGAATAATTTAAGCGCGCACGTTTTTGGTTTCTGAGAAGGGACAGTTAGGCTGTCAGAGTGAATGCCTTCGGCCAAAGAAATGTTCTTTTCACTTGAACAATTTGTCCGTTTCTTATTTGGAGATGTGCCTCGCCATTGGTCCTTCGTGTTTCCAGTTCTATTATTAACTGTCTCATTTTTAGTCTCTCCTTCAGTCCATATTCCGGTTGAAAAAAACTTCAGAATGCAGGCCCCGTAGGGTTGTTTTTCTCTGTAGCAGGAGCTGTGCCTGTGCTTCGTTTTCCAAGATAATTTTAAGAGGTCTTGGTCGAGAATTTGATTCGGGTGCGGACAGAGCTTTCCCTATTCTATATGCCTTGAGAATGTGGATGGACTCGCCGTCCGTTAGCATCGTTTTTGCATACAATTGAAGGAGATCCAAGTCATGTTTGACTCGCTCCTTTGGAATACTTGAAGCTGACTCCGGGACCCCTTTAATGACTAAATTATGTTTTCGACTCAAACGAGGGCCCGTTTGTAACTCAGATCTTAATGCATTAGATGTCATATTTTTGACTTTAAGAAGGCCTTTGATAGCGTATCACACGGGCTTTTTTAATAGAAGATTTGGGACGTAGTAATTTGAGGAACACTTTTCAATTGGATCAAGTGTTTCTGGTATTTCAGAGTACGGAGCATTGTTGTTGGAATCTCGAACTCAGAATGGGCAAAGAAGAAAGTGGTATTCCCTAAGGTTCCGTTTTGGTCCCCCTTTTTCTTCCTTATCTACGTGAATGACTGTAGCAATTACCTAAATGTGAAGCTGTCATGTTTGCAGACGAGATAAAAATATGTATTGATGTCAGCTGCGCTGATGACACAAAAGGGGTCACAATCGAATATCGACAAACTAAGTGCCTGGTCGGTCAGGTGGTTTCTTAATGTCAATGTGTTCACGTGTGCGATCCTACACATTAACGACGGTCAAAAAGAATCTCGGAAACACCAGTACTTCATTTATGGCACTGTGTTAAAAGAGGTGAAAACACACAAAGATCTGGGTATGTGGAAAGCTGCGAATTTGGTGCCCTTCAGAACACTGTAAGTAAAGTAGTCAAGAAGGCAACATGTACACAACATTGGATCAGACGTGCGTTTTAAATATTCCCCCCTGATCTCTTCGGAATAGTCTTTGCCGACTTCGTGAGACCAAATTTAGAGTATTGAATATCAGTCTGGATACCGTGGAGGAAGAACGATGTTGACTACCTCGAACAGGTGTAACGGACAGCAACGAAGATGGTCGACGGTTTTAAGACAATACTCTATCAAGAAAGATGGAAAAAGCTTGACTCATTCCCTCTTTCCTACAGGCACTTACGGTGCAGCCTGCTCTGGACATTCCGGATTATCCGGGGCCATGATTCCTCCCTGAGATTGGAGGATTTCTTCCATTTGCCAGCAAACATCATCAGTGAGGTCATCTTTACAAGGTCAATAGCGAACGCACGCGATTGAACCTCAGAACGTTTTTCTTCAGCCAACGAGTGGTACGACCTTGGAAGTCGTTACCAAGCGAGATTTTACCGCTGACAGAATTTCTGATTTTAAAAAAGGCTTGACGGTATAATATTTGACAAAAGACGACTATCGCAACATGATTGCTTAAAACTAGCCTTTTAAAATCTGTCGGGCTCCACTTTGCTTCCGCAATGTTTCGCCTATAACTGTGAAAACGCAATGGTAGCTATGTTATGCTTTGACTCAAAATGTTTTAAATGTACAACATTTTATATTGACTGGGCATATGCAATGATAACTTTAGATTAATAGGGTCATCAAAGGCAATGTCTGTAACCCTTCAAAATATACAATATAAAAAATATCCCTTCTGTATTACCTATAAGAAAGAGAAAAATAGGTTACGTCTTTCTAGTCGGCCCTCATAAGGTAGGCATTCCATTGCACTGACTCGTTTTGTCACCCTCCGTTGAACTTTCTCCAACATAGTGTAGTCATGATTTGGCCAGCAATTTGAGTAGGTTGCCATTCACACCCATTTGACACAGCTCAAAGATCAGACGTTTTGTTGAAACCTGTTAATATCTTTGCTAAATTCAATGTTGACCGCATCGACTTAAAGAAATTTCACATGATTTCGTGCAGCTTTCCATGAATGTGAGCAGGTTTGTGAGGCAGGATAGACCCCTTCGAAATCCATGTTGATATGAACTTAGCAAGTAATTCTATTCAATATGCCTCATCAGTTCCGTTTTTATTATAATTCAGTATTATTCAGTATATATAAGGGAGATAGGCAGAGCCTTTGAAAACCCTATTTACAAATGGACGCTAGGAAAACAAGCAAATGTTACATGGCGATAGTCGTTTTAGTATATAAATCATTGCTGTCGACTAATTATATGTTCATCAAGTAAAAATGCATCAAGTCTTCTTTTAAACATTTCAACGCTTTCAGCCTGAACAACTGAGGCTGGCAGTTTGGTCCATTCGTCAATCACCCGTTGGGAAAAGAAGTTAGCCCGAACTTCAAGTTTGGCGTGATTTCTTTTCAGTTTGTATTGGTGACCTCGGAGACTTGTCATGATTGCCAATTCAAAAAAGTTGGCCATCTGAAGAGCACAATCAACTCCTCTGACCAGTTTGAAGACTAAGATCATATCTTCTCTGTATTGCCTATAAGAGAGAGGAAAAATTTTAAGTCTTTCTAGGCGACCCTCATAGGGTAGGCATTCCAATCCGCTGACTAGTTTCGTTGCCCTCCGTTGAACTTTCTCCAGCAAAGCGTAGTCATGTTTCGTCCAAGGGCGCCACGCCTGAACGCAATATTCCAACACCGGCCGGATAAATGTTCCAAACACGCACCCAAAAATCTCTCCATTTTGATATGAACTAAGCAAGTTATTCTCTTCAAGATGCCTCATCAGTTCCGTTTTGATTATCTTCTCCATCATTTTGCAAAAGATACTTGTGAGGCTGACTGGTCGGAAACTGTTTGGTGATGTCCTCTCTCCTCCTTTATAGATGGGGGTTATGTTGGCTATCTTCCACTCGGTAGGCAGAGCCCCCGCCTCCATCGAACTTTCAAATATCTTGGAGAGCGGAGAGGCCAGCTGTTCTGTGAGTTCATTGAGAACTTTTGCGGATATACCATCTGGGCCAGGTGATTTAGTGGGCTGTAGCTGTTTCAGAGTTTTTTTCTTACTGTGTCCATTGGGAACGACACCGTGCTTATTTTTGTTTGTAGATGTGACAGTACTGTAGTATTCATCCTCGTCAAAAAATGGTTCCTCGGTATACACGGACATAAAGAAATTGGATAAGAGGCAGGTCTTATCAGAGTTATCAGTTAACCTGTTTCCCTGATTGTCTTTAAGACAAGGAATGCAGTCGCGATTTCGTTTTGCCTTATTAACGTAAGCATAAAACCTTTTGGAATTTCTTGGTATGTCTTTAACTATTTCTGACTCAAAGGCTTATCTTTCTTTTCTCAGAAGATTCCGACACCGATTTCGCTGTTTCTTAAAAGCGGAAAAATGTTCGGGTTGTTGATATCTGGCATATGTTCTCCACAGTCTTCTTTTCTTCTTGAGATTCCTTTTTATTTCCGATGTCACCCACTTGGGTCGGGAGTAGCACGATCGCCTTTTAAGTTGGCAGAATTTCTCTACCAATTGGTGAATCAATTTACTAATGAAGAACCAGGCAGCATTAGGGTCAGGTACATGTGCAGGGCTCCAGTCTATTTCATTTAGTAATTCTTTCATTTTGGGATAATCCCCTTTCCATACATTTCTCTGCCTAACTGCACGACGTTTGGGTACAGAAAAATGACGGTACTCCCAAGCAAGAACACAATGATCACTTCGTCCAAGCGGCACGTAAGAACTTAATGCAAGGATGCAATTGTCGTCTCTTCTAATGATTAGATCCAAACAGCTTGACTGCTGCCCATTTCGGAACCGCGTCTTCATTGTGACATGTTGGGTAAGAAACTCGTCATTTACCAACTGAAGTAATTTCTGTTCGAATGAATTTTTCCGATCGCGAGCAGTACATTGACACCCAATCGATATCGGGAGCGTTGAAATCTCCAAGTATTAATAAGTGTTTGCTACGGCAGATTTGCTTAACCTCTGTGATGAGTGCTTCGTCCGTGTCCGTTCGCTGTCCTGGGGGTCGATATACCCCGGCAATATGGAGGTCTGGTTTGTTTGGGACTTTCAGTTTGCAACAAAGTATTTCGCAAGACGGGATCCTATTTGGAGAGGGCCCATCCGGAATGAATCCAATGCCTTCTCGCATGAACATTGCGATTCAACCACCCCTACGTCCGTTTCTATCCATGCGGATAAGCTGAAAACCATGTATTCTGACTTCTGTGTCTGCGATTTGTTCATTTAACCATGTTTCAGTTAGAGCTATGAAGTCAGGTTGTAAATGGTCCACGACCAGTTTAATTTCATCCATTTTGTTCAATAGACTCTGCACATTTGTGTACATCATTTTTAATCTTGTTTCCTTGCCTCGATTTCTGAATATTTTTAGTTCTTTCTTCCACATGGAGATTTTTGCTGGATATTTCACAAGATATATCCAGTCTCCTGTCTGGATTCAAATCTATAGGCATTTGGTAGGGCTTTTGACCGGCGTGGTTGCCGTCAATTTCACCGGATGTTCCCATAAAAACGAGCGCACCGTTTTGACTATTTTGTTGTCTACTATTTTCAAGTTTTGTTCCCCCTCGTATTTACATCTTTTTAATTCTGCTACCAGTGTCCTCATTTTCATCCGATCGGTGGGAGAGTAATCCGGCTGAAAAAAACTCCACGATGATTCTTTCGTAGTTGGGACTTTCGAGAGAGCAATAGATCTACCTGCTGTTTACTCCCCAAAACGACTTTTTAATGGTCTTGGTCGAACCTCATGCGTTTCATTTGTAACGAGAGGCCCCAATCGAAAGATCTTTTTTGATGTCGACTGTCACACCAGTTTCTTGCGTATCATTCAATAAATTTTGGAATGTCAGCAGATCCTGTTTTACCCTTTCTTTTGGCGTTTCCCCAGTAGCCTCTGAGACTCCCTGAACTACCAGACAAAATGACCTGTCAGGGAAAAAAACTCGTTTCTGCATCCTGCTTTCTTTTAGTGATTGAAGGTTGAATCATACCCTTTGATACAGTCTTTAATACTGTGTTCAAATTTGTCTTCATCGATGAGCCTGTTGGTTGATTTGCAGACATCTCTATGGACCTTTCAAACAGCGTGAGTTCTCCTGACAATGCGTTTGCATGAATAGCACCCGGAAAACCTGAATTTTTGGTTTATGGCATCCAGGTCTGTCGATAAGTCGTAGGCCACTTTTCCGCCATTACTTTGCTGGCTACCATGCCCTGCTTCATTGTTGTTCGATGGACATGTAAAGAGCATGCTGCTGTCGCTCGTCCGTGGCAGTAAAGAAACCTTACGATTACTGTTTTTCGACTTTTCAGAGACCGTCGATCGCTGATTTACTTTTGTGCAGTCGGATTCTATGTGAACCAGATTTCCCGAACCTGGGGAAACGCAAGACACAATTTCCTCCTCGCTTATTTTCTTTCTGGTCATCTGTATTTCAACTGACTCAGAGGTTTGTTCTAATGACTTCGTTCTTTTTTCTCTTTTTGTTTCGCTTAATGTTGTGCCTATTGACTTCTACCGTTTCCTTTCGATGATTATGTTCTAGCTTGCTGATGTTTTTCGGCTCATTTGCATCGTGATTCGGCGAGTTAATTTTATTATGTTTTATGAGGACCGATATTATTTCCGATAGGAGATCGAGGTCTCCTTCTAATCTCAAAACTCTGGTTGTTAGTCCTCGGCATCCATCACAGTGTGCCAGCCCTTCGCTGTTTAGCTTTGTTTTGGTAATGTTCAGTAGTGACTTGAGTATTTCTGGTAAGTTTTTGTCACATGAAATCGAAAACGGTTTGCAAAGATAGGAGAGATCATTATTTTTGTAGTGTATACTATTTGTTTTTTCTGCTGGCTTCCCGGGCGTGGCCGAGCGGTCAAGAGCATTGGTAGCTAATCGAGAGGTTGGTGTTTCGAGTCCTGGCTGAAGCGGTGAATAATTTTCTCGCGTGGTCGGGTCGTGAACATTTGCGTTTCCCATGCCAGCAAGATCTCTACGAGGATGCATTAAGTTTTAACGAGCAGCTTAAATTATCAAGCGAATAGTTTACTGAGCACAAAAAGAAGTGCTTTTCCGAACCGAATTCACTATCGAATGTTAATACGAAGCAAAGAATGATGCAGCCTTCGAAGTGAGTTTGCCAGTGGTTCTCCGTTCCTTTCTGATGTAGACACCTTTCCTGGCGAGAGACTGTTTTCTGAAGCCCGTATGAGGCAGGATCCAAATGAAGCTGAGTTAGCTTATTATTCAAGATTCCGATATCAATTTTCGTGTGCCTTAATATCACAATGTCTATAAACAATTATAGGCTAATCCTGATAAACCGACAATATATGATCCAATGACAACTTATTTCGTTTAGTCCTGACTTTGAGAAAAGATTATTGGCCAAAAATCAAAAGCTTGGAGACGAGCGAATTTCAAACGGAGGTCCAACGACGCCGCTATTGAAACAATATGAGCAATAAATGCGCCTATTCGTTCAAAACCACTTTAAAAAAACAATAAATGATAGGAAGAATATTCAGGAACGACTCAGCCGTTTGTAGAGGTCAAAGGTCCTGGATAACTTCAGATCTTCAAGGGGTTTTGCACTTTTGGTTCACTGAGCGGTTGACAGAATGTATTGGTGTAGAGGCTGTTTTTATCAAGTCGACGATGGTGATGAACAAATTCCAATTTGATGTCGTTTTGTGAGATAATTCGGCACAAGAAAATTTCCAGAAAACTCCAAAAAAACTGCAGTGGCAGTTTTAATGCGAGAATTAGAACAAGCGAAGTGTTAACGATTTTCAAACTGTCTAAGTCGGAGAACAAAAAGATACGTGGTTCCTTTGCACACGATGACCTTCTCCACTATTTCGCAGCAGATACTTGTGAGGCTGACTAGTCTGAAACTATTTCTGATGTACTTTCTCCTCGTTTAGGGATGGGGGTTATGTTGGCCACCTTCCGCTCAGTATGCAAAGCCCCCGCTTTCATCGAACTTTCGGAGATCTTAGAGAGCGGAGAGGCTAGCTGGTCAGTGAGTTCATTGAGAACTTTGGCGGATATACCATCTGGGCCAGGTGATTTAGTGGGCTGTAGCTGTTTCACAGTTTTTCTTACTTTGTCTATTGGGAATGACACTGTGCTTATTTTATTTGTAGGTGTGGCAATACTGCTGTATTCTTCCTCGTCAAAAGACGGTTGATCTGTCGACACTGACATTAAGAAATCGGATAACAGGTTGTCCTCATCTGAATTATCTGTCAAATTGTTTCCCTGCTTATCTTTAAGACAAGGAATAGAGTCCCGATTTCCTTTTGCCTTAATCACGTAAGCAAAGAACATTTTCAAATTTCTTGGTATGTCGTCGACTATTTCTGACTCAAAGGCTGATCTTTCTTTCCTCAGAAGATTCCAACACCGATTTCGCTGTTTCTTAAAAGCAGAACAATATGCAGGTTGTTGATATCTGGCATATGATCTCCACAGTCTTCTTTTCTTCTTGAGATATTTTTTTATTTTTGAGGTCACCTACTGGGGTCGGGAGACGCACGATCGCCTTTTTAGTGGACAGCAGTTCTCGACAAACTGCTGAATCAAGTTACTAAAAAAGCGCCAGGGGCGTTTGGGTCAGATACATGCGCAGGACTCTAGTCTATGTCATTCCGTAGTTCTTCTACTTTGGCATAACCCCTTTCCATACATTTCTCTCCCTAACTGCTCGATGTTTGGGTACAGATAATGACTGTACTCCCAAGCAAGAATGCAATGATCACGTCAACCAAGGGGCGCGTAAGAACTTAATGCAAGTATGCAATTGTCGTCTCTACTAGTGATTAGATTCAAACAGCTTGACTGCTGCCCATTTCGGAACAATGTCTCCATTGTGACGTGTTGGGTAATAAACTCGTCAGTTACCAACTGAAGTAATTTCGGTTCGAATGAATTTTCCGATCACGAGCAGTACATCGATACCCAGTCGATGTCGGGAGAGTTGAAATTCTCAAGTTTTAATAAGTGTTTGCTACGGCAGAGTTGCTTAACCTCCTTGATGAGTGCTTCGTCCTTGTACGTCCGCTGTCTTGGGGGTCGATATACTACGAAAATCTGGAGGTCCCGTTGATTTAGTACTTTCAGATTCCAACTAAGTATTTCGCAAAACGTGTTTCTATTTGGTGAGTGCCCATCCGGAATGTATTCAATACCATCTTGTATGAACATTGCGATGCCACCAACCGTATGTCCGTTTCTATTCATGCGGATAACCTGAAATCCATCTATCCTGACTTATTTGTCTGCGATTTGCTCTTTTAACCATGTTTCAGTTAGATCTATGAAGTCAGGTTGTTAATGGTTCACGACCAGTTTGATTTCATCCATTTTGTTGAATAGACTCTGCACATTTGTGTACATAATTGTCATCTTCTTTTGTTCTCTCGATTGCTGAAAATATTTGGTAGTTTCTTCACCTGTCGACTATTTCTGGATATTTCGAAAGATATTTCCTGTCCCCTGTCTGGGTTCAAATATGAAGCATTTTGTTGGGCTGTTGACAGGCGTGGTTGCTTTCAATTTCACCTGATGTTCTCGTGAAAACACGATCACCGTTTTTATGATTTTGCTGTCTCCAATTTTGAAGTGTTTTTCCCCATGTATTGACATCTTTAAATTCTGCTACAACTCTCCTCATTTTCATCTGATCGGTGGCAGAGTAATCCGGCTGAAAAAAAAAACTCCACGATGATTCTTTGTAGTCGGGACATTTGAGAGAGCAGTAGATCTACCTGCAGTGTGCTCTCCAAGATGACTTTCAATGGTTTTGTTCGCACCTCATGCATTTCATTTCTAACCAAAAGCCCAATCGAAAGATCTTTTTGATTTTGACTATCACACCGGGCTCTTGTGTATCATTCAATAAATGTTGAATGTCAGCAGATCCTGTTTTACCCTTTCTTTTGGGTTTTCACCAGCAGCCTCTAGGACTCTTTGAACTACAAGACAAAATGATCTGTTAAGGAAAATACTTGCTTCTGCATACTGCTTTCATTTAGTGATTTAGGGTTAAATCATGCACTTTGTTACTGCCTTTATTACTGTTTTCAACTCGGTTTTAATTGGTCAGCCTGCTGTTTGATTTTCAGACATCGCCTTGTGTTTTTAATTAGTGTTAGTTCTTCTTATACTCTGTTCGCTTGAATATCTCCCGGGGGCCTGAATTTGGGTTTCTGGCATCCAGGTCTGTCGATAAGTCACAGGCCTCTTTTATGCCATTACTTCGCTGGCTACCATGATCTGTTCCATTGGTTTTCGATGGACACGCATAGAGCATACTGCTGTAACTTTTTCGTTTTGGGCATACCTTAAGATTACTGTTGGCCATCAATCACTGATTTAGTTTTGTACAGCCGGAATCTGTGGGCACTGGATTTTCTGAACCCGGGGAAATGCAAGATATAGTTTCATCCTCAATTATGTTTTTGCTGGTCATTTGTATTTCATTTGATTCAGAGGTTTGTTGTCATGACTTCCTCTCTTTTCTATTTTTGTTTCACTTAGAATTGTGTCTTTCGACCTTTATTGTTTCCTTACGAAGATTTTAGTCTAGCTTGTTGATGTTTTTCAGCTTTTCTGCATCGTTTTCCGGCGATTTAATTCTGTTATGTTTGATGAGTACTGCTTTTATTTCCGAGAGGAGATCGAGGTGTACTTCTAATCTCAAAACTCTGGTTGTGATTTATTGACATCCATGACAGTGCGCCAGACCTTCACTGTTTACCTGACTTTCGGTCGAGTTCAGTAGCGCACTGCTTTCTTCAATATTACTGCTTGGTGGTTCTTCTCGATCAACTGAGAGTAACTGGAGTATTTCTGGTAAGCGTTTGTCACATGTAATCGAAAATGGTTTACAAACTTTGGAGAGATCATTATTTTGGAGTAGGTACTATTTTTGTCTGCTTGCTGCCCGGGCGTGGCCAAGCGGTCAAGACCATCGGTCGCTAATCGAGATTTTGGTGTTTTGAATCCCGGCCGCAGAGTTGAATAATTTTCTCGCGTGTTCCGATCGTGAACGTTTGCATTTATTATGCTAGAAAGATCTCTATAAGAATGCATTAATTTTTAATGAGCTGCTAATATTATCAATAAACTATTTAACTGAGTGCAATAAGACACACTTTGCTGAACCGAATTTAGTATCGAATAGTAATATGAAGCAAAAAACACACAGCCTTTGAAACAAGTTTGCCAGCAGTTCTCCGTTTCTTTCTGATGTCTACCTCTTTTCTGGCGAGTGACTGTTTTCTGAAGCCCGTAGAAGGCGGGTTACGCAAGGATCCGGAGGAAGCTGTGTTAACTAATTTGTTAAGATGCCGATATCGATTGTTGTGTGCCTGATGATCACAATGTCACTCAACACTTCTAGACTGATCCTGGTAAACAATGAAAAAATGTGATTCAATGTCAACTTATTTCGTTGAGTCCGGACTTCGAGTACATATTATTGACCAAAAAATCAACTGCTTGGAGCCAAGCAAATTTCAAACGGAATTCAAACAAAGCTACAATAGGAGCAATATGAGCAATAAATGCACCTTATCGTTAAAAACCACTCAAAAATCAATAAAAGATATGAAGAATATTAAGGAACGACTCAACCGTTTATTGATGTCGAATGTGCTGGATAACTAGAGATATTCAAGAGGTTTTGCAATTTTGGTTCAGTGGACGGTTTCAAGATTGTAATGGTGTAGAGCCTACTTAGTCAAGTCAATTAAGGTGATAAAAAATTCGAATTTGATGTCGTTTTGTAAGGAATTTCGACTCGGGAAAAATTCCAGATGTACAGAAAGTCAGTACGTACGTGCAGTTTCAGCGGTATTGTCAGGAACTGTAAGAGCGAAGTGATAACGATGCTCAAATTGTCCCAGATTTAAAAAAAATAATAAACGTGGTTCGTTGGTGTTTATCAAAAAACTGGCGATAACTAACTATGCATGCCAGAGGAAAAATAAAAAGACATTGCAGTGACTGTTATAGTGAGAGTGGTCAAGCTGCTTAATAGTATTAAGGGGGTTAAGTTTAGGACTGTTTAAAAGCTTAAACAAGCATGGTCCTATGTCTACTGATTGTTGAAAGCCGATGATGCAAAACTATTAGAACGAGCTGTAGAAAAGCCAAAATTGTACCTCAGCTACATAAATAGCAAGCTATAAAATAAAGAGACAGTGACAGATTTTGTAGGTATTAACAGAGAAGACAGTACCGAAACTGAAAATAAGACTGAACAACTTCTGCTGTTTTTCGCACCGGGTTTCACCAAAGAAATGGATTTAAATCAGTTAAGCTTCCATGCAGGGAGCATGGGCGCAGTTAGAGCAAATCACGAATTCACAGAAGATGTGAGGAAGGAGCATTGTGCGCTTAACGAATCTTAGTCGCCGAGTCCGGGCCAAACGCGGGCAATGGTACTGAAATAACTTGCGTACAAACTATCTAGGGTGCTGTCACATATTTTTCAGTCATCTTTTGATAGAAGTATCCGCCCATCAGATTTGAAAGAAGGGAATATCTACCCAATTCACAAGGCTGGGTCCAAGGAAAGTGCTAAGAACTATTAACCGGGAAGCAAAATACGCATTTTCGTACGGTAAGGGTAAGCATAATCAAAATATTTACCATGAATGTTGTCGAAAAACAAGACTTCCTTAACATTGCCCACTACGGATTTCCACGGAACCATTTCTGTTTGATCAATTGGCTCTGTTCAATTGAACATTGTTCAAGGTCATTAATTGAGAACACAACCGTTGATGTCGTCTATACTGTCCCACAGCGTCAGTTTCTCCAAAAGCTTAAAGAATCTTAGATAAGGTGGAATTTACTACATTGGACAGGGGACTTCTTGATCGACCAGTCATAGTCCATTTTCGTTGGCAATACAAAATCAATGTCGGTGTTGTACCCCAGGGCTCTGTTCCCGGAGCAGCACTGTTTTGCATCTACGTCAATAACTTTATGAATGAACTGTATTGAAAGGTAGACAAGTTTCCAAGTGACTTTGACATATGGCAACCGATTAAATGCAGTAATGATGGAAAAACTTTGCAGGAAATATTTAACCACTTTCGTGAGTCGTCTGCTTAATAGATGTTGAAGTTAACGTTTAAAAAATGTGTCGTACTGCGACTCAAAACGAAGAACGCGATTGCAAATGGCGAGTCGCACCAATTCTTCATTGACAGAAGGTGATTTACGAATGAAGCTGAACGAAATGACCCAGAATCCCCATCTAAGCATCTTTGGAGCCCACATTTCAATGTGTCAGGGCGGCCAAAGGGGCTACTAATGCTCTCTTCCGCATTAAAAGAAATTTCGTAAATATATATAGGGAACTACTTCAAACAGGATTCGGGACGTTTACTCATTCACAAGTGAAATAGGGAATTCAGTCATGGTGCTCCTGGTTTAAAAATGCCTTAAGCTACTGCAAGGTGTTCAATGGAGCGTGAAGAATGTTGCGAATAGTCTTAGGTTTTTATTATGTAAGTGCAGACTGAGGCGCCTAACTATTCCCCTTAGTTACCAGCAGATCTAAAAAAGTCTCATATAGTCATATTGGCTCATGAGGAATCGGGACTGTGCCATAAACTTCGCTGATGTCTGTTCACTGGCCAGAGAAAATAACCTGTATGCTATTTTTTTCAAATTTAGAGGAATGTGATCATGCCTAGATTTCCTTAGTCACTCTTTCTTCCGTGCCTAGAACGTACTTCCCAATGATTTTATAAATAATTTTATTGATAGGACACTTCTTGGATGCCATCAATATCCTTAAAACATAGGAAAAAACCTACAACAAACTCCTCTTTCCGTAATCAGTTTATGCTTGTTTTAGTTAAACGCTTAGGTTGTTTTAAGTAAAAAGCCTGTCTTCCAAGGTTAAGTAATAGAAAAATTAAAAATAAAGCAGCTCTACAGAATGGGGATGAATGTATCTGGGTAAGAATTGTAAGGGTCTAGAATAGTCTGCGGTTGATTCGAAGGGATAGTTTATTCCAATCAGATGCCAGCGCAGTCGATGCCGGTATGGCCATACCGGGTTCTTATAACGGACTACGAAACCCACACAGTTGTTTGAATGCACTAGGAACATTTATCGTGTGGATCCCGGATGGAGATTGCCGGTGTTCCTTCTTTCCCTATCGCTGACATCTCTTCCCGTTATCGCTCTCGTTCCGTCTCGCATGTCCCTTGACGTCAGCATCTCCATGAAATTCACCCGCAGGTGCGGACAACGCTGAACTCCTCGCCGTTATCTGACTGATCATTCGTGACCACCTCCCACTCCAAACGAATTGAGTGTGCAGTTCCTCGATATTAGTTTGTGTCCTTCTATTCCCATTTTGTTACTCTATCATTTGTTACCTTTAACGTAGATCCTTTGCGCTATAAACTTATTCTCTCTTTCGATGTATATCCGTGTGCTTGACGAAATTTTTAACGATTCTGCCAGCGTTAAATAGCCAGAAGCTATTCCAGGTGATCTAGTTCGCTGTGTGTGCTATCCTTGAAATCCTCGGACGCTACAGTCTGCCGACTAATTAGACTTAAGAATATCAGCAAGAAAAGTTCAATGGTGGGAAATTTTCAATGCTGTCCTACAGTCGTCATATTTTTATTTGATAATATAGTGTTCGTTATGTTTGATCTAGCTTTATGAAACAAACAGTACTAGTCGTTTCACAAAACCAGGTCAAAGCTTAGGCGTCGGGCTTGTTGTGCATCCGAATTACGTAGAGCATACATAATGCTAAAAAAGCAAAAAAATACACTAACAGACAGAGATAAAAATATTAGTTTTGCAAATTAGTTTGAAAGCAAATTATTTAACTATCATCAAATTATTTATAAAAATAAGGACGCTATCTGAAAGGTTCTCTGTAGATAACGGATATATAAATCGTTAGTTATAATCCTTGCGTATAGCCAGAAGAAAGGCATTTACGAGTTTTGTAGGTCACTAACCACCAGGTATGGCTTGCTCATACCCAAAACCAGGTGATTAGTCCTCTTAGTAAATTCATCCTCTCTATATGCATTGCAGGTCATCGTAGAAGGTTCATAAATGGACGTGAAATAACTACCAGTAGAAGCTTCTGGCCTGAAGAACTATCACCGTCATCGGAATCGCATAAGACGCACGCGAATTACGTTAGAATTTGTAACTTGATTTTTGACTACAACAACTTCTAGGTGCAGATGGACGGCAGCTCATTGGGAGGACCATGTTCAAGGCTCTGAACATTGCGTGATATATCTATCGGTGTTTCCAGTTCCATTGAGGTGACTATCGTTGACAAGCGTGAGGGAGGAACCGCTTATAATTCCGTCGCGGCATAAGGCGTACTAAAAATACGTATGCGTGGCTGTTGATTTCCGAAGTTAGCGTTATCAGAGCCCTTTCGGTCCGAATCCTATGTTAAAGAACTGACTTAAAAATTGTCCCATCTTATTCAAATAGATTCGTAGAATTATTTAACAGATAGTTTTCAGTTTTTTTTTTAAATTCTAGTAGATTTCGACTTTTTCTAAAAGAACTTGGTAGGCTATTCCATATCGTCACGTATCTTATAGAATGGAAGTTGGATCGTCGGGCCTTTCTGAATTTAAGAATTTTTATTGTATTTTCGTGTTTTTTCTAGTGTCTGGGGGGCTGTTGTGATTTCTAGTATATTCATTCTGAGAATATCTTGGTCGTGTGTGATTTCGAATAGAAAAGTGAGACCATTTTGGAGTCTTCTGATCCAGAGGTGTCGAAGACCATATCTATTGTATAGTTCCATACATGAGCTCGCATGCCGTCACATTTTGACAAGGATCTGGTAAAGCATCTTTGAATGTCTTCTAGTTTCTTTCGGACATCTGAGGGGATTATTCCAAAGAAAATTGTACAGTTATCCAGGACAGGTGAAACGTAAATGTTATAGAGTTGTGTCTTGAGTGTATGCGTAATGAATTTTTACACATGAATCCGCATAGTCGAGTGGCTTTCGGTGGTAGTTTTTTTTTGCGTGGCGGGATAAATAAAGAGTATCTGTAGAGCTAAGACCTAAGTATTTTATTGATGGTGACTCTGTTATTTCATGATCATCGAGCATTGTCAGAAGAGTTTTTTGTGGACCAAAAATCAGTAGATGACATTTAGTTGACGAGAATGGCATCTGCCATTGAATACTCCATCCGCTTAGTTTTTAAGATAGTATTCAATCGTTCTGCGGATACTGGCTACTGCATGATTGCTATATTCATATATAAGTTTTAAATCGTCCGCATATACATTTTTTAGACGAGAATAAGTCGTGAATGTATATAAGAAACAGGAGGGGACCTACGATAGTCCCCTGCAGTTATCCACTGCTAATATGTGATGGTTCTGAGACCACGTTTCGCATTTGTTCTACCTTATATCGGTTTTGTAGGTAAGATTTGATAAGGTCGAGAAGGGGAGACCTAATCCCATGACTTATTAGGTTTTCTAATAGTCTTTTATGGGGGACTTTGTTGGACGCTTTTTAAGGTCAAAGTATGTCGTAGCGACTGTGTTTCCGTCATCTCTGTTACTTGAAACAAATTCAAGGAAGGTAAGATGGCAGGACTGACATGATTTTTTAGGTAAAAAGCGTGTTGAGATGAAGGTATGAGGTTGGCGTTTGACAGATGCTTTAGAATTCGGTTCGAAATAATTTTTTCTAGGATTTGTGCTATTACAGCTGTTCGGTGAACACCACGATAGCTTTGTGTATCAGATCAGTTTCCGTTTTTAAAGATTGGTGTAATGCTTGAGTATTTACAGATTTCTGAATACATACTATTCGACTGAAGTAATGAGAATAGACTAGACAGCAGTATTGGAGCATATATCATATGCTTAAGTATGCAAGGTGCGATTTTATCCGTTCCATAAGAGGTGGAATTAGAAAGTTGTCCAATAACTTTTTGACGATTTCTTCGCTAAAACAGATCTCATTGAGGGTAAATGGTGTCATGTCTATTGGTTGGGGTATCGCCTCTTCCTCAACTGAATAGTTTGCTGAGAACTACTTATTGAATAAATTTGCTATTTGGTTGTTATCAGTTATTTCTTGTCCTGAGTCCTCAATCATGATTTGGGGACCTGGTTTTCGATTAGTATTCATTTGTTTCCGAAAGATCTGGGCTGTTTTTTTCGGAGTACTCTATTGCCGGGCGTTCCGCTGCTATTTTCCTATTTGTTTCCATTTTTCAACTAGGTCATGAATTTCCCTAATTCGTCTCTCTGGATAAATAACTAACTGAGGTATCGTTAGTTGTTTTTTAGCCTGTTGGAAAGGATGTTAGGATTTTGTGACTTCTTATACAGGGATCTTTCATCTATTAAGGTATCTCGAATTATAAAAGGGTAGAGTATAAAAGGTTAACAGCTTCCGTCGTGGATGTCGTTAGATGATATGAACTCCATTCCAGTGACCTTTCGTAGTTGTTCATAAAGTCTATGTCAAGTTTTTTGGATTTATGTAAGTGTAACTAGAACCAGATGTTTATGTTTATAGGGAGCATTCTTATTATTGCCTTATGATCACTTTCAAAGGTTATGCTGTCATAATGTGTATATAGGGGCCAGATGTCATTCGTGAAAATAACGTCTATTATGTTGTTTCCTCGGGTCGGTTTATTGATTATCTGTGTTCAGTTATGAAAGAAAATTGATGATAGCAGTTCAGTGTCTAATGGGGGCTGATAGTTCAACCAAGTTTATTTCTGGACGGTTTTAATCGTCCGCAATTATATTATATTCAGATTGAATATTTGATATGGTATCTATTAGGTTGGTTAGGCCAGTTTCATCATTACTAAATTTTGGAGGAGTGTAGATACATCCGATAAGTATGTTTTTGTGTGACAGGGATTTTATTGTGGCAAAGCATGCTTCAACAGTGAACGTTTCGTGTGAAACATTGAAACCACTTTGTTCAATGATAGTTTTTATGTATATCATACAGCCACCGTCTCGTTTATTAATGCGGTCTTGTCGATAGAAATTGTAGTTTGGGACAAATAGCGAAGCGTTCGATGTTAATTCATTTACCCATGTTTCCGCTTAACCAACTATATTGGCATTATAGGCTTCAACGAATGTCATAAGTTGTGGTATTTGCGTACTATCGATCTCGCATTAATAAGGGCGATACTAAGGATGTCGGATAAGGAAGAGGCCAGCTGTTGTAAAAAACTGATTTCTAAGTGTTTTGATTGTGCGATGAGCTAATGGAAGGGAATTGTGTAACTGTTGGAAGGTATGGTGATGTGCATGGTGGGATATAAGTGAATGGGTAAGTGTATGTGTTGAGTGCGTGGTGGGATTTGAGTGTATGGTTAAAGTGTATGGGTTGTGTGTATGTGTTAGAGTGCATGGGTTGAGTGTAGAGGTTATGCCCCATTTGGGGAAGAGGATTAACTGGGCGTTAATTGTAACTACCTGGGGTACCTGTTGGGAAGGTTTGTCGGCCTAGTTAACTGGTTTGGTTGCCATAAGTTGCTACTATGTTTGAAAGGTTAGCGTGCGTTGGTTTCCTCCTATGCCATGCAGTTGGAGTTGGGGGAGTTGAGGTCTTATTCGTGTCTTTTGAGAGTTTGCAGTGTTTAGACTACTCAAATTTCATAGGTTGACATATTTTGGGATTTTGGTTTAGATGGTGTGCTTTATAAATCATTTTGTGTAGGAATACTAACTGGGAAGTGAATCGAGTTAACTTTGAGCTTGAAGTAATTGACATGGATATCATAGTGTTTGTATAAGTTGCTCGGTCGATATTTTCTGGTACT
Organism: Schistocephalus solidus; assembly: GCA_017591395.1. Classification (NCBI taxonomy): domain Eukaryota; kingdom Metazoa; phylum Platyhelminthes; class Cestoda; order Diphyllobothriidea; family Diphyllobothriidae; genus Schistocephalus; species Schistocephalus solidus. The sequence goes on from WEDG01001596.1 coordinate 169,874, forward strand.
GGTTGACCATTTTTGAGCGTCCTTTCAACACTTATATTACTATGTAAGGTTGCGGCGTGACCAGGTACAGGATTGGTGTCTTCAGTCCGTTTCCAGTGAGGTTTGGGCGTTTTGAGGTGCTCGTTTCGTTTGATTCTGACTTCCTGTCCTAAGTGCAGTATTAACTATTCGTTTGGTACTATGAGTGTCAGAATAAGCATTAGACATACTTGCCAAAGGTTTGGCTAAGGAGGCACTACATTTCTTATTTTTATCAAACTGGATTATCTGCTTTGCATTATAGTTGGCAGCGTTGGAAGTACTTCCTAGAGGTTCCACTGAGGAGACGGAATGATGAATATATTGTTTGAGCTGTGTGACCTTGGTCTGAAGTTCACGTCTTTGCATAGGTGTGAGGCCTGGACCTATGAATGCTTTCGGTTGAGCGGAGTTTGGTTTACTTCAGGGTTTTTTAGAATTAGATCGGCTTCGGTCTGTAAATAGAAGGTCACTAACACTGGCTTATTTTTGCTTTTTGAGTTGAGCCTTTTGGTGGAAGCTATGTGGATTTTAAGACCACACGAGTGTATGAGTTGCTAGATTGATTGTGTTGGGTTAACCGTATGGGGTATATTGTGTATAATGGCCTTACAACTGCGTTTGGACCTATCAGTGATCTCTGATGAGACGTATAATCGGTTTTATTTGTGGTATTCTTGCTAAGCTGTTTGCAGAAGATTTTGAGTCTAATAGAAAGTTGAGCATCGTAACTAAATGTTCATATTTGTCGATAAAGTTTTGCAAAAGTAAGATAGCTGAGAGATTTAGGTTATCGATGGTTACTTTTGCGTCAGTCATATTTCTGGTATATGAATATGTGAGGATTTAGACGGTTTGTTCCAATATATCAAATAATAAGTCATTTTAACTTATCTTGGAGTTGAGGATTTTGAGCAATTGTGCACAGTCAGGCTATCGCGACGGACACAACAGTGCCATTCGAACACGAATTGGGTGTATATTTATTGAAGGATACCGCTCAACCGGTCAGGAAAGCACTGTTACATCAAACCAACGCATTCTACACCTACAGATAAAGATAATATCTATTCTTGCACAATATCTTTGATCCTTCAGGGGCATGTGCTAAATAGCCATTTTTGAAAAAAAACCTTTTTCAAGGTGAATATCTTAATTTCTAGTTTCTAGTAGTATATTTATTAGAATTTGAACATTTTGTGCGTCGTTTTTAATAGGCTCCTCAAAGGCAATGCCTATTACACGAAAATATACTGAAATGTTGAACTTAACATTATATTTTTTGTCGTGTTTTATTTCAGGGGAAATTAATGTGCGATCGTGTTTATGCTTAGAGCTTGTACCCGTGCTGGAAGTGTAGTAAATAATTACACAATTATATTTGTTCCTCCAGGTTCCTGCACTTTGTTAGAGTTCATTCTCCTATTTTACAGATCGTTTAGCTAGGTGGTATTTGCAGAGGTTTCCGTCCAGAGTGACCTTGTTTATGGCAGAGTTTAGTTAGAGTGGACGTTTAACATAATTCGTACGACAAAACAGTTGTTCTAGCCAGTAAGTATGGATTATCGAATTTTACCCGTTTTAGGATTTCCTCTGCTTCGGTTGAAGCAAAGAACGACCACAGACAGATTATCATTCAGAAGAGTATTGCGTGGTTTAAGAAAAGACCTATGATGCGTGTCACAAAAAACCATGGGGTAGAAAGCCATCGGGAGAAGATCTAAACTTGACTCGAACACCAACCGCAATCTTAGCAATCACCATAATTATCCCAGGGCAAGGTGGGTTTCATTTTTCCGTGTCCGCCGAGTTCAGCGTGTTTGCTGGCAGTGAAAAGGAAAAATGCTCTACTGGGTAGGCAGTACTAGCGCCTTTGATCACCTTTGGTCTCCTGAAATTGACCTGGTGAATATTATCGCGTATGCGAATAATCCAACTATGTTTTTAGTTTCTTTGTGCGAGTCTTCGTTTACTTCTAGTTGCAAGTGTGCTATAAGTACAAAATCTGGACACCCACTAAGAAAAACGACAGGTGAAAAATATTTATATGGTGAATAAATGTAGGATACTCAACTTGGATGATTCAAGATGGACGACTTCTCATCCGAGAGTCCGGTAATCACTTGAAACGATGCCCAAGGACACACTTGTAAATAACTGTAGCAATAAATGTCTCTGTCAAAATCAATAGGTATATTAAAACCAATGGAATTCTGCATTAAATAGGAGGATATTAACTGTAGGTTCACGTCTAAAGGCATGAGGGGGACGGCAGAATAAGTTTGAGCGACTCTAGACAAATTCTCACAGAATTTTTCTTAGGTCTAGTTGTTTTAAACCTGCATTCTAAGAATGATGCCGACTTGATCAAACAAACATAAGCAATAACTGCTAAGAGCATTAAAGTGAAATGTTTGTTGATAGTTATTGGAGGGCACGAATAAATCCTCAAGAGGCTCAACATTCAATCATTAAAGTTGACGATATAGAAAAGAGAATAGGTATTACATGGGAATTTCCTCCCTATAACTTTGCTCAATAAATATCAACATCTTCCCACGAATACGTTCACGATCAAGTAGGCATAGACGATCAGCATTAAAGCACTAACATTAAAACAGTTTAAAGCACGTTTTAAACAAAGACACGCATATGCAGCCACATTTAAAATAACGCAACCTTAAAATAAAGCAGTTCAAAAACTTAAAAACACCTTTGGTCATAAATAACTTGGCGGTCAGATTTCAATTTTCACTCACCATACCGTCTAGAGGTTTTATTTTTGCATTCTTGAGCGCTATTATTCATGGCCTTTATAATAATAAACAAAATTTAAGGTTCCCGATGTTGACATATGAAGCAAAAACTGGCCTCTACTACATCTTAAACGTAATAAAACTGTTCTGACGCTAGAGAACAGTCAAAAGACTATAGCCTCCATAACACTCATCAAAAGTGTCCCATAAATTTCTGAATGAGTAATGTTGGAAACCCTTCCATTTATATCGCTTTCCATTAAATTTACAAATATATGTGTAATATATAGTTAAAGGTGGCGTAAAAGAAAACATTAAGTACATTAAATCACGCTTCCTCTGAAGATCAAAACATGTGATTCCTTAAAACTCCCATGGGCGTTCAAAGTTCATAAGAGAAAATATAATGGATTCAAAATCATTAATATGTCGCACAGTCCGTCGGCTGTTGAGAAACGTTGCTTGAACGTACAATTTATAGCCCAGAAGTTTCATTCATTGGAACTATGTTTCCAGGGAGAGTGCATGAAAGTGAAAATTCAAGCGGCTATAAAAATATTCATTTTAAATAGGGCGTTTAGCTAAGATTTATAGTTTTTAATTATTATGCGATTGTTTAAGGTTTTAATTCATTTTATTAATAACTAGATGAGATTAGTAGACTTTCCTTTCTTCAATTTAATCCTAAGCGTATCAGCATCCTGAGGTGCATTTAAAATTTATTTAGGAATATCATGTTAAATGTTTGAAATTGTTTTGCAATTCAATAACCTGGACGCTAAAAGTTCCCCTAAACGGGTCGCGTTGTAGATTCGCTGGACCAACACGGGGGACACATCAGGGCACGGAAGGCGTTATTCGGGTTGAGCTCCCATGATAGATGCCGAAAATGGGAGCGGGATGCCACGCGTAGATGCAGGCTCACGCCGCACCAGCCACTTTCAATTTATGGTGCTCATACTCCGTGAGATCTAATCCAGGCACCACTATGTTATGGAACATACGGTAAACATCGAAGTAACCGATGGTCAAACTGTCGTGGGCTAAATGGCATTAAGAACATACTTTTATTATCATTAACCTTTCGGGTCAGTATTTTAAAGTACGGTACTAGTGAAGACAATGGTATTTTGTGCAATACATAAATAATAGATATTTTCAGTTAAGTTATACTAGGAGAATGACTTGATTATTCTAAAAATGGTAGTATACCATAGTCCACGAAACAATTTCCGTTTATATTTCATAGTTATATTTTCTCTACAGCGAATGTGTCACCATTCATATATTTAAAGCTTCATACTGTTTTAAATCAAGTGTTCTGCTGGTTTGAAGTAATACATTTGTTTTCGTGATACATTTATAACTATTGCTGACAGTTTCGCCAAATGACTGTGTAGCAGGTTTTTGGGAATTTCTTGAACAAAAAGAAACTGTCTTTATTTGCCTACTTACAATAAACTGCTTTACAGTCTCGTTGGTACACGTAAAAAGATGCATTTTAAACCACATCGGTGAGGCATTTCCATGACTATCTCATATTTCAAGCTTAAGATACCAGAGTAATCGAATCTTCTTGTTGTATTTCTACACTAAATTGTAAAAATCTTTTTTTTAAAAATTCCACTCTGTTTTACTAAGTATGCACTACACCAAAAATATAATTTTGTGTATAGACAAGCAATGAACAAAATAAATATACTTTCTTTGGGCTGCCCCTTTATTATGGTTATCGGTGTGTAAGGGCTTTATACATTTTAGCAAGCTCCCGCTTTAGAAGTAAAAACGGATCGATCCGTATTTGTCGTGTCTTTAAACTTTAAATATATTCTGCTAAATAAGTTTCCAAGAGGATGTAAATTCCACAGTTTTTAAAAATTCATTGCTGTTTTAAATTATATTTCCATAATTTTTTGCATTGCATTCAGTCCTGCTTCCGTCGATAACTGACGGCTTTTTTTATTTCCTAAAGATTGAAAATGGAGACCAGATTGAATCGTATATAACTGCACTGACCGTGGTTATTCGAATATATTATTACCGATTTTGGTCCTTGTTTATAAGTCATAATAAATTAGCTATTTAGGTGAGCAAAGTTTTTCTAAAAATAATGATCGCTTATCCACATAATAAAATCCGAAAGCTCTGCCTTTAAAAAATGACCGATCACCCATGTTTTCTACTAAAAGGGTGAGAATTATCCATTTCTGAACACTCAAATTCTATTTTGTTTTCCACAATTCTCTTTCGGTATTTGTGTCATTTTATTGGTCAAATTGTTACTATTTTGACAAGATTTCTAAAGCTACACGAACATTATCTAAAGCCATACATATGCGCACAATCATTAATATACAAATAAAACTGAACTTTTTAAGTGCAAGGACATCAGATCACTACAATAAGTAAAATTATATGAAGGATAATTGGGAACCGCTGGATTGAGCTCATTAAAAGAACTTAAGCCACTGCAGGTTTTTCGTTAAAGCCGTAACCAAAGGCGAAGGAAATAGAAGAATATTAATATATGTAAACATCCTAGCAAAAACTGCACGTAGTTATACATCTTTATGTGATGCATATTAAACTATAACAAATTCCACCTCATTATCAAAAACTGTAACGGAAGTTAATAGTTATTTGATGGAAAGAGTGAAGTATAATACACTTATGGGAAAAAAACGAACGATTGGATACTTATTAAGTCTGGCAACTCACCATTTATAAGTTAGTACCCTCGTTGATTGAATGAGGCCAATTTTCAAGGAGAAATTAGGAGCGGGCAGTTTTTAAGACTGAAATAAAGAGTCATACGTGACTTCAGTTTACAAAAGGTTACCCTCAAAGTGCCATTAAAATAGTTTAAAAACCTAGCAATTTACATGTATGCAGGTTTACATGGCTTTAAATCATTTCTCGACAATTTTATATGAATCGAGCTACCTAAATCTTTTGTTGTGATACGCATGTAAATAAATTAAACTGACATCTCGGTTCCACACAAAACCATGAGAATAGTGATTACAGCTTGAATAAAATGTTGCACACAACAATCGTGCGTGACGGGATTCCGAACTATAATTAAATCGGATGTTTGTTGGTAAGCCAGGTTTGTAAGAAGGTTATTTAAAAGGCAAAGAGCTAATGTAGAAACTTTGTTTTCGTGTTTTTAGAGGCTTTAGACGAGAAAGAATTCTCAATGATCGCAAATGCAAACATGTATGTTAAATACTTTTGTGAAAAGTTCTTCCTACATAAATTTATGGTCTTGGTAACTACGACTATACACGACGGTCCGTATAGTTCGCTCGGTAAGCTATAAACCACAATGGACAACATTTAGAATTGTTTTTCTCTCTATATAAAATGATATACAGCTTCAGTCAGCCATGATTTTACTCAAAATGACTATTGTTTCTCTGACAGAGAAAGGCCGTTCACAAAGACATTTGCTTATTTGCTAATGTACCAGATTGTGAAGTAGGCTACTCATCATTTAAGACTGCCAATTTAGCATCAGTTTAGGAGCTTCGTAAGGCCTTGCATTCGCTTCATTCATACTATCTTTGGGAAGCAACCTATAACTTTTAAAACAAATGACCTCCTGTTGATAGAGCTATTTTGCGTCATGCATGCCATCACTCCCATTCATTAGAGTGTACAATTATGTTCACTGGGTCAGTGAATCTCTTCTGTGAAAAATACTCAGTAGTCTCTACTTTGAATACCCAAATATCCTTAAAAGATCGAATTCACAAAGCTTATAGGAACAATAAAACAAAATCCACGTTCATTTAAAAACATTTGCGACTCCATATTACATACCATCAGTAGTGAAGAGGAATGTTTGATTTTCCTTATATGGGATGTATACAGCATTATTTTGGTAGCACTTAGTATTTTTTAAAAAAACGCCATTTTTCATCATATTATTTTTCTTAATGTTTTCTTTCAATACATTTGAATTTATCTGTACTTCGAAAAAATGTGAAAAATACCTACCAATTAAGTAGTAATTGTCAGCGAATATAGGTCTTAGAGAGGGTTTTATTCAAAAGCCAGCATCCTATCGTGACTGAAATATTTTGATGGTATGCTGGCAATAACTATTATTGTAACTCTCCTTAGGTTACCCTTTCGAGTTGGAAAGACCTTTCAATATTTCGGTCAACATTTAATTAGATAGGTTAGCTGCTGTGCATCGAAACAAAATTATAATAAGGACCTCTAATTATTGAGCCCTCATCCAAGGCTACGGCTTTGCTCTCAGATTTTCTCTTTTTCGACGTCAGTAATTATTTTGGCTGACGTGAAATTGATCCCTTGGCTCGTTTCTAAGGCATGGAAAGCCAATTGTGATAACTCGTCACACCGACGCACTGCCCGTATAGACTAGTTTCCTGTTCTTACTGTCCGCTCTGACAATAGGCTCGTATACGAGTTCGAAGGCTCAGAAAATTAAAGAAAGGGTTCTGACACCCGATGTGTCTAAATCTTCCGCACACAGGCCTTTGCCTCTCAAATGGACTCTTTTTTGCTCCGTTTGTAGTTTTGAGATATTTTGAATGAACATGAAAAAAATTGAAACCAAAATTCATTATTCAGCGCCTTCAGACTCTTGCATAAAACCTAATCTATAAAGCATGATTTAGTGCTGCTGTGCCAGGAAAAAACGAGACAAAAACTTATTTACAGGTTTTCTCCAGTCCCACTGCATTGTGGCATTCACTTAACGAAGTGGTTAATTTGATGAAGTATTTTCCATAAGACTCTGGACGCTCAGGTAACCCTAAACATGTTCGCCCTTGGATGTGTCAGCTGAGACCATAGAAGCGTCTGCGAAAATAATATACACACATTTAGTGTCCTTTATTCAGTAGGTCACGATAGCATTATGCTAAAAATCATTGAACTATTTAATTACGTCATATTTAGCGTATACTAAGTTTCTTCTGTGCTCTTAACATTAGAGTGCGAAGGTGTGCTACACGCTCCAGACACATGACGGTTCTAATCAAACTTCAAGTTATCTGAAAGAATGAAAAGCCTGAACATGAAGTCATCCTTTTATTTTTGGTGTGGCAAAAAGGGTAATTAAATTTTTCAGTTTCCTCGGAGAATAATCGCTTACTGCCATTTTATAAATGCTACACAGTCATACCAGAGTAGACGACGGATTTCAGCTCCAATATTCATATAGAATTTCGGACTGGTCATATAAAACTTCATTCCGACTAATGTATTCTAAGTAAGCGGTTAATCTTTGAGAACATTGAAAAATTTAAATTTAAAAATTGGCGTATCTACGAGAAAGCACACGAGGAATGCTGTGGCGTCTACTAATGAGTCAACCCTTCACAGCTGCCTCATGCAACGGAAGAATATAGGCAATGACCTATCAGTGCTTTGGACGAGGTTTTTAGTGCTGTAGGTATGATAAATCGTAAAAAACAACAATTTTACCATAAAAACGTCTTAGATTAACGACAACAGATCGCATGATATCATCGATTTCACCCGTGGTAAGTCAAGTCTTTTTACCTCACCTACTTCCTAAATGATTTCTCTACTGTGATTGCAGATTTATAGCGATGTCTTATTAAAAGATGTGCAACCACAGACAGTTAGTAGTGTATGTATTGTTATGTTAATATATTTTGTGGGGTCTTAGTCGAGTTTAGTTTGGTTGACTGCTAATTCTGTTAGTGTGAGCAAGTTGTAAATGAGCACATCAAACAGAGTTTCAAACATAGTTCAATTTTGAGAAGTCATGACGTGAATTTATGCGGACACCGAAAAGAAATGTGAAAAAAAGCACTTTAGGTAACTAGTTAGTAGATAAGTGGCTCGTTCAAAGTTTGGCATCCTATTTTGAATAAAATAAACTGAGGTTATGCTGTATGATAAGTGGCACGGCAACCCAACCAGCCTTTAGGTAATCCTTTCTAATCAAGAATCCAGTTCAGAATTTGGTTCAGCATTTCAGGAAATAAGCTAGTTGCTGTATATCAAATCAAAGCATTAAGCGGAGTTTACACAAGCAAGTGCTTTTTTTCTGGACGACTACGAACAGCTGGAACGACTTAAAATGGGAAAACTGAGGGTAGAATTGACTGAAAGTATTGGCAGAGAAAATAGGCTGAAAGTCACTGATGGCTTAAGGGTCCAGAATAAGGACCCTTTTCTGTAGTCAAAACCTGTCACAATGAAGGATGGTCTTCTCCAATGAAATGTTCATTAAAGGTTATGTCTGAAAATGTACAAAGTATCTTTAAGCGAATAAAATTAGCTAATGGAATAAAATAAGACATAGTTCTTTCACAGAAACGTGACTTTCTGCAGATATTGCTGACTCCAAAATATAACTTAAAGGATATGTACGATTCAGGAGATATAGACCGACCCAATGAAGAGCAGAAGCTGTAGGGCTCCAAGCAGTGAATGTGCTCGGAGCACTACAATCCTCAGACCAAATCCCGAACTGTAAGTAAAAGACAGAAGGCACCAGAATGAGGGATTTATTGTGCACAGAACCCTTGGTTGCTCTCTCAGGTAGTAGTGGCCACTGGCAAAGCCAGAGCTAGTGTTGACTGCGTCCAGCTACGCCTGAAAGTTATAGCAGCTGGTTAAATAGGTCTGTAGAGCAAGTCAAGTGTTTTCCAATGGGTGTGTGTTGCAGTACCCGCGTGGTGTCGTGTCTAGTGGCCCATACTGTGTCGGCCGAGGAAAGGGGTGTTCAATTGGCCCTTGGGCAGCCAAGACTATCAGGACGCACGCCTTATAGCCTTACAAAAATTTTTAATTAGTTTGGTGAACTTACAGGAATTTTTCACGTTTTAAGAAATTGCCACATTTTTCGAAAAGTAAGTATTTCTCAACAAAATACTATAAATTTTCACATTTCTTTAAGTTTTAAATTCTCTTAGGGTTGCTCATTAATATTTCAAAGCTTTGGTACATGTGTTGATGCCGGTTAGCGAGTGATTATCAAACTTTCGTAAAGTTCGGCATTTTGCATCGGTTAGATAACACATTGTAGTTTGTCCCTTGCAAGCTGACCTCTATGGCTGAGGTACATACTCCATCACGGTATGTGGAATTGTTGTCGTAACTCTATCTGCTAAGTGTCTGAACATTGACGCTTTCCATGGCATACCGTTCGCCTAATCAGACCTCTGACCACGAGCTCATTCACGTAGCTGAACTGTACAAAGCCGATGAGAATAAATATGTCCTTATCGTTGGGGATTTTAACGCTCCTGGTGTTACTCGGGAAACATGGACAGTGCAGGAGCTACCAGATAACCTAACTCACAAACTACTACAGCGAGCAACAGAAAAACCTCTCTGCGGGCTAGATACGGGCTAGATAAGTACAAAGTAGAACTGCCTTAAACGTATTTTTACCAGAGAGTAGATAAATATTCTAGACCTACAGAGCCAAGCGACCATATTACACTGTACTTCGAGTAAACATAGTTTTCCAAATCAGTTTGGTCTGATAGGTGGGAAGGAAAAAATTAGAAGGGACTATCAACGAATGAGGAGATATGACAGAGATATCATGGAAAACAGAACTACATGTCGGAAAAAATGACCATTGGAGGACTTTCAGCTCGTTACTGAAAAGAATTTATTACCACACTTTCCTCTCAGAAAAAGACAATCAAACTACCCTAGGATGGATAAACTCAAACTTGCAGGTCTCATTTACAAAGAAGTCGCCTTTGGTGGCGATACAGTATAACTGAATTCGATGAGAACTTATGAGAAAAAAAGCATCAATGCCCCATTTTAAAAGTAAGGCTACTGAGCTGTGAAGTGAGCTCAAACTGAACATAATGCAAACTTCGTTGAAACACAAGAACTGATCCTTAACCTTAGTCTTCAGATGGGAAACTGAAGACCGGACAGGTCAAATCATCCCTTCTTTCTAAATTCTTCAGTCTGTCTTCACCCGAGAGCCTAAGTCTTTTGCTGCCATTCCACCCGTTCGTCAACCAATTTCTCCCCCTTTTCTCCCCTCATCATCCTCCTTCTTAATCCCAAAAAGGAACTATACTTTTCATTGAACATTGTTAGGACCAAATAACTCCAACTGAAGCCTACCAAATTGCCTGAGCCGAACAGAATTCCCACAGTGGCAGTAGCATAAAGGCTACAGATATGAGTTATCCAGTAGAATCATATTTTGTGACTCCAGGAAGACCTTTGATAGCGTACCACATGATTTCTTTTTACAGAAGATTTGGGAGGCAGGAAGTTTAAATGAAATAGGTGTTTCTTGTCCTTCTGAGTACAGTAAGTTTTAATTTGGTAAATCTAGCTTGGAATGGACAAAATTGGATAGCGGTGTTTCACAGGATTCCGTGTTAGGTTAACTCCTTTTCCTGATTTATGTGAACGATTACATAAGCGAATTGCATTTTGAGACTCTCATGTTCGCAAATGAAATACAAATAAGGACGGAAGTCAACCATGTTAATGACGCAAAGAATTCGCATTCGAGCATCGAAACTGAATGCTTGTTCAAACAGATGCTTTTTAAAGTTTATTGTGTCCAACTGCGAAATCCTTCACCTCAACACCGGTCGAAAGTCCTCTTTCAAACATCAGTACTTTCGTAACGCGACTACATGTCGTAAGCGGTTGATAGGAAATCCTCATGCGCAGTGAGACGTTCGGATACATTATGATAAATTTCTTTCTCAACGTATTCACTCTCTTCCATGGCATATTTCGGAGCCAAAATAATCATTAAATTTTTAATTTGCTTAGTAAAAGACCTGGTTGGTGCATCACAAATTAAAGGGACCAGACAGCACAGCAGAGTACGGTTGGTTTCATCAACACGCCAACTAGACCTAGCCAGAGATGATAACTCCTCAGTCAGTGGTCTGCACATCCGACGGCTGTCAATAGCCCTAATTAGTTCCAAAAACAAATATTTCACTAAAAAACAAATGTATAATTCTACATAGGATATGCCAAATCTAGCACTAAATTGTTGATGTATAGAGGCCCATCAGTGTCTTCATAGGCAACTACGTTATCGCCTCTTGCGTGCATGGGAAAGACGCGTACCTGCACAGTCAACTGCCTAAGAAGCCCTAAATGAGCGTACTCACCATAGCCCATTGCCGTGACCGATGGCGCATTGCTTGTCCCATCCCACAGCATTCCACCTTACAAAGACAGGTCAGGGATCAACTGTCGAATAAGTTCGAGAAGAATTGTCAGATGAATTAGGAGTATGTGCGAGCATATTGTCCAAGAACACAGGGCATCTCGTAGGATCAGCTCCTCTTCAGTGGGAGGAGTCCATGTAGATTCTTCGAGCTTCGTGCCCGATGCCGCAGGTAAAACCTCGTCTCTTCGTCAGAAGAGGAAATTTCGGTGTCGGTAGACGAACTGAAGGAAAGAGAAGAAATCACAAGACAATGACAATGAGTCGGACGGACACATGTTTCTCATATTCACGGCAATTTGTTATAAATCTTCTTGCACCAGGCGCTCAACACGGCTTCTAATTTTTTTCATATATACTTCGGCAAAAAAGGAAGCATGACTGTTAGGTCTCTGAAGGTGATTAGAGGAAAAGACTGCTCGAAACGGCAGATAAATGGTATAATGCTCCTGGTGATCATTCCTTCATCATCATCTTCTTCTTCTTCTTTTTCTAAAAAAACAAAAATTTAGTATGCAGTCAAATAGAAGAGGAAATTCAAGGTATTAAGGCGTGCGTTCATCATGTTGGCTGAGCAGGAAATTGTGTGGAACTACCTTGAACGATGGAAAAAGACACAGAGATCTTGGTATATGGAAAACTAAAAACCAAAAGTCATAAGAAAACTGAAAAACGATGGTACAGAAAGCAACTATTACTTTCAACTGGATCAGCTGCGCATTGAAAATATTTCCTCCTTAACACTTCGGAAGACATTTCGGTGTCTTATCAGGACTATGGAATGCCAGCCGTTACACCATGGACTTAAAAGGATACTGACCTTGAACTGGTGCAACTCAGGGCAAAGAAGAGAGTCGATGTTGTAAAACATTTTTTCGCACCAAGAGAGGCTAAATCTGCTTGAGTTATTCCCTCAATATCATAGGGCACTAAGTTGCCACCTGCTCTCGACATTCCAGATTATCCGTGCCCAAGGTTTCTCACCGAGACCGCAGGACATATCTGAATTCACTTTTGGAAAGCAATTACACGGTAATTTATACAAAGTCAAAAGAGAACGCACGTGGCAAGACAGTAGGAAGTTGTCTCTCAGCAAACGGGTAATCTAGCCATGGGGCTTGCCAACAAGTGAGATGGTGACATCCAACACCATTTACATGTTTAAAAAGGGAACTTTTTCACGCAATTTTTTACACAAATCGTCTTTTACAAGATGATTTCTAACAGCTAGTGTTCCTTAAAAGGGCTGCGTTGTAGATGCGCTGAGTCAACACGGTGGCCAAATCAGGGTGTGGCAGGCGTTCTTATTCTGGAATGCGGTCCCATAACAATTGTCGAACATGTGGGTGCGCGTGCCCAACATGGACACGCATAGGTGCCAGCTCATGCCGCACCCCGCTCTCCCACTCCGTGAGAGATGATTCATCTGTACCCCATCCCGCCTCCGGTCTTCTTGACTATGTCTTGACACTGGGCGCAGGCGGATAAACGAAGAGAGAGAGAGAGTGCGGTAGAAGCAGTGCAAGTTAACTATCACTTAAAAATAAATTTGATTGCAAGTCACCGTCCCTGCATCACCCTTCTGTGGAGCATACGGTGGACATCGTCGGAATACAACACTTGAACTATCTAGCAGCCAGGTTTTTTAACACATTTGTCATCTATAATCCTTTTGTATAGAGTCACAGTGAACAAAAGTAAATATTTTTTGCTAATGTTGCATCCTGAATGGACCACATTCTTAATATTTTCAACTTTATTTCGAGTTTTATAATGCATAATTTTTGTACATAAATATAGTCATCAAGGGCTCTCCCTGCAAACATTCACATATAATTTTAGAAAAGTATTCAATCAGTTGTGCAATGCATATGATTTATTCTAGTTCAATTTTGGAACTGCAGGGAAAACGTATTGGTTTCGTGGAGTCAAAATTAGGCTGCCAATGTAATTTTGGTACTTAACTTATACAGATATTAATATGGATTTCAGCTACAGATTTATTAGACGGATGGATATATTTTTTATGCTCCCTAGATTAAGTAACCTGTATGATCAAAATTGCCAGCAAGCCTTCTATAGAAGATTTTTCCACTTGTGGCACACAGAGTCTTCATGTACAAAATAATTATTTTAAATATTACTTTCGAATTAAATGTAACATTTTAAGTTTGCATACTCTTTCTAGTTTGAGCTTTTCGGATTGTCGATGCACTTATTTCGAAAGCGGCATTCTGCACAATTGATTGTCCTACAAAGACTGTTGAAAGGTTTAATTACTGAAACGAAATCTTAGCTGATATAAACATTTCCTGATCAGAGGTCTACTGCAGGTCCGTTATCTCAAAATGTGTACACCCCTGGAGACCTCACACGCAGTTGCAAATTTCTATGAATCGGATGACAAAGTAAGGTCCAACGGTGATCAGCCAGATCCTCAAACCGCGCAGCAATTACTTTACTGCTAAACACGCAAAGCAGAAAACGAAATTCTTCTGTTTAGGCGGATAATTCAAACCTGGCTGATGATTACCCATTTAAACGAAATTCTTTGCCGAGATCCCTCGCTCTCCAAAGAAAATGGATTCGAGGTCATGGATCCCAATTCACTTGTCAACCTTGCTCGCTGTTTGGACGGTGTTAGGCCTTTTAAGAAGTCTGAGGAGACAAAAATACTGCTCAACATTTTTACGTTATTAAATGAAATAGATGCAGTCCTACTTATGACACGATATCATTTTATACGTTTAGCAGACAAAGAAAATGTCTAAATTATATAAGATGACGCAAGGTCCCTCCAGGCAACAAATGGTATGTTTGGGGACCGAATTCATTTATCCTCTGCGAACAAGAGCAAATGTCGAATTTGATGTTAGGTTTGACGAACTGCTCATCCACTTGCAGAAGGGAGAAATAGTGTGCGCAACGGAACGATGTCATGTGTTTTGATACTCAATTGAAACAAAGTTTTAATAAGACCACTGAGACCTCCACGTCTCGGGTCAGCATGGGCTTGGGCGTTCGTGGCTGTTAGTCCAACGTAGTAATTGTTTAAAATTGTTAAATAAGTTGAAAAATAGTTTAGTGACGTCAGTGAATTACAGTCATGGGATAGAACCTCACAATGACTTTGGATATGAAGGTTGAACTCCCTGAACTAGCCTTAACTATGAAATACGATACTCTGCAGCGGTCATCCCTGATGTCTTGTTCAGGACAATAGCGTCCCAGAGACGATAACATGTAGAAAAGTAAAAAAGGTAACCAACTCAATGCGAAGATTCCAAAAACGCAATGGCTTGCTTATTCGTAAAAACGATAGAGGGACACGGCAGGTGAAATATGCAGAAAGAACCAGATGTGAATCCCACTAGCAAATATTGCTTGAAATTTTTTGACTATTATATTGGGGTTTAAGGATGGGCACAAATTAAATAACATGGCAGTAAAAGAGGCCAATATGTCGATCATAGAGGCCTTATTTGCGTCCTAAGCCACAGTGTTCTCTCTGCCACAGTCTCTTGAGGATGCCATTATCCGGGGACATAAGACATCTATTAGATGCATGAGTATGAGGTCCAAAATAGACCACCAATTAAAAGGTTCACATTTTATTACTAAACTCTGCTTTCCCTTAAAGGCTGAAGCCAAGTAAGGGAGATAAGCCGAATGTTATAGACACAGATTAATAAACAAACGAAGCTAAGGAAGGGGCAAACGATCGTTCTTCGGCCGCAATAAATTGCGGGCATTTTGAAGGTGGTCTCTGAACAGACACGTAACGAATGTGTAAGATCAACAAGTCATGAGTACCTCAATTTTTGCAAGCCCAGCTGATCTTCCGAAAACTGGGATAGGAAATTTTCAGTAGCCAATCGCCCAATCAATTAAAAGAATACTTTTTTATATTCGTTCATTAAGCATGGTAGATATTGTCTACTCCTATAGTAACTTTATGATAACAACATTATACTACGTGCATTTAGACTTCCTTAAATTAAAAGTTCTGGCTTTTATACCAGTACAGTCACACGAGTGAAAAGCCGAAATTTAAATGAGGATCTTATTACAGGAAATAGAATAAAGGGAATGGTTTGGAGTAACTGATGCACTTTGGAAGCTTTTAGGACTAGTGCTATTGATCTCTTATCTAACAAAAGTAAGGTCATGCGTAGTTTAAAAATAGGTCATTTCAAGAGCTTATAGCAAATAAACACAAAGCTGTTAACTTGTTCCAATAGGCCCTGTTGAAACTGATCGAGTGAAATGCTAAAATTACAACTTAATCACTTAGTCAACTAAAACTTTAATGGAGGTTCAATGTTTTCAGGAATTTAATATCTTTAGAAAGGCCCAAAAATTTGTTTACCTGACCACATCTTTAATGGAGGTCTACCCGCTAAATCATATTTATGTGTGGTCGCTAAGAAGACGGCTCCTATTTGACACGTCTTAGCCTTACGCAAATAAGTACATCAATCACGCAAAAGATTGAAATGCGTCGGTCTGGTCTATGTTCAGACACTGACTAGTCACGTGGAGACGTGAGTAGCCACGTAGTTCTGGCTCATCCTGGCTATATTTGTTCCTTATTGCATATTAACAGTCACTTTTGGCTATTCTGACACTCCCATTAACCGCCATTCCAATACCACGCCATGTCTGAGTCAGTAAAGTCAATGCTCATTAGGGGTCAACTTATCGCCTACTTTCTGCCACAAAAACAAAATGTGCCTATGCTTGGTCTAAAAAGCATTCTTATATTTATTGAAATTTGCATAAAGTTTTCAACAAGTGGCGGAATCAGAGATTGAGTTCGATATTAAACTCATCGCACATCGAGAGGACCTGCGAGATCTGGTTGTTCTTTATTATATGGTTGAAATGCAGATTGGTCAGTGTTCTAATTAAACAAAGCGCATGAAATATTTCAGTGAATCGTTTTTTTCCATATCACTACGCGAGTAAAACATTGATTGACTATTTTGGAATTTGGTTTAAGGCGGTTCAGAAAGAAGTGATATAAATAATTTCTCTAAAGCCGTTTTTCTTAAACTATCGTCGTCAACTGCAGCTTTTATCTTTAATTCTGGTTCTATTAAATTTATTTTATGGCAAAGGGAGGCTAAAAAACGTTTTTGCGGCTGCTATACAGAACCTACAGATGGCAAAAAAACCTAGAAAAGTCTATATGCTGAAACCAGAATTTTCTGTTCTGTTCTGAAATGATGGAAGATTTGAGTAGATGGCATATAACTTTCCTTAGTCTTTCTTTTGTTCAATAAACAAGTTTATAGATTTGGAATATAGGTTTTTCTGTAAATCCGAGTTTGACAAAAATAAAACGAAAGATTTATATATGTCCCTGAAAAGCCCGTATTATGTGGTAGCCTTTATTACACGCGAATACCGATTAAGAAAGCATAATAAAACCAAGCATAAAAAACCAGACCCTTTTGCTTTTTACCGACACGGCACATTCACACCTGACGAGGTTTGTGTGCAACATTGAAATAATGACTTCAAACGTTATGAATGCGCTTATTTTGACATAAAAACAGGGGAGTTTATGGCAACACAGACCATACGCAAAGTAAAACTATTCCAAGAGAGGGTTTTAAAAAAAACCACTTGTAATGACGAGGCATCTAGTATGGAATTCATACCATACCTGGATGGAGGCTGCCTAAAGTTGTTCGACTGGACTTTCTGCCATCGAAGCTGAACGATTCGTTAGTTTCGTTTTTAAATTTAAAAGGCCTGAATAGAGAAAATTTCCCTGTTATTTATATCACATACCCGCTATAGCCTTGAAAATCAGCATGTATGTTCTGTTGGCCATCATGTATTTTGCAGATTGGCAGCAGTTTGAATAAGAAAATAACTTATTGATTGGCGTCTATTGCTAGTACACGCCCTACCATAGGCTTTACGCACTTTGGTATGGCATGTGATAAATCTTTGAGACGGTGTAAGTGGCTGTTTAGGAGATGTGTGCGGTGGAAACGAAACTACGGTGATGCTTTCTACACATGCCAAGGCGGCCTTATATGTTACTGGCAGGGCTGCGCTGAAAAGTGGTTGCTGAGTTGGATTATTCATTTATCACACAGAAGTCAAAAGATCAAAGCTTAAAAGTACCCTTAATACGTCATAGTATACGCAATGAAATATGCTTGTACTTGGAGTCATTGCACGGCAAAAAATGTGGCTACTTTGAATTATGGTCTCTCATTATGCAAAAAACTAACCTGCGACTATGCGAAAAGATCTTTGTTGAGCAAATTCAAAAAATCTGCCCAACTGACTTGAAACTTTCACATCCTAGTAAGGATATGAAAGTGTATTAGCCAAACTACGATAAACCCAAAGTTTGAGTGATTGGAAATCATAGAAGTGCAACAAATTTATTTGCCAGAAAAACTGAAGCCTCTGATCACCTTTAAACCCAAAGCTACCCGGTTTTTCAACTATAATGCTGAACTCCGTCAGAAGTTATGCGAAGAAATCCGATGGCTGGTTTCTTGATCTAAAATAAAGTTCATTTGGTTGAAAATCTAAACTCATGGAGAAAAATGCCATAAACCTGTAGCGAAACGGAAAGACACGTATTCATTTCGGAGTAAGCAAAGTGCAGATACTACTCCGCTTACGAAATTTCTACATAATATTTTCTGAAATAAAAACACAGAACGCCGCAGGTCCAATTTGGTTTTGTTGGGCTTCAGTCAATTTAATGATAGGAAAATATGCGCATTTTCTTACTTTCTGGCTTACATGTGGATTTAACTATGAATATAGCCTAGTACTAGGTAAAAAATGTTAAATAATGATTTATAAATATTTTGAGTTGCAAGCGGCTCTTTGGAACCTTACTCGTTCGTAAGTTAGAGTGTATGTAATGTGCTCACATAATCAGCCTTCAAAAAAATTACAAAACACGTGGTCACAAAAGCACTGAGTATTTGCTTTGACGGGTAATTGTAGGTTGAGGCGTTTTTAAAATGAAACATGTAACTTCATGATGTACGAAGTAAAGAGCGCAAACTAATCGACTATAATAGGATATTGGTTCTACTGAATCAAATCGTTTCGCTGGGTTTTACCACTGTCAGAAATATATGGAATACACCGAAGGACCAAAAACGCATCAATGCTTCATATGAATTCAATGGTTAAAATGGTACCAAGTAAATAGATGACAAGCCATCGCACGAATTTCCTTGCATTTGACCATACTTTTTGCCTCAGGGCCAAAAAAACATTATTGGCATAAGAGAATCCTCATACTTGCTATTTAGTGAACTCAAAAATCCTTTATGGCTTGTTTTAGTAAAAAAGAACGTGTGAAGCTCTAACTGCTTCCTTTATAAAGTCCAAACGAAACACTTTCTGAAAAATAGCTAGTTTATACAAACAATTTTCCTTCCTGACCCTTGTTTAAATTAGGGTTCGAAGCTAGTGATTGTTTTACTTAAACCCAGATCATTCGCTTGCCCTTGTTACGCTCTACATCGTAAAATTACTAATGTTGTTGTTGTTTGAGAATTCTGCCCTCACAATCCGCACATCCAGTACAACCTGGAGGATTATGGCCAGCAGACAAAAACTCTTTTCACTTTTATGTTGAATTTTAATCAGAATTGCCCTATTACACCCAAATTCTTAAAATGGCCCTTATGAGAGCAATCCCGCTTCAATTTAAATTGCTCTCAATCTGTT
Organism: Schistocephalus solidus; assembly: GCA_017591395.1. NCBI lineage: Eukaryota > Metazoa > Platyhelminthes > Cestoda > Diphyllobothriidea > Diphyllobothriidae > Schistocephalus > Schistocephalus solidus. The sequence goes on from WEDG01001596.1 coordinate 189,557, forward strand.
GGCGCGAAATGGCATAGGTAGTTTAGACCACAGAAAATAATATTAACATAAAGATACAATTTACCTTACTTTATCCATTTAACTACCCACCAACGCAGCAGGCTAAGTTGATAGGGGAGGCCCTGGCCGCTACAACCTTCTGACCCGTTTCCGAAGAAGGAGAGAATAAGTGGGACGCCAGTTGAGAGGGTAGTTTATTATGAGCAGAACTATCTCAGAAGGTGATGGAGGAAGTTGACTGCCGGACGAGGGCACGTCCAGCCGCCGCGTCTGCGACGTCCGCAAGTCTGTGCGAGACCTTGGGTTCGTCGCAGTGAGGTCAGATGTGAGTTAGCCTTGAAGATGATTAACCGGTTTGGACAGCCAGGATTGTCGAGGGCCAGACAGCCATTGGTGCACACCTGCATTTAGACGCGAGAGGTTCAGCGTTCAGCATGGGCACGGCGTTGGGTCGCTACACGGACTGGTGTGCCAGCGGAAAATAGTGAATTTCGTATGCTTATATAACTTCAAATCTCTAGAAGGCGAAGGACTTGTCATTTCTAAAGAATTCAGCCTAGTCACGTGTTTTTTTATAGGTATTAAGCATGGAGTGGTCTGACCCCTAAACGGGCCACGTGGTAGATGCATTGGACCAAAACGGGGGCCACATCAGGACCCGGCAGGCGTTATTCGGGTTGCGCTCCCATAACAAATGCCGAACATGGGGGGTGTGGTGGCACGCCTATGGGTGGCTAGGGCCTATGGGCCCCAAATGCGCCAGCCACCTGCGCCCTCTCCCATCTCCGGTCTTCTTGACTCTGTCTTGACACCGGACAAAGGCGCGGGAGGAGAAGAGAGTGCGGTAGATGCTGCGTAAGTCTACTATCACTTTAAACTAAATCACGCGCAAGTCACCGTCCCTGCACCATCCTTCCGTGGAACATACGATGGACCTCGTCGAAATTGACGGTCGACCTGTCGCGTATGGAGCAGGCAATTCAAGGAATTCTAAGCGGACTAAATAAGCGTTCTTCGAGGCTTCCGTCAATAGCCGACCATATTTTAGCAAATAAATATTATTTGCAGAGGCCAGTACTTTATTGTTCCTCGTAGGGCTACTTTTGTAGCTCAGAGCATCGTTTATGGTAGCGAACAAAGATTTATTTTTGATTTAAAATGTTTGACATCTTTAAGAGATAGACTAATCTTCACAGTCCAGCGTTAACGTCATCAGTCCTGTTCTTCTGCATGTGGTCATTTCAACCACATAGACTGTTTGAATTTCAACTTATACAGCTATCCCTCTGTATATTTGGGACTTACGTAATCTGGAAGTTGAGGTAATTTCTCTGAAGTAATTTTTAATATCGAGTTTCTGACACATACCCTTTGCTCAGCTGCTGGGAAGAAGCTTCCAATAGGCTTCTTATCAGTGCCTCGGTAATCTGTTCTCTTTTTGCTTTAATGGTGTTACACGTTATCCTTCGAGTAGCACTACTAATTTTCCTCTTTGTAACTATAAAATCCTATTTACAATTACAAATTTAACAGAACTGCCTTCTCGGTAAGTTGACGATAATTGATATTCGGGGCTGTCTTTTATTTCGTCAAAAAGGTAACGTTACAAGCTGGCGCTAGATAGCCCACATCCCTTGCATGCGATCGAGTTGTGTTATTAAACGGACCAACGCTTGCCAGGAATTATTCATTAAAGTTATGGCAACACCTGCACGCTAGAAACCCATAGCCAATCATCAGAATCTTACTGCTGCTCCCCAGTTTCCCGTCAAGTGCTCACAACTGTATAATTCGATTATATTTAAACAGTCCCAGCATTTAATCAACCACATGGTATCCTATGGTGTTAATTTCTCGCTACTACCTATTTGGCATGACCTTGAAGCACACATGAACTGTCCAAAACGCCATGCATAAGTGATCATAGGCACGATAACCAAAACATTTCTCTATCAAAATTACGAGCTTACTGCCAGCCTTTTACAATTAGGCGGATTTTGGTGCTAAATATAAAAATAAACTCGTGGTGTGCATAATATCTGCTTCTTTTTCTCCAAATCCTCAAGAATAATCGATCGCTCGGTTAACTGAGAGTCCAATAAATCGCCATTTATTGCTTTCGCGAAGGCATCAAAATCGGTAATTGACGACGAAGGCTTGTTTTTTTCAGTTGTAGCATTTTTTTTATCTTCCTTACTGAAGTATGTAAAGTTAGGCTAAAAATTTCATGAATTCGAAAAAGCGCCCCTTTTTATTGGCTGCAAGCTGATTGTATGGCTATACGCACGTAATCTCCCTTTATTAATTCACTGTTTCTTCATTAACAATAATCCTCGGTAACTGCATGGCATAACGTACATTTATTTCCAATTCAGTGTGCCGGTAACCAAGGGGATTACCATGGCATTACAGTGACTGAAAGCAGTATCGATTAGGAATTTAACACATTTTATTTACGTTTACTGTTAACAAAACAGGAAACCACATTTTGAACCTCAAACACGTGAACACCGTGGTGTCCGACAATGTTTAATCCCTTACAGTCCGCAATTTTCATTTGTATAGTCAATGGTTTGGGTTGCAGTCAGAAAGATCTGCCATTTCATTCTTTAAAGCAGAAAGGGATTAAAAGCCCAAATATGCTATACAACAGTTTCTTGTGGTGAATCCCTTTGCCTAATAGCAAGTGCCAGATATTTTTCCATAGAGGTTTTGTTCCAAATCCGTTTATCAAGGCTGATTTTTTGTTTATATAAAGGCTATCCAGCACATTTTACATAATTAAAATATCTTGGTAGCTTGAACATAACCAGAAACTTTGAGAAGAATGTGGTGGTAGCCACACATTTTTAAAATTCTGTTGACACATCACATAAGCACAAAATTCAGCAAATCATATGTCTGGGCACTTAAAGTGCATATAATTCAATCTAAAGAAATAATTAATAACGTACGATGCGCAACTAAATTTCTCAATTGGAATATATTGAGAGACAGCTTATAATTTTGTTCAATTTATAGTGTTTTCTGAAACTTAAAGAAGCCTAGTATATCACGCAGTATAACTAGTACAAGAATTTAAAATTACATCAAGGAATATACCTAATACAATAAGGTATATTAAAAGCTCACAGGTTTTGTGACATATAAGCTTCTAACGACACTAGGTAAATTATCCTGTAAAAAAGAAATACAAGAAACGATAATTGGGTTCACTTTATTTGCGTTCTAATACACACCCGTTTTATCTACTGTCTAGTGTAAAATGTCAATTGTGTATTCCATTCTTCTGCTTGAAATTAAAACAATGTACCTTTACTTAATACTATAATTGGCATATTGAATGCATGCAACAAAATAATTTTGAAAAATAAATAAATATTAAGTAAATAGATATTTTTTAAATACTGCAATCTTGTGACATTCATTACCAGAACATTTATACCTTCCATTAATGAACTTTCGAGACATGCAACTTTTTGAAAAATCTTACTATAAAAACAACATTTTATTTCTCATTCTTAAGAAAATCCCAATAATTTTGCAAACATTGCGGCCAATAATCACTAAAAAGCTAAATTCGTACGATACTTAACTCGATAAAAGTTGCTAGGACGATCTTCAAAGTCATCGTGTTGCGGTGAATTAATTTTCCTTATACGGAAAGAAAGCTTTTTTATTTTAATACAGGTGCCGTTAACTCTAGGGAAGGATACTTGAACAGGCTTTACGTCGCGGTTGTATTGGACGGTCAGAGCGGCGCAATGGACTTATCATATCAGCTGCAAAGTTTATGATACAACATAGGTTTCTATAATTTAATATTGTTCTTAGCCATGCGTTTTTCTGTAAGTGACTGACAAATAGCTCTTCTTGAACAATCTCTGGGATTTGGGAAAATCCGCTGGAAAGTCTTCAAACAGTTTCTTGTCTTCACGAAGTTGGCTTTACTCTAACTGTATGAGGGCCGACAAAAGAAAAGGTTATTCGTCAGGAAGATGGTTTTATTAAAATGCATCGTACATATAAGAAACGGCAATGCCAATTTTAATAAACGATCTCCTACATATAAAAGTTGTAACTTTTAAGATGCAGTGAGATCACTACCAGTCCTCAGACACACTTGAGCAATTCAGGCTCCATCATTTATATTTATAGTAAATTGTAGTGCATACGAGAATGTATCAAAAAACGCAAATAATTTTGTGTAAGTACGTGGGTTATCAGGGCTGCCTTCTCTTGCCTTAGAATTTTAATAAACATCTTTTCTGCTCAAGTATCAGACAGAGTGATTTGTTTCCTAAACCCTCTCCAAAAGATCTCGGTGATTTCCCGATGACAAACTTTAAGGAGCAACACCTCCATGAGGGTTTATTTTTTTCGCCAGTAAAGGCATCGTACATACTGGATTTGGTCCTCATTTCAGCACGAAGAAACACCATTTCTATTTAACACTCTTGAAGCCAGAGCGTGAAACAGTGAGAAAAAACGAACTAAGTTGTGGCTATTGGGGAACTGGCAGCTTCATTATGGCAACCACCCAATCAGGAAACAGGACGACGAATGCCCCACCAACTTAACATGTGGGTCTTGCGATTAATTTTGAGATGTGTAAAAATTCCCCTGGCTTAACCTTAACAAAAACCCTAACATAAAAGTAAACTTCATCGTTAACCCTAGCCCCTGCCTAGACGTAAATTCTACACTTAAAACGTACCCAAACCTTAACCCTTAATAAAATCCGGACCTTTACCCTAAGTCCTACCTTAACCTCAAACCTAATTCCAATCTTCACTTTAATCTTAGCCCTAATTTCCACGGAATTGGGTGCAAATCACATGCATTGCGGGCGGTTTCTATTCCGTGTCCTGATAAGCGGCCATGCAAGTCATCCTTACGCGAGTCTGCCCACACACATTTTAAAATCAACCGTTTTTTGTGAAAAACGGTATGACAACGCTTACGGGCTCCACTTACCCCTCACCTGCGAGTCCTTCGTTTTTCCAATAGTGAACAAAAACATAAAAGGAAAGCATTTTCCAAAAGGTAGAGGTGGTTATAAAAATTCGCTGGAGGCGCCTCAAATCACTAGTAAAAAAGAATATAAAAAAATGTTTCAAACAATGGGAAACCCTTTGGGACAAGTGTATATCATCTAATGGGCGGTATTTTGGAAAGAAATAATGTTCTTAGGATGTAACTTTTAATTTTAAAAAAGTAATATAAATAATTTTCGTTCGTTTTGGGCACAACCTCATATGTAATACCTGGTTGTCAACTTGGCATCTAACAATTACTAGATGTTTTTAAGTTTTAATGTGTCCCTGGTGCTCAACTAAACCTGGTTCCATCCGCTTTCACCACGTCTGCTAACTTATACTGAGTAAGAACCCTTACAAACACCAGTTTGCAGTTGAAAAACGCAAACAAAACAGTTTTGTAGAATTTACTGTGCCAAAATTCCAAGACGTGACTATTTGCTTCGAATCCATGCTACTTTATTTAATTTCTTGGAAGAAATTACTTCAACAAAAACTTTCTGAAAGAAATACGTGATGCTCTTACGCATTAAAATTCATTTGATATTATGCTGCTTATGGTTGGAAGAAGCTTGCATGCGTTTGTGGAGTGCATGCAGGTATAGTAATAAAAAGTCAACAAACTTGCTATATAGGTCCATTATTTGCTACATGATTTTTGAAGATACCCCTGTTCCCAAAGATTTTTATAGGTATTATATCACGCGCTGTACCTTGTTTTTGAACGGCGTATACGTTTCGGTTTAGGCTACGATGGTATCATGTTTCGATCATAGTAAGGTATTAAAGTATAGATGAAGATACGGAGCTGAGTTCTATTTGCATCCAAGTTAGGCATTTATCTGTGAACTCCTACTCACAAATCTCAAAAATACTATACAAAGACTCGTCTTTATGCACAATTGCTCTCAAAGTCCGCCTTGTCAATTATTGTTTGAATAAAAGATGGCGTTTACCTGTCCTGAAAAGCATTACGGCTGGAGATAAAAAAGGTCAACCTACGCAGTATTACAGGTAGTTTTGCGCTCAAGTCCAGGATCTGCTTTATTCCCGAGTCTTAACAACATCACTTACCATAGCCCCAAACATAACTCAAACGCAAGCCATAAACGGAACTCCTGATATTGAGTGCAGGGTTACATTTATAAAGAAAGGTTCCTAGTCCAGTTTTCTACCATCAACAGTAGAGCGATATACGACAAAGGAAACGAACGTGTTTTAGTTGAATCTGTACTTACTGGTCGGTAGGAGTTAACTACCCGGTTCGAAAATCCTACATTAGAAACTGACTTTAATTGTTATCCTATATGTATAGGGTAGCAAACGTTTTAAGTTTTCACCTCTGACGATATAAACCAAAGTGGTTGTTTACTCAAACGTGGGGCGCGTTTGGGTATAATTATTAACACTATTACCCTCAGCCAAAATTAAGTCCTAGCTGTGCTCGTTAGTGCGCATGTGGTATGGAATATTTTTGCCCTTTGCGGAAATCTTATATGCGAGATTCGCAAAAATCTCTGCAATATTTAAAACCCTTCATATGTATTCTAGAAAAAGTCCTTTAGCATCGATCACACTGGTTTGAATGTCAAAAAATGCCATGGTTTTGATATGCCATAGATTCTAAAACGATGACAATTTTCGACAGAAAATGTGTGTGTTTACCCTATCAGCGAAGATGGGTTTCTTAAAACAATGGAGCGCGAAGAAGTTAAAAATGAATATAATATGAGTTAATATTTAAGTAAAAACATTGGAAAATGCACATTTTAAACAAATTACTGCCGCAGATCATTTTTGTAACTGCTTGCCTGGTATTCCGGGTCAGCACTATTGGAGTAGGTCTCAACTGTACTCTTTCATTACAAACTACAAACATGAGGGTAATTGCCTAAAAGGAACCTTACACGAGTGTTCACAGAAAAACAAGTTACATGACCGCCCACAATTACAGAAATCTTGTGAGAGGTGCTTTACTGCAGGCATATAACAGAGGTTTGATTTAAGGAAATGGCTTCTGCGTTCCATCAATGAGCCAAAGCCAGATGATCACGCTAATTGTTTCCTGTGGCAAAATCCACCACCTTCGGTCACAATAGCTTTGAAAATCCCTAGGTGCATTACAGAGACATGAAGGAGTTCTCACAGATTTCGCCATCTTTCAGCAATGTCAAAAAGATTGGAATGACTGCAAAGGCATGTATTCAAAAACTCCAACTTACGCTATGAATAGGGCATAAAATAATTTTGTGTGGGATATCTGCAGTTGTATTAAGAAGTAATTAACAGTATTTATTTTCAATTGAGAGATCCTTTTCTTCCTTTTTCAGTGATGCACTTCGAAGGGCCTTCCTCTTTGTGTAAAGTGACTTGCAGATTATGGTTATGGGTGAAGCTAACATGACAATGACGATGCTAAGGGCGATACCATTTCCGATTATAGGTGTAGGCACAAGTAGAGCATACTGAAGGCAAGAGAATGCACCTGCAATGGCACCGCCAATGCCATAAAGGGTACCAAATTGAGCGACTGGAAATACGGCCATCATAGAAGAGGAAAAGGTGCTGAATAGAAAGCCACGCATAATTACAAGAAAGAAGAAGTTGACGTAGTAGACCCGCTCCTCGGCCACGAAAACGAGGCAGCTTACGATGATGGCGAAGGCAGCCATGATCAGCATAGAAATAGACATGGGTAGAAGTTTAAGCCACATGATGGCATCTTCTATATCTTCGTTTCTCTCATAAGTTAGCAATTGAGAGATTTGGGGTTTAAACACTGCTCGCAGCTTGTCAATGACCGCACCACAAAGTAAGCCGGCTATTATTCCACCGGCAAGGGCGTACGAAAGGATCTGACCTATGTGAGCCGTCAAACCCTCGTCGTGGAAGTGATCCTCAGCCTGAGGTGTAAGTTGAGCTAAGAAGAAGGTGAATCGCAGGAGAGCGCAACAGAAATACGCAGTGACCAGAAAAAAAGGCAGAGATTTGAGGGAACGCCTCTGAGTTGGATGTAAGTCCTGCAGAATGTTTTCAATCTTCAAATCCTCTTCCAGCTGCTCCTCTTCATGCACCTGACTGTCATCCGGCGAATGTGATGCATTTTTTTCGGGAGCTATTCCGGAGCTCTGGAGAACAGGCATTTAAAAACATTTTGCATAAAAATTATGCAGTTTAATTTTTTTCACCAAAGGAAAAACACTTGCAAGAGGCGAATGTATCGGCGAGAAGTTGTCTCAATACCGGATATGGAGAATTTCACCTCCTTGTATAAAAGATTAAAATGCCTGTATAGAATTTCTTCCTGGGATGCTTTTATAAAATGCATTCTATTAAAGCGAATATGGCTTAAGATCACGTTAGTTTTGATAAGACGGTCCTTTAACCTTAAATCGCTGAACAAACTTTATTTTATTACCCAAAATGTGGGGATAATCTTTTTATTTGCCCAGGCAGTCAACCTTTACAATAAAAGCAAGAGAGTTAACAATTAAAAAGATATAGCGGATATTTAACAGATACGTGATGCAATTGCATTGTGAAAGACTTTCATGCAAACAGTGATTTTCTGGAATTTTATTGTTGTCTTTTAGTGATACTTTCAACCATCAGCGCTCGTGACATTGTTGGCAATTATAATCCGAGAAGATATTATAAATTTTCTTTTGTTATTTGTTTCAATGTTAAGAAAGTCTCAAAAATAATAAATATTTTCAAAAGAACGATCAGATATTTACTGACTTCCAAAAACACCTTAGTCCTACATTAAGCTGTTAACAAGACTGTTTTAAACTTGGAGAGGAAGACTCGTGAACTCCACAGTTATGCACACCTAAGGCATGGTGAACAAAAATTCGAAGTTTTTATATTTTAGTATACACGGCTAAGTCTATGACTTATTTAAATTCACTGAACAATCTATCAGTAATTTTTCAACGTAGACGTTCGGTTTAAATTTGGCAAAAGTATGAGAAGAAGAGTATTTTTTTCCTTCTTGTTCGATAATAATTGAATTAAGTAATAGATGAAAATAGAAAGAAGGGTAAGAATATAAGCTCAAACTTACGTAATGTATACGGAACAGACGTCTGTTTCTGGTACCTGGAGCACTGGTTCCTAAGAACTGGCTAATAACTTTCATTGTTCGTTTTAATTGCTAAGACGGAGACATTTCCTACCGGTGAGCTAAATTCCCCCTTCTCATGTAAAGATGTATCATGGCTTGTTTAAATCCTTGTTCTTCAAAACACGCACGGCAAACATCGACACTAGTGAGACATTTGTGTCATTTCTACTTACCGGAGAGTTCACAAGCTTAAGAATCTCCTTTCTTTTAGTATATAATTTGAAAAACAAAAAAGTGATTTTGTACTTACTGTGTACAAGAAAGGAAATGTTTTCAGCACATTCTTTAAATGATTGTTGAATTTATAAAGGTATCAACAATCCGCGAAAACGTGCATACTAATTGCTTATTCATTTTAACCAATGCAGCTTAAGAACCTTTGGATAATGTTGCAGTATACTGAATTTGACAACTCTCCATTAGTAATACTTTCTTATAAAAAAACCCATTTTCGAACTTTGGTTAACATTTCGTGAGATCAGTGCATGACTCTCACGACAAAAAGGTCTTTATGATACATGAATATATAAAAGCGGGTAACACTGAGTGCTGGATGTCGTTAGAGATACTGAAGCTATGTATATAAATATGTCCACGACGGAAAATGTGATGGCTGATTGTGAGGAGAATATGTCGGCCAGGAAAGCTCGGCTGACGGAAGTTAGTTGAGAGGCTTCAATAACCAGTCTTCCTGGCGTGTTGCAGTGAATTTAGATGTGACCGATATGCCGACGGGTGATGTGAGTTTACGGTCGCAGTGAGGTTATATTCACGTTACCTCCATCTTTGCAGTTGATGAGGTGATGATGGTAGGAGTATTGATAAGGATGATGGTGGTTACTGCTTTTAGCTTCTTGAGAAATGTATCGATACCTTGGAGTTCCTCCGTCAGAAGTAAGCTTAACGGACTCGGCCCAAAAGCTGAGAGAATAATGATAATGATGGGGCTGGTGCACTATCGAATAATTGTCACACCAAAAGCCGCCCAAGGAACTAGTGTTCATGCAGTCCTTCTGATAAAAGAGAGCAAACCGAAAAGGATATATAAATCCAATTTCACTTACGTATACTTTTAACAGTTTTATTTGCCATCACAGAATTCCCAGGGATAAACAATAATGCATAACCAGAAAATAAATAAACGATCAAGTATCAGAACTAAAAATGAAAAAAATCATACTTAATATAAACGACGAAAGATAATGGAAGGCTAAATTCTCTGTACATCATAAAAAGAACCGTGGGAAATTTTGATTTAAAATAAACCTGCAGTCAATTAAGCGAATTTAAACACTTCCTTTACTTTTTAAAGTCTTTTGTTTGTTTTTTTAAAGGATAGGATAACAGTTTAAAAATGGATAGGATAAGAGTTTTTAGGAGAAATTCAAAGCTAAATAGAGTTTGATCATTCAATACGTAAACGGCATCACGCACAACTTCAAGCTTGAAACCGCGTTTTTTGTGCGAATTTTCCTAAACATGACAAGAATAACTATGCCAGATTTGATAAATGTCGTTTTTTTCGAGCAATTTATTCACCTCCACAAAATCAAAGAATTCATTTTCCTAATTAATATTACAGAAAATTTATTCAACTTCTAAAAAGGACATTGAAAGCATTTTATTTCTAATCTCTCGAATATCATATTTGTACATGTTCCTTGCAGGCGTTTAATTACGTGAATTCAATGTTACATAGAAATTAAACGATGAAGCTTGGAATTTAAGTTTTTTTACACGCCTGAGAAATAAATGCACTAACGTAAACTATATCATTATTAATGAGGTTTTATGGACGCCTACATGACATAAACATACGTTTTAATTTATGAAGTATTTTCTTTTCATTTTAAGATTGCATATGAGCGTTTTAAAGTTCTTTGCATCCCATATGTTTCACAAAACCTGGAACACAATAAATTTTTCATCTCTGGTGATGATTCTACATTTCTGTGTTCGCTCAACAATGTCTGCATTGGGAACGGGAGAGGGTCTTATAAAAAACTAAACTGCTAATCAAAACAAAGAAGCCGTTTCGTGGTTCATCAAATTGGAAGCGGACTTTTTAAACCCCCGAAAATTTGAAAGAATCCCGTTGCAGTGTGTTGACCCCAATAATTGTTCAAAATATCGATAAAAAATTCCTAAATGAACTTTCATGATGGTGTGAACAAATAACAAGAAATATTACTGCAATGGCTCGCTATGATTTTTGGTGCTTTAAGTAGAGATCAATACCCGGTGAGATGTAATTATTCAGAGGAAAAGAGCCTCAATTACCTTCGATTTCCACATCAGAGTCCTCGTAGGTTTCAGCAACAACCGCCTTCGCGTTCTTTTTGAGTTCCGACATACTGGGCATCCGGGCTGTAAGTATAAAGGTTGCACTGAAAAGCCCCATCGCAGTGCCCACAACGCTTAAGATGATAAAGGTTGTTCTAAAGGATAGTCCAGCGTCATTGGTTAGACTGACAATAGCGAAGATACTGGAGGAAGCATCGTATGAACCTGTGATAAAGGCCAGGACGAGCACAGAGGTTGCATCAAAAAGTTGGCTTATGCTAAAGTTGCAAACCATCATGCCCATTCCTCCGACGCAAGTGAAGCAGCCGGCCGGAAAAGATAGGCCATGAGACATCCGCTGATGCAAATGCAAACATTAGGGTTCCAATAAAGTAGAGGAGGGTGGATCCAATCTTCACTATACGCAATCCGATGTTATCGATGAGAAGACCCACAACGATCAGCATAACCATTTGCAGGACACTGAACGTTGTGAATGCGTTTGCGTACATATTTATTTGAGCAGAGCAGCCAGCCGTACTCGTTTTGTTGTCACAGAGGTACGCAAAGATTAATTCCTGCTTCAGGATCGGATAAAGTGCATTGAATCCATACATAATACCACCGAAAAATAACATTTCGGTGACACCAAATAGGACACCCAGAATCCTCCGTGGGAGGAAGGGCATGCAGTTGTCCAATGCTGAACCTTAAATCGTAAAAATGGAGGGAATAAATGCACAGGTAAAGTTTGTTTGGACTTCTACCAGGACAATATACGCTTATAATGGAAGAAAAAATCAAAATCGGAAATTCATTTATATTCATACTGTTTTCCTCATGCAAACATAACACTGACGGCATTCACCCTTAAAAAGACACTCTTTATACTCATGTCGAGGCATCCAAAACAAATCTTCGGATGATAAACAAATGTAATGTATAAAATGTTAAACTAATGCTTAATGATTCTTCTTTGTGAAAATTTCTAATGTTAGATAAATTCTATTTTTAAAGGCAACTTGACTCATTATCGCAGGTATAAAACCTGGTATAAAAGCATATAGAAGTTTACAAACAACTGTCTTGTTGACCGAAAATGAGTAAAACTTTTCTAGGAAGGTATAATCACTGCACAAGGAAAGTCACCTACAAATTTATTAAACTAGATTCCATACAAACAAACGTTCTTTTTACACTTAACGTACATTCGGGAGCCCGAAATCCTTAAATCATTTAAGCAAGTTTTAAAACTTTTCAAGATTGGGTTCTTTACGAAAAACCTTATATTGCATTTGCGCGTTGCATGCCATGTATATTACTTAGGAATCCTAAAGCAAGACGTGATTGTAAATTGTAACAGTAATTGCCTTCCTTTCTTACTGAAAGCTTAAGGTTCAAATCTGATTGCTTAATCATGTAATGGCAACAAGCACGGGTTTAAATTCACAGCAGATATAGTGACCTTATACTGCCTGGAACTCGGTGAGTTTAAATTTAAATGAAAAAACTGTTAAGGTCATCTGGCCCACTCTTTTCATTAACACTTAGGTGAATGAAGCAAGTATATTGCCAAAAAATTCAAACAAACATAATTAAAATACATTGTGCTTTAGCGAGATCCCATGGAAAACAAAAAAATTACCATAAAGCAGGTATTCATAAATTTTATTCATCCCCAAAATTTAGTCTGACAAAATGGATTACCTTCGGCAACTGACCGACAGGTCTTTTGCAATCAAACGTCCTGCAATAAAACTACTGTTTTGAAGTGCCCTAAACTAACCTTATTATCAAATGCACGAGAGATGGTTATTTATCAAAGATTTCCAACGTGGTTGAATGTTTCTCGTTTTTGCTGAGCATCAGTGACGTTTAAAGTTATGCAAGTAGTATCCAAAGCAATTTTAAATCTAGTTTGCTATTATTTGGGAGAATACGAATGACCTTTAATAATACACGCTGCTGCTTATGAGTACTTTTGCTTTCAGAACTTAAGATACATTTGTAAAAGGTAATTAATTAAGTACTCTGTGTACTTTGCTTTCCCGATACAAAGCACTTCTGCCTAAATCTTTGATGCAATAAAGCAATTACAAACTTAAGGCGCCAGTCATTCATTAAAATTATGATAGGAATAAAAATTTATAAGGACATGAATTATTTAAATTGTAATTTATTAACAAATAACTTCTGAAGCGAGGCCTGCCTAATATGCTATTACATATTTACGGGTAAAAGATAAAGTAAAAGGTAATAAACTTAATGTTTCTAACGAATAAACCCCTGCTTATGCATGTGATACAAAACATAAAATTTTATTTAGTTGATCGATTAACGTTTTAGCCACGGAAATAGATGTCAATTTCGTGATTCATCCTTTCTTGTACTGCGTGCGAGGCCGGATGGCTCAATGGGCACCAATTATTCAAACACAACGTTGCTTACACTGCCTTTCTGCCTGGATGATACATATTCTCCCTTGGATTATTAATGTATGCAAGTTTTATGGTTAAGATGTATGGTTTAGATTATGTTCTTATCAGGGCAATGCGTCATGCGTCTTGTTTGTTTATTTTACTTATTGTACTTGAAGTTCACATTTCATGTATAATAAAAGCAGGTTAGTTTGATGTTCCTATGGTTCCTGTATATGAACTGGCTTTTTTAATACTTAAATTAACTTTTTAAAACGTTTACGTGATTTATCACGGTTTATAAAACATATAAGAGAATGAGGTGACACACAAACTTAACTGTGAGGTCTGTTGCCAAAATTAAACAGGCATGCCTAGTTTTATTTTGCCCTGTGACAAATTCACTAGGGGAAATAAAAACGGAAAGGTTGCTCCAGAATATGGCACCTGAATATTTCACAGGACATTTCAAGTTAATAATGGGATATCAAAAGCATTTTGGATAACAAATAATATTTTGTGGACCTGTTTACTTGCTCCTTTGCAAAAATTTGTTAAAGTTCATGTTTATTTCTTTTTAAAAAGCTAGTGCAATATTATTCAAAAATTCCAAAGAGTACCGGATTAATATTGTCGTTCTCTTGTCCGCAAAAATACTAACTATCTTTAACTGGATTTATAATGACTACCTTAGATAAATGAGATAGATTTGAGACTGGATAGTGGTAAGGCCTGTTTGTGGACATCTGCTGCTGTGGATAGTCTTTCTGGAAGTTGGGAGCAGCATAATTTTCAAACTTATCAAACTAAATGTGTTAATAAGCTCCAACAGTTAGAAGCAGATCCATTGAAAGGGCATCGTTTCTTTTGATATTTGTGACAGTCCAGTTAACCTTGATTTCAGAAGGTTAAATAAAAATAAGGGTGTTATGGATACGTCTTTTTATTTGGAAGAATCTCATCAACTTGAATAATGCCATAATGATATAAAAATTTACAATCACAATAATTTCATAGCATATGGCGCACCTTAACGATAAAACGTTATTTCATAGAGGTAATAATCAATGCATCAGATTCGCACATAGCTCTTTGAAGAGGTGTCCATCGATATGGTGTCCTGTTTTACATTTTATTACGCACATCTCATTAACCTGGTTTACATATGCATGTTGGTAAAGTTATGAAGATTGGGCAGAAGAACCTTCCGGTCAGCATCATAAATCTTTGCTTGGTTAGCTTGTCCATCGATAAGAAGATTTGGGTTTTCAGACTATAAAACGGTTGTCAAATGGACTGTTATTCTATTTTTTGGACTAGTATTTAGAGCCTTAGCTCTAAATTAAGCTTGGGATTGAAAATGTCGCAGTTTTTTCTGCATTCATTTTATGTCAATTTAAAGCGTGTTCGATGTTACTGTATAGCAAATTCCTTTTCCATTTCTAAAGAACGTATCCACGCTGTGCGTTGCTTAGAATAGCTTAATGAGAATTTCTGCAGAGTAAGCGTTCCGGAAAACTGTCATTTGAACCATTCGTACAGACCATATACAAATATATTAAAGCACGTAAAAAATTTCTAATGATTTGGACTTCAGATACACAGCAAGACAATTTTAGCAGGGACAAATATATAGCTTAAAATATGTATAAGCTGCAAAGTTCGTTCACGATCAAGTTAACTTATTATCTGGATAGTTTCTCACACTGAACCGAACGGTCTCCATGCCAAAGATGCGTTCGGTTTAGTTTGCTTATTTTCAATGTTCTCTTTTTCAAATCGGCATGTAAAGGCAGGAAGTATTTGTTCATTACAATATCTCAGTCGACATGGTGGAAAATTGTAAGTTTTTTTGCATCAGTTATATTTATTGAACTTTTAAGTCTTCATTTATAACTATGTATATATAAAATAAATTCAAGAGGCTGTTCAATTACGAAATTTTGTCAATTCTTACTTCAGGATAAAGCTATTTCTGCACGCTGTTAATTATTCAATCGAAGTACAGATGAATTATTATTTTCTATAATTACTTATAACATTTCACGCAATAATAAATTTTATTAAATGTATAGTTTTGTTTGATTCCTAAAATAAATTCCGTTGTTGGTTTACGAATGATGACTATACATGAAGATCCAAAAATCATTGTGGATACATATTATTCCTTTAGCAGACAACTTTGTGTATTGGTCTTTAGACAAATATACAGATAGAGACAGGAAGACATGTGAAGTCTTACCTTTCTTTCTATGTGTTTTATGTATGAGCGTCAGGCTGCGTGCAGAATGCTTACAAGTATAAGAAAATAGTAATCTGGGCAATTCTCAATTTTTTTCTTAACTTAAAATTATCTAGTTCCGAGTATCGATATCGATATTAACAAAAATACGTAAATAAATAAAAATAAGAGATACGGCTCACCAGCACTTGTACGAAGTTTATATCAATTATGTACTAGATTATAGACCATAATTACATCATATCTTAATTTCATATACGGCTGATCAGTAAAATTAAAAAGTCAAAAAATTAAATTGGAATAGTTGAGAATTGGGTTCATTGATAGTAAGTCAAGGTGAAAGGAACAAAAGAAAACGATGCTAAAATGCATAAAAACACGGAATTATAAGGCTTACAGATTCTCATTCTTTTCAAATGAACCGATGTCAAGGTTGTATATTAAAATTGCAAGTGTAGATCGATGCAACAAAACAAAGTAACTTTACTTTATAAACCGGTTACTATGCGAGTACTTTACAAATATATATTGAAATAACTAATTTCGAACAAACTTTATCAAATCTTACGGGTCTTGTGCATCGACTTCAGACTGGTATTAAAGACTGAAATGTACAGTATAATTCCTATCTTTGGCATGGAGTGTTTAATTTAACACATTTCAATTTATTGAGGGAAATAGGCATGAGCCTTTGAGTAACATATTTGTAACGTAAACTTAATGGTGGTGTGCATAGATCGCATGTCGGTTGCAATAGTGCAAAGACGATCATAAATATGACAACTGATGCTTGAGTCTCGAGGGTTAAGTTAAATCCCTCATCGCTCTGGCTCATTTTCGAACATAAATCTGTCAAGGTTCCCTTTAAAGCTTAACAGCGATGGTGACATTATAAAATCTGCAAGGATGCCATTCCATGGTTCGACCACTCAGGCAGAGAAGGAAACATGCGCGAATCCAGCTTGGCCTGACAGTTTTATTGGGTTTTATTGGGTAACCCCGTTGATGAGTTGTGGTAGAAAATTCAAAGTCCACAAACGCTAGGCAGTAATCCAGTGCCTTTACAATTCGGAACGTCTATAATTCAAAGGAGAACGCAAAGAGATTTAGACAGAAACCTTTATAAGGTGGAAATACCACAATGAACAAAAAATAGAAAAAAAAATAACGGAAATTTGCAAAGACATTTTGTGAATGGAAAATGAGAAATGAATCGGATTTAGTAGTGTATATTGACTGAAAAAGTGTACAGTGCCTTCCCGGCGTTAACCAAATATAAATTCTAAAAACCATTTACCTTGACCTCAGAAATGGTTTCCACGTCCGCCATCGAGTGCCAAAGCTAATTCCATCACCACATTAGAATAGATCATATCCCCTCTGTACCGTATATGACAGAAAATAAAACTTTTAGGCATTTATAGTAGACCCTCATAAGGTATGCACGCTAATCTGCTAACTAGGTTGGTCGCACTTCGTTGAACTTTTTCCAAAAGAGTGTAGTTTTGCCTCATTCAGAGGTGACACGACTGGACACAATATGTTCATACCGGACGGAGAAATGTTCCAATCACGTGACCAAAAAGCTCTTAGTCAAAATTAAGGAAAGGTTTCCTAAACGCTTTTAGAATATAAATAGCCTTCTTCGCTCTTTTGCCACAGTGAGACGATGGTTTGAGTGCTGGCGTCATCCAGACACCTAGGTTCTTTGACCCTTCCACTTATCGAGTTGGTTACCTCCAAGGAAGCACCTTTATTCGAATTTTATCATCTTTCGGAGCCTAGGCCATCGTCTGATGACCTAGTATTTGTTGAAATCAAGGTAAATTAGCGATTTATCACATCATAATTGCAATCGATCTAAAACATTTTGCAAGCTCATCAACAATATATACTTTCTCATAGTTCAGGTAATCTTGACAGGTAGTAACATATATCAGATGCAAAGTGAAACCAAGAACGCTCCTCTGCAGAATCTTACTGTGAACGGTTTTGAACTGTGACTTGGCGTCACTTCTATAACTACGCTGGCGCCCGCCTTTGAGAAAGGGTGCTAATCATTTGTTTAGGTTGCCAGTCCAACCTATTCGATCCACCTTGGATATCAGTCGTCTGTGTGAGGCACTGTCAAATAAATAAAAAAAATTGTATATTTAAGGCACAGATGGCCCAATCATTACAAATTTAGTATCGCGGTATAAATAAATGCCGATTTGATAAAAGCTGCACTATGTGAACAGCCATATGAACAGCAGAAATAAGTACTATAGTAGGTATATCCGATTCAGAACAATTTGTCGTTTTTAAACAAATAGTCAACAATCTTTGGAATACATGATGAACTTAGAATGAAGCAGGGAAAAAACTCCTACGGTTAAATCAGGGTGGAGCTCGGAGAGCTACCAATTTTTTAAAAAATAACTAGGCGAAAAACATGCTTCACTAAAAATGTAATGGCTAGAGGGGATGGGATTGGTACGATGTAATGGGATATAGAACTGTGATGTTGCTGGCAACGAAAAAGGAGTCGGAAGGCTCCTTGTCAGGTAAGAGATAATACAGCAGCCAGAGCTGCTGATTATAACCACCATGGAGGTGAGAGAGTAGGAACTCATCATTGACAACAGGGTCGAAAAGTAGAGGAGAAATTAGATGTCATGAGATCATCAACGAGATGCGACCTAGCTGACTGCATAGTCCACCAACAAAGAGGCGAACACATCAGAATCGGCCACAATCATCAACAGATCCCGGAGACCATCAACAGGGTTGCAAAATCGGAGGAAAGTGTCAAGGTTATCAAGACTTGGTAATGAAAGTTGAAAAGAGGAGGCGAAAAAGGGACTGCGAAGATTGACTCTGCAAAGTATAATGGAAACATATTAAGAAACCAATATAATGTCAACGGAACTGCCTCAAATACCAGGCGGACCCTTTTCCAAATCTAAAATATGCAAGTTTGGGAAGGAAACAGAGAATAAGGAATTTATATCTTTTAAAATTTAATACTTGCGTAATTTGGTTTTGAAAATCGCAAATGCAGATGAAAACCTAATTTTGAGTGGACTTTTATTCCAAATGAAAGCATAGTTGGAAGCAAAAAACTGAGAACGGTTGTTTGTGGAGCTCAGGGGTGGTAAAATGATCATAGAGGAATTACGAGTGGCATAGAGTCAATCTACCGGAGTGAGAGCTTTAATTAATTGGATATTTGGGTTAGAGTTAACGCGAAATAGGAAGCAGAGCCCGGCTTCAAGTCTTCTTACCCACAGAAATTTAATGTTTGCTAACTTGCACATATCCGTATAAGAGATATTGTATCCAGCACGAGAAAATAGTCTTCGAGTAAAAACCCGCTGAACTTTTTTAATCTTACTGCGGTCAGAGGTGCTCATCAATCTAGGATGGGAAGAACAAACATGCGCTACAGTCTTAATTTTATTTCCGGAAGGAAGAAATTATCTGATATAAAACCGCATATCTGTGCAGCCTTTGGAGAAACTCGATCTGCATGAGGTGATAATGCTAGCTTATTCGTGTAACTTAGACCTAAGTCTCTTATGGTTGATCGTTCTAAAATTATGCTATTTTGAAAAAGCTAAGGGTCCAGAAAGCTTGGCGGGACCGAAACACATGAACTTACTCTTTGATGGAGGAATTTTTATCTGCCAACTAGAGCTCCAACGTGAGAGCATAGATAGATCGGTGTAAATGTTATCAACGCAACTGTTAGCGGTGTCTTTAGAAAATGAATAAATGCATTTGAGATCGTCAGCATAAACGATAGTTTTCACATTTTGAGTGTAGTTGAAATTTCGATTCTGTACAGAATAAAGAGAAGGGGGCCAACACCGTTCCTTAAAAAACGCCACTCGTGATCAGCTGAGACGTTGGGTATCTATTACCAACTAGGACCTTCTGGCTGCGGTTAGACAAGAAGGAACCAATGAAGTCAAGGAGAGGAGGCCGGATGCCAAGGGCCTCTAGTTTCACCGGAAAGACGTCTGTGCGGTACCTTCTCAAAGGCTTTGATCTGGTCAAATTTTATCACAACCACTGAATGTAGCTCTTTGCGAAGTGAAATTACGAGATTAAGAAAAGCTAAGTGACACACTTCGCATGACGTTTCAGGTAGAAAACCGTATTACGAGTCACTTAAAAGCTTATTTCTAGGCAATAGTCGAGATTTTGATTAAAAATAGTTTGCAATAATTTTTGATAGATCCTGGGTTTTGTGAATGCCTTGATAATTATTTGCGTCCGAACGAGATCCCGACATGAAAACAGCAAGAATAAAAGATATCTTCCGTGATTCAGGAATAATCCGTTTAGAAGATAAACTGAGAATATATGGCTAAGCAATCGGGGCAATCTAGGCAAAAGAAAGTGAGGAACGGTCGATTCCAAAGCGTAGGGCTTGAAAATTTTGGTTGGCACAAATTCCAGGATGTTATTTGAAACGACTGACATGAAGTCACAAAGACATGCTGCGTCGTTCATGGAAGAGAGATGTTACCAGTCCAATGAGTCCAATAATTAATTAAGCGTCCCGGTCAGCGTTCTAAAGGCAAATGCAAACGATATATTTCCGTCCCTTCTGTATAAGATATTTAATCTTGCTATTGAAAGTGAAACTTTTCCTATTTTATGGAAGGAATCGCACATATTGCCAATTCCCAAACATGGCCGACCTACGTCATTTGACGAATTGAGGCCAATAAATACACTACCAGCAGTCTCGGAGCTCTTCCAGACCTCGATCTAAAACAAGATAATGCGTCACCTAACAGAGAATAGCCTACTTAATGCATCTCAGAATGGTTTTCTCGAAAAAGGTCTTGTGACACTTGCCAGCTCTCTTTCGTTGACAATGGTCTACAATCTTAAGATAGCGGTTTTGCAATTTACACAAATTACTTCGATTTCACGAAGGCTTTTGATCGTGTTGACCATGATCTTCTTCTGCTGAAACTTGCCACCTTCGACATAGGTAACAAGCTTCTGAACTTAGTATTTTCCTATTTGAATGCTCGCGCACAACGAGTTAAAATTTCTGATGTTATCTCCAATCCCACGCATGTGAGAAGCGGAGTTATTCAGGGCAGCGTGCTCGGCCCGCTTCTATTTTGCCTCTTTGTCAACGATGTTCCTGATTGTTTCAGTATGGTTGGCTCTTTATGTACGCTGACGATTTAAAAGTTGCCTATCGATAAAAACCGGTTGATCGCAACATCGTGCTTAAGCTCTTTAAAAAGGATCTTCAGGCCTTCGCTCAGTGTTGTCGCACATGGCGCCTCTCACTTTCTTGACAAAAGTGCACTTTTATGCTTATTGGCGACAACCGTCAGCCCCACCTAAGCATAGACGGTCACGATCTAAATGTGCCCGGAGTTATAATGGATCTGGGCATATCATATTCTAGTAGTCTTAATCTGTCAGAGCACTGCGCCCTGATTGTCTCGAAAGCACGCCAAAGTACTGGGTTTATTCTCAGAAATTTTAAAACCGTCAACATAAGAATCAGCCTCTATAAAATATATGTCAGACCTAGTCTGGAATACTGCTCGTTTCTCTTTAGCCTTCTGCACGCTAGTAAACGGAAGAAGATAAAATCAGTCCAGCACTTCTTTACAAAAAGTGCTTTCTATTCCGAACACCGACATCTGTCCTACCAACAACGCTGTGAGCTTACAAGCCTTGACCCGATATGACTTCGCAAATTAAAGAAGGGACTATTTTTACTGTTTGAACTTCTAAACAGTTGTAAATATAACCCCCTTACATCTCTGAGGCACATCGACCACTCTCGGCGCACCAGTCATCGAGATGTATTTTTATTTCTTTCTTTGGCACGCACAGTTAGATACCGACAGTTTTTTTCCGGTAAACACTATAGCATTCTGGAATAAGCTAGCTAGAAGTATCAAAATTCAGCAAAGCTATCCCTGGTTTACGGGAGCTGTCACTAGTTTTCTACATTCAGGACACCTTCCAAAACATTTGGGTGCTGACTCTGTGGAAGCTCTCTTCGGTTCTGATGGCGTTCACGGACTCTGAATCCTGTGCCGGTCTTCATGCTGAGAGCAATATTGCTGGCTCTGCAGACCTCAATCGGCTTATTTCTCAGTCGACAATAAACAGCCGCTCGCCGACATACGTGCTGGTGCAGAATACCGAATCCGTAACACTGAATGGAGAAGCTCTTCACTGGACGCCTGTGTTAACGCGTCCCTGTCCTGAACTTTAATTACTTAATAAGCTGCAGTTTTTTCTCCTAAAAACACATGAAACAACGATTAGGAATTTTTTCAATATCAGCTTGACCCTCTACTGTATATAT
Organism: Schistocephalus solidus; assembly: GCA_017591395.1. Lineage (NCBI taxonomy): Eukaryota > Metazoa > Platyhelminthes > Cestoda > Diphyllobothriidea > Diphyllobothriidae > Schistocephalus > Schistocephalus solidus. Next base: position 212,004 of record WEDG01001596.1, read on the forward strand.
TTTTTTTTGACCTTGCCTGTAAACTGCAATAAATAAATAAAACAAATAAAATAAAATCTGCGAGGTCAAAAGTATGATAAGTATGAACGGCGCTAGCCTTTTTCGAAGAGACAATCGGAAGGCAATAATGAATTAATATATAGTGACTTTGGAAGAGGCCCTGCTTGAAAGCAACGAAGAGGGGAGCAATTTCGTTTGTGATAGTCAGGTCTAAAATATGCTTGTTTTTTGTTGAATAACGGACTATCTGGAACCAATTAAAAAAAATTAATGGTATCTAGGAAAGGCTTAAAGCTTGGTAGACAAAAGTTTAAAATCCAGCCAATTTCAGGAAAATTAAAATCCCAAGTGATTATTTTAATGTTTAATTTGGACTCCAAAACCAATTTAGAAATTTCACAAAGTTTTGCATTATCATCGGATGACGAATTTGGAGGGTTGTAAATGCATCCAAAAATAGCCTTTTTACGGGGCGACAGGATAATTGATGTGAAGCAGTAATTACCAGAGAATGACTTGGCATCTAGATAAAAGGAGAAGTACTTAACTGAAGCTTTAATATAGAAAGACAACCACCACAACGCTTAATAATCTGGTCTTGACGGTAGAGATCATACTGGTCAATGACAAGCAAAGAGTCGGAAATTGAGGGATGGGTCCAAGATTAAGTTATACATAAAACATTGGACATTAATTCGAAAGCAATGGCTCTCAGTTGCGCCCTCTTGTTTATAAGATACCTAGCATTAAGTAATATGACATTGAGTGTAGTTCGAATATCCAGACTAGGGTTGTCGTTGTTTATTTAAAACAATTTGGAGGTGGTTAATTAAGTTGGAAGTTATTGTTGTTTTGAGGGTAACTGCCAACTGCGCCAGAACTATTGGTATAAGAATCGTCAGTAACAAAAGGCTAAGAGGTATATCTAATATGTGTATGAAAATAACTTTCCGGTATCAAACCACCATAGGGGGTTAAGACCGGGATATGCTTGTTGGTAGTTAAAACGGAATGGAGGGAAGTTAGACGGAATATGGTGGCTAATGGCAGATGGCAAGCAGCTATAAGAATTAAGTGCTGGAAAGTCAGGTCTTTTATATCAGTTAACATGCTTAGGGTTATTTTCCTGTTTGGGAGGCATTGTAAGTTTTCGAGAAGATGGTATGCAATTATTTAGAACTGCGCTACCTTGCTTTTCGGGTTGGTTTGGGTGAACGTCCTTTGTACAACCTGCCTCAGGTTATATAATTGGGAATATACGATGACCCTGGGTTTATGGGACGAGCTTGTTTGTGGAGGGCTAAATAAGTTGTCTTTACATTGAGAAGAAAACGGATTTTGTATTTGAAGTACGCTATATATGTGATGTGGCTCGGTACTTTTCATGGAGAGGCCTGGAGAACTGCGTTTAAGAAAATAAACTGACATTCTAAGTCTGTTGGATGAGTTAGATGATATACATGCTTTAGATGGGGTTGCGGAAACTACTGTTGAGTTAAAGCATCTGAAGTTTCATTAATCGGCTGTGGGGGAAACGAAGTAGAAGGTGGAGTGAAGGAGCTAGCCGAACTGGATATCTGAGGATATGAATTAACCAGTGCATTGACGTTGGTGGAAACATGACCAGTCTTGTGAATATTGGGTTGAGAAGAGAATGATAGTTAGACCCGTTTCTTCGCTACATTGGTGTAAGATGTCGACAAAGGAAACATATGGTCATTTCTAAATAGTAAGAAGTGCGTCCTCGTTGAGCAAAGATTGAGTCCAACTCATATAAGATATTTAATCTTGCTCTTGAAAGTGAAACTTTCCTTATTTTATGGAAGGAATCACACAAACTCCCTTTCCCAAACACGGCCGACCTACGTCATTTGATGAATTTAGACCAATTAATACACTACCAGCAGTCTCAAAGGTCTTCGAGACCTTGATCAAAGACAAGATGATGCGTCACCTAACAGAGAATAGCCTACTTAATGCATCTCAGCATGCGTTTCTCGAAAAAAGGTCTTGTGACACTTGCCAGCTCTCTTTCTTTGATCATGTACTACAATCTAGAGACAGCGGTTTTGCAATTTACACCGTTTACTTCGATTTCACGAAGGCTTTTGATCGTGTTGACCATGATTTCCTACAACTGAAACTTGCCTCCTTCGGCATAGGTAACAAGCTTCTGAACTTAATATCCTCTTATTGAATGCTCGTGCACAACGGGTAAAAATTTCTGATGTTATCTCCAAACCCACGCATGTGAGAAGCGGAGTTATTCAGGGCAGCGTGCTCGGCCCGCTTCTAGTTTGCCTCTTTGTTAACGATGTTCCTGATTGTTTTAAGTATGGTGGGCTCTTTATGTACGCTGACGATTTAAAAGTTGCCTATCGATAAAAACCAGTTGATCGCAACATAGTGCTCGAGCTCTTTAAAAAGGATCTTCAGGCCTTCGCTCAGTGTTGTCGCACATGGCGCCTCTCACTTTCTTGACAAAAGTACTCCGTTATGCTTATTGGCGACAACCGTCAGCCCCACCTAAGCATAGATGGTCACGATCTAAATGTGCCCGGAGTTATAATGGATCTGGGCATATCATATTCTAGTAGTCTTAATCTGTCAGAGCACTGCGCCCTGATTGTCTCGAAAGCACGCCAAAGTACTGGGTTTATTCTCAGAAATTTTAAAACCGTCAACATTAGAACCAACCTCTTTAAAATGTATGTCAGACCTAGTCTGGAATACTGCTCGTTTCTCTTTAGCCTTCTGCACGCTAGTAAACGGAAGAAGATAAAATCAGTCCAGCACTTCTTTACAAAAAGTGCTTTCTATTCCGAACACCGACATCTGTCCTACCAACAACGCTGTGAGCTTACAAGCCTTGACCCGATATGACTTCGCAAATTAAAGAAGGGACTAATTTTTACTGTTTGAACTTCTAAACAGTCGTAAATATAACCCCCTTACATCTCTGAGGCACCTCGACCACTCTCGGCGCACCAGTCATCGAGATGTATTTTTATTTCTTTCTTTGGCACGCACAGTTAGAAACCGACAGTTTTTTTCGGTAAACACTATAGCAATCTGGAATAAGCTATCTAGAAGTATCAAAATTCAGCAAAGCTATCCCTGGTTTACGGGAGCTGTCACTAGTTTTCTACATTCAGGACACCTTCCAAAACATTTGGGTGCTGACTCTGTGGAAGCTCTCTTCGGTTCTGATGGCGTTCACGGACTCTGAATCCGGTGCCGGACTTCATTCTGAGGGCAATATTGCTGGCTCTGCAGACCTCAATCGGTTTATTTCTCAGTCGACAGCGAACAGCCGCTCGCTGACATACCTGCTGGTGCAGAATACCAGATCTCAAAACTGAATGAATAAGTTCTTCACCGGGCACCTGTGTAAACGCGTCCCCTTCCTGAACTTTAATTACTCAATCAGCTGCGTTGTTTTCTCCTGAAAGCACGTGAAACAACGATCAGGAATTTTTTTACTGTCAGCTTGACCCTCTACTGTACATATTTTTTTGACCTTGCCTGTAAACTGGCAATAAATAAATAAAACAAATAAAATAAAATTGTTGAAAACAATTTAACTAAGATAGGAGGATTATTGCTACGCGAAGAGAGGCGTTTTGCTTCATCTATTTTGCTTTGCTGAAATCCATGTAGAGCTCATCGACTGACAAATCCATTTCTAATGAAATCTTTCAACATTCAATAGATATGAGCACTTTAATTAGCCGAAATTGCTCCCTTTTTACGCATATTAATATGCTCAGCAGTCGAGTAAACTCTAATAGCTGTTCAATAAATGATTTGGTGATGATAGCAATTCCAAATAAATGTGAAATGCTAATTTGTCCTGCATACGTTTTTAATGATTTTAAGTGCCAAAATTAATGGTGGGGAGAAACACGTAAGACCATGGTCGGTTTACTGAGTAAAATGGTTTAACTTTAAGTACTCCTGTGGATTAAACTAGTAAGAAGCGGATGCTAAACCTCTGGCATCTCTTAGCATGATCATCACTAAACTGGAATAATTTCTCCTCAGTAAACGCTGCGGCAAGTCTTTGTTATCATGGCGGTTGTTTCCGAATGCATCTTCATATATCAGCCAAACATAAGTAGCAGGCCTTACGCTTCTTATTCCTACATTCCTCGCTTTCTCTTGTAGAGACTAAATAAATAAGCAGGTAGTCGAATGATCGGTCCTCTTATCCTTTATCCATCAAAAGGAGAAGCATCGAAATTTTTAAATTATCCTATAAGTTTCGTCTTGCCATTGACGGACAGCGGAAATCACGAGCACTCAGTGCCCGAAACCCTGGGAACTCTGGCACACTGCTGCACGTTGATCCTCATCTAATCATCTTCACGAAATTCCGCCATTGCTTAATGATTCGTTGTCGACGGCACTGGCAAGGTGAAATTGTTTAGTTCATTGTTTGCAAAATGTCTTTCTATGGAATATAACCTTATTCCATCGTTTCATCCGCGTTTGGTTAGTGTTCTCAATACCATTGATTTTTCCTTAGAATTAATTCAGAGACAAATAATTCATCTAAATACTGGTACTCTTCGGCAACTGACGATAATCTAAACCCATATACCAAGAAAGTGATGAGTTTACCCGATTACCTAGCCAAGTATCCTTCATTTTTCTTTCAAAAGGCTTCCACCCTGACACATGAAAAATATCTTTTATTCTTCGAGTCTGCATGGAAAGATCTCACTCGGGTATGACTAAATATTGACGCGTTTATGAAACTTGGGCTCTAAGAAAACTTATAGAAAATATAATTTTCAGTGAAATTTTAATTTTTGCCTAGGTAACAAGTTTTTGGGCTCCACTCGCTATGGTTTTGTGCCCGAAAGATCTTGCAAAACTTGTCACTTAGTCTTATCTAACATTGTCGCTTCGCTTTGTAATGAGCAGAAATTCATGGTTATAGTCTTTTTGATCATAGCCAAGCCCTCTATAAGGTGCCACTAAGACGTCTTCTAGAAACCATTAAACTCTGGATATCCGGCCTCCTCTCTCAAACTAAATTTCTTCGTATTTGTCTAAACGCAATCAAAAAGCCTGATTAAGTATAAGCAACTTGATCCCTCATACGATGTCAAATGAAGCATTTCAAAGCATGGTCATGGGTTCCCTTCTCTTCATTATTTATATAAAACACTGCGTTTCATTTACGCCGAAGATATTTAGTGTTTTTATTCATTTTTCTGACGAAAGTGCCAATATTTGCGTTGAAAAAAGTAACTGAGATCTGCTTACGCTGTCTAAATGGAGTTCAACTTTTGAGATAGAGGTTTCTCCATCCAAGTCTAGTTTCCTGTATTTCGGGTCCGCCGAGCCCTATTTTTTCAAAATATTCCATGTTAAGGACTTTTCATCATAAGGGAATTAGTCCAGAGATGCACGGAGAGATGTCCAGAGATGTACGCTGACGATTTAAAAGTTGCCTATCGATATAAACCGGTTGATCGCAACATCGTGCTTGAGCTCTTAAAAACGGATCTTCAGGCCTTTGCTCAGTGGTGTCGCACATGGCGCCTCTCACTTTCTTGGCAAAAGTGCTCCGTGATGGTTATTGGCGACAACCATCAGCCCCACCTTAGCATAGACGGTCACGATCTAAACGTGCCCCGACTTATAAAGGATCTGGGCATATCATACTCTAGTAGTCTTAATCTGTCAGAGCACTGCGCCCCTGATTGTCTCGAAAGCACGCCAAACTACTGGGTTTATTCTCAGAAATTTCATAAACCGTTAAAATTAGAATCAGCCTCTATATAAATGTATGTCAGGCCTAGTCTGGAATATTGCTCGTTTCTATTTAGTCTTCTGCACGCTAGTGAACGAAAGAAGATAGAATCAGTCCAGCACTTCTTTACAAAAAGAGTTTTTCTATTCAGATCACCGAAACCTGTCCAACCACCAACGCTGTGAGCTTACAAGCCTTGACCCGCTGTGGCTTCGCAGATTACAGAAGGGACTATTTTTACTGTTTAAACTACTAAACCGTCGTACATTTAACCCCCTTACATCTCTGAGGCACCTCGACCACTCTCGGCGCACCAGTCATCGAGATGTATTTTTTTATTTCTTCCTTTGGCACGCACAGTTAGATACCGACAGTTTTTTATCGGTAAACGCTATAGCAATCTGGAATAAGCTACCTAGAAGTATCAAAAATTCAGCAAAGCTATCCCTTGTTTACGCGAACTGTCACTAGTTTTCTACATTCAGGACACCTTCCAAAACTTTTGGGTGCTGACTCTGTTGAAGCTCTCTTCGGTTCTGATGGCGTTTATGGACTCTGAATCCTGTGCTGGTCTTCATGCTGAGGGGAAAAATTACTGACGCTGCAGACCTCAATCGGCTTATTTCTCAGTTGACAGCGAACAGCCGCTCGCCGAAATACCTGCTGGTGCAGAATATCGGATCCGTAACACTGAATGGAGAGGTTCTTTACCGGGCACCTGTGTTTACGCGTCCCTGTCCAGAACTTTAATTACTCAATAAGCTGCAGTTTTTTCTCCTGAAAACACCTGAAACAACGATCAGGAGTTTTTTTCACTGTCAGCTTGACCCTCTATATTTTTTTTGACCTTGCCTGTAAACTGGCAATAAATAAATAAAATAAATTAAAATAAAATAAGCATATTTGATATGATCCCCTCATACAGTTCAAATTACTGCCAAGGTTGCAGAGGTATTTGCTTTGATATCGTATAATTTTTTTGCCTCCGGAAATAAAGTTAAATATAAACCACATGTTTTTTTTCTAGAATATTATTATAATTTCCTTGATCTAATGAACGCCTTTGGTTGTAGTAAGATCGAAAGTGTTCTGGAGGGTTTAACACGAAGTCTCTTTTCTCTTTCTGGGTCAAGTATCCCTTAAACTGAAATATAGCAATCGGCAAATATTAAATTTCTGTGAGTAAGCCGACTAGACGTCGGCCTCTGTTTCACCCCTCACGTTACTTCTAGCCCAAATTTCATCTCCTGATTTTCGGTTCACAAAAACTTCCTCTCTTAATTTTCAACAATCACGAAATAATCGAGACAACATCAATAAAAGACTTAGGTCTTAGGTAAAACAATACGCTTGATTTATCTCCCCACGTTAAACGAATATTACCAAAAGCCACTAGATTATGCGGATTCATTTGTAAAAATTCTCCTCACCTGCCCTAAAGACACGACCAAATAAGATGTACGTTATACCTCCCCTGGATTACATCTCAATTTTCTTTGGCATAATGCCCTTAGACGGCCAAAAGGAACTAGAAGCCATTCAAAGATGTTTTACCAGATCCTTGTCCAAGTGTGATGAAATTCAAGGATCATACATGGAAATATACAATAGATATGGTCTTCAACCCGTCTGGATCAGAAGACTCCAAAATGGTCTCACTTTTCTTTTCAAAATCACACACAACCAAGATATTCTCAGAATGAATATACTAAAAAATCAAAGCGGCCCCGAGACACTAGAAATAATGAAAATATTGTAAAAATTCCTAAATTCAAAAAGGCCCAACGATCCAACTTCTATTTCATAAGATGCGCGATCATATGGAATGCCCTGCCAATTTCTATTAGAAATAGTCAAATCCTACTCGAATTTAAAATAAAAAATCAAACACTATCTGAGAAATAATACCACACATCTATTTTTGAATAAGATAGGACATTTTTTAACTCAGTTCGTTAAATAGTATTCGGACCGAAAGGGCTCTGATAACGCCAACATCGGGAATCACGTGGTTACTATCGGCGATAGCTTCTTCAATTCTGAGTTCTCCCGATAAGTCACCGTATCTGCATTTAGAAGTCAAGCTGATAATCCAAACGTATGCTTCCGATAACGGCAATAACCATTTCACTAGAACTGGATACTCAGGCCAGAAGTTCCCACGAGTACTTATTTCACGTCCATTTATGAACCTCCTACGACGACCTGCAATGCACGTCTGGTTTTGTGTTAACCTCCTGGTTACGGGCAAGCTATAGCTGGTGGTTCTTGAACCTACAAGACTTATAAATACCTATCATCTGGCTATGCGCAAGGGCTCTAACTTTAATGATTTACATATCCATTATCTATAAAGCAGCTTTTATTCTACTGTTAAAACTACTTTAAAAATTTATGATAATTTTAGATTTTCAAAGGTTTTTGGATAGCGTCTTTATTTTTATATATTATTTTATGATTGTTAAAAAAATGCTTAAAAACTTATTTGCAAAACTTATTTTTTATCTCTGCCTGTAAGTTGTATATTTTTTTTCCGTTTTTAACATCATATATGCTCTACGTAATTCAAATTGGCAACGAGCCGCACGCCTAGGTATTGATATAGCTTTATGAAACGAATAGTACTAGCTGATTCATAAAGCGTGATCAAACATAATCAACACTATATTATAAAATACAAATATGAAGACTGAAGGACTCCATTGAAAGTTTCTTATAGTTGACCTCTTCTTGCTCTTATCATTTTTCGCCTGTTTTTGCAATCAGTTCAATTAAGTCTGGTTAGTCAGCAGACTCGGAAAAAATATTATCAAAATATCTCAATTTTTTCTAGTATCTCAAATTACTAGCATATTACTGGCGCCAGGAACGGACGTTCCCATTGGCTAGCATGCACAAGTTTTCATATCAATTCTTTAGCCCTATTGGCTTGTGTCACGTTTTACCGATAATACTATTGGCCCCTTGAAAAGTCTGGAATTCTATATTTCTACTACCTGTAAAAACGTCGTAACTACCAATCAAGGACGAAAAGCCATAAAAACTGTACTGATAATCCTATTGGATCTTTTAGATCTATTCGAGCTCCTTATTCTCCGTTGCGCCTGCTATAGAGGAAAAACGGCGTAACGTTTGGCGAGGAAACTTTCATCAGATGCGAGCAGATTTAACAGACATCAACTGGATCTTAATGTTTTCGAGCACCGTGAACGAATATGAGGAGTCCTTCCGAAATGTTATTCTGCAACTTATGGACAACCACTGCCCACTAACGAGTGTCCATCACAGCAAGCGTCCTGGGTGGCTAGACAGCAACTTAAAAAGGGAAATAAACAGTAAGCACAAGTTGTGGAGAAAATATTGCGAGTCTAATCAAGTCGCCTATTTTAATAAGTATAAAACACAGAGAAACAAAATGAAAAGCCTTATTCTTAAAACGCAAAAAGAATTTGAGAAGACTTTGCTGCAAAAGGCAACGCAGAATCCAAAGTTAGTCTACAGTTACCTTCGTAGATGTACGAGGAATAAACATCAAATACCGCTGATTAAGACTGCCGTGTGCGTCAAAATTTCTGAAAACAGGAAAAAGCCGAGTACTTTTCACAGTTCTACCGCTCAGTCTTCACAAAAGAGGAAAGGTTCCTTCGTCCCTTAGTGGATAACCCACCGACTGCAAGCATTAGCCACATACTATTCTCAGAATTTCTGATCCAAAAGGAATTAAAAGAACTAAAAGAGTCAAAATCCCCAGGACCAGACGAGCTTCCACCCAAGCTTCTGAAAGAACTCACCAATGAACTTTCCGCACCTCTGTCAGTGCTCTTTCAAAATTCATTTGACTCCGGAACACTTCCTTTCGATTGGAAGCTGGCACATATAACTCCCTCGTACAAAAGCGGTAGCCGGGCGTCAGTGACAAACTACAGGCCCATAAGCTTGACATGCATCCTTGGCAAGATTATGGAAAGGATCATCAAGAGCGAATTTGTGAAATTCATAGAGACTCATTATTTGTTATCAAGCTGTCAACACGGGTTCAGAAAAGGAAGATCATGCACAACGAATTTGCTGTATTCGCTCCAGAGGTGGATCCAAGCACTTGAAAGTAGACACGCGGTTCACATTGCCTTCATTGACTTTCAAAAGGCCTTCGACACAGGGCCGCACGAGAGACTGCTGTACAAGCTAGAAAGAATTGGAATCAGAGGAAACCTCCTCAAGTGGATCGAAAACTTCCTCGTGGGTCGGCGCCAGGTTGTGTGCATCGGCCAAAAGAGGTTAAGTTCTGCTGCGGTCGAGAGTGGGGTTCCTCAGGGTTCAGTACTAAGGCCAATACTGTTTTTAATATACGTGAACGATTGTGTCAGGAATCTCGACTGTGAAGCAGCAATGTTTGCCGATAATATTTAAATCTGGAATGTGATCCAGAGCCCTGCTGACGAAGATAAACTGCAGATCAACATAACTCGGTTGGACGAGTGGTCGAATCATTGGCTTTTGCGGTTCAACGTCGATAAGTGTACAATACTGAGCTTAGGCAACCCATCTAGATCTGCCGAAAGTAGAAGATACTTTCTCAACGGTGAAGCCTTAAAGACGTGGAAACCCAAAAGGACCTTGGTGTGCTGACGGCCACCACCTTAAACCATCGTCTCACTGCTCGAAAGTGGCGAAGAGCGCAAAATCGGTGTTGCATGCCATCAGACGAGCCTTTTTGGATTTCGATGAAGATTTCTTCGCTAAGACCTTTCAAACATTCATTAGGCCGCATTTGGAATATGCTATGCAAGCCTGGAAACCCTGGACATTTCGAGATCAGAACTGTCTCGAAAGAGTACAGAGAAAAGCCACCAAAATGGTTAGAAGTCAAAGCTCCTTGCCATATCCAACCCGCCTAATGAATATTAATCTGTTCCCTTTGAGTTATAGGCAAATGCGTGGTGATCTCCTGCAGACATTCCGCATTGTGAAGGGATTGGATTGTTGCCTGGAATTCTCGGACTTCTTTGAATTTGCCGCCACGACCCAACTCCGAGGTCACCCATTGAAACTGCGTGTCCAGCAGGCGAGACTGGATGTGCGCAAGTTCTCCTTCTCTGTCAGAGTGGTTAAACCATGAAGTGCCCTCCCTGAAGACGTTGTGATGTCACCATCGCTGGAAAGCTTTAAAAGGAACCCTGACAGTTTTATGTTCCAAAACGAGCCTGAGCGATGAGGAATTTATCTTAACCCTCGAGAGTCGTGCACCACTTGTCATATTTTATGACCACCTTTTGTACCTTTGCAACCCACATGGTTTCTCTGTATACCGCACTTAATTTTACGTTACAAATAGGGTACTCAAAGGCCCACGCCTATTTCCCTCAATAAATTGAATTGAATTGAATTGAATGTATGATTTACGCATACCCATTGGCCTACTCTATGTTAACCTATCAAATTGTTGGAGAACACGATATAAATACTGAGGAGAATGGAGGCTCATCACTTTGGACCGAAGACCACTCTCTGACGCTTCCTTCTGCCATCGCCATTCCTTCTCCTACGGACTTCCAAAGATTTCCCCAGGACAGTCAATCCCCACCAAAGGATCCTCTCAGGATCAACCCCTAAAAGTATTCTTCTTTCTAGTTACAAATAATCCTCAAACTTTTCGCCTTTCCAACTGTCTTGTTCTTACTTTGGCTTCATTAATTTGGGATTCGTCGCGTATTAAATATGGGTCCATTATATTTTGGTGGCAGTGGTGGGATACAAAATGTCCAATGACATGACAACCAAGCTGATTAAGGTGATGAAGAGAGTTTCAAACCCTGGAGGCCGTCCACCTAAGCCGGATAAGCTGAGGCTGTACGACGACTATGACCTGTGGTAGGATCGAATGTAAGTGTACCTGGAAGCTGTAGACGAAGGTGCCAGCCCAGGCGCCATCATAGGACGGTTGAGCAATGAAGATAACACGGTGGCCAGGGCTGCTAACCTTACAGCGTCACTCACCCCCACGACAATTTTCGAGCGTCTGCGGCGCAAGTTCAGATGTTCATCAATGCCCTTGGTTGCCCGTGCCGCCCTCAAAAATTGTTTACAACACGCGGGCGAGTCTGTCGTGGTCTTCTTACGACATCTTCTTGTCCTGGCCCGGGAAGCCTACCCAAACGAGCACCTCATCGAGCGCGAGGCCAGGATTTTGGAAAAGTTCGTCGACGGGATCTCTCTCCCAGAGATCAGGCTGCAATTCCTCCGCGACCCCCCAGCAGAATCAAGGTTGCCTAGATATCGGTCAGCGGGAGGAGGCCATTCATACGGCCTGTCCCATTGCCCAAGTGTTCTCTCCATCAGCCTTCAGGGAACACCAAGCTCCTGCCGCCATACAGGACTCTTCAGTCGATATATTCACCATGGGACAGTGACAGAGCCGCGATATCGGCACACAAACGGCTCGATGGCAGTGGGGCCCTTCTCAGCCCACTCCTCCTTGGCGTGGCTCCCTACAACCCCCAACTCTTTGGCCCGGCCCTCCACAGCCGATCTCTCCTTGGTGAGGATCTCCTCAGTCTCATCGACGTGGGAACTGGAGGCAACAACGTGATCATCAGACCCGCTCTCCGCCTTCCCCAGGTGTTCATGTGATCACCTCAGGTGAAGAAGAATAGCTTGGTAAGTGCATATTTATATCTGATATGCTAATTGAAAACGTAGGTTACATGCCATACTACCTGCCATAGATGCAAACATAGAAAATACTAATTAACCATGCTTAGTTGATTTAGGAGCAGGCTGCTCCCTCGACAGAAAAGTTTCCTTCAACTTCAGGCTAGAGTGAAGTATTGCACAAAGACTAAAGTCAGCCTGAAGACGGCAAACGGAGCCCCTTTGTGACTTAAAGGCATGATAGAGCTCAAATTTTGAAATAGGTCACGTTATTTTTAGTCATAAGTTCGTTGTCTGTCCTGAAATTGCCTGGGACTGTATATTAGGTGCTGAAATTCTTCATGCGTTAAAATGTTCCTTAGACTTTAACGTTAACACTCTCCATGTCGGTGATAGTGAGGTGTCCTTCCTGACCGAGGTACTGGATAGTGAACATGTAATTAATGCATTAAAGTAAGAAGATTTTAATAATTTAGTGTCCCTACTCTTGACAAAGATAGCTCGTCTAAGTCATGTAGTTTGAAAGAGGAGTTTAAGGTAACCTTGGATTGAGACAGCCGTTCCCTCGGACGTACTAATGTGGCTCAGCACGAGATCGATACAGGTGTGACTCAGCCAACGAAGATTCCTCCTAGGCGATTACCCGAATTCTACCAGACACAGTTAAAGGCAATGATCGATGATATTTAAACCGGAAAATTATCAGGAAGTCTAATTCACATTGGTTGTCTCCGGTCGTGTTAGTTATGAAGAAGGATGACACTATGCGGTTATGCGTTGACTATCGCAAATTAAAAGTATTGACAGCTAAGGATTCCTTCCCCAGCCCAGGATTGATGCAACTATAGATGCCCTTTCGGGTAATCAGGTATTCTCTACTCTAGATCTAGCAGCCGGTTACTAGCAAGAAGAAGTGTGACCCGTTGACAGAGAGAAGAATGCTTGCGCGGTCCCCTCGGGTCTAAACGAGTTTGAGACAATGCCTTTTGGTCTGGCCAATGCTCCAAGTACTTTTCAACAACTGATGAATCTAGTTCTGGCTCGGCTCATTCGCAAGTCATGCCTAGTTTATATGAATGACATCATTTTTCTTGGTAGGGATTTTGACAGCCATATTAGCAATGTCCGAGTTGTGTTTGTCAGTATCCGACAGGCTGGTCTTACCCTTATGCCTTGTAAGTGTTTTTTTTATTAGACTTCGTGTCAAGTTTTTAGGACACGTAGTCTCTGCCTCTGGCATAGAAACGGACGAGGATAAACCGAGGCAAATCCGTGAGTGGCCAACCCCTATGGATGTAACTGAAGTCCGAAGTTTTCTTTGACTGGCATCTTACTATAGAAGATTTATCAAAGACTATTCTCACATAGCCGGTCCACTTCACAAGCGCACCCAGAAAGACGTACAATTGAGGTGGACTGCTGGTTGTACTAGTAGTTTCCAGACGTTGAAGGATAAATTGTGCACCACTCCGATTTTTGTTTTTCCTGACATAAGCAATGACGCTATGAAGTTTTTTCTAGATACCGATGCTAGCGTCACTGCCATAGGTGCCGTCCTCTCCCAGCAACAACAAGATGGTACCGAAGGCGTTATTCATTATCTAAGCCGATCTCTGACAAAGGTAGAATGCCGTTACTGCGTGATCGGAAGAGAGAGATGCTCGCACTCACTCTCTTCACGGAAGAATGCCAGCCAGGCCTCCAATATCGTCCTTTCATCCTGCGCACGGATCATAGCTCTCTGATCTGGTTGCAGAACTTTAAGAACGCTGAAGGACAGATTGCTAGGTGGCAATAGAGACTAGCTGGGCATGCATTTGAGTGCATATACCGTCCAGGACGTCAGAATTTTAATGTCGATACTCTCTCTCGGAAGCCTAACCATCCCCACGGCGAATATCCATCATGAAAAGATATTAAGGTTAGTACCGTGTCACTACACGACGACCAAAGCCGTCCTTGGGCGCAAGCTTAGCAAGAGGACCATCCTATCGACCCAATTTATAAAAGGAAGTTAATTGGTTCTCGACCACTTAGTGCAGTTGAGCTGAGAGGCCATTGTTATGAGACGCGTTGCTTGCACACGGTGTGGAACAAACTCCTTAACGATAAAGACGTTTTCTTTTATCGGGATGGCGAACAATATCCATCGCATATTCTCTTACCATTATCCATGGTAGATGAGGTTCTTAATAGAATCCACACACAATTGGGGCACGTAGGCGTACACAAGACTGAGTGGGCCCTTAGGCGCCGATACTACTGGCATAACTTGAAGCGGTCGGCGTGGAACTTTATTCGGTATTGCACCCTCTGCAATCAGACCAAATTGCCACAACAGTTGAAAAGGGCTGCTCTTCAGACAATTTTGATGGGATACCCCAACGAACGCATGGGCATTGACTTAGTTGGACCATTATGGCCATCAGTCTGGGGCAACCGATATATTCTAGTGACGGTTGACTTCTTTACCAGAATGGCTGAAGCGGAACCCCTGCCCAACATGTCAGCTACAACTGTCGCCCAGGCCATTTTTAACAATCGGCTATGTAGATGGGAACACCAGAACAGATCTATTCAGATCGAGGGTCGTCGTTTGAAAACACAGTTCTTCACAGTCTTTATAATTACCTAAAGTTCAATA
Organism: Schistocephalus solidus; assembly: GCA_017591395.1. Taxonomy (NCBI): domain Eukaryota; kingdom Metazoa; phylum Platyhelminthes; class Cestoda; order Diphyllobothriidea; family Diphyllobothriidae; genus Schistocephalus; species Schistocephalus solidus. Next base: position 227,063 of record WEDG01001596.1, read on the forward strand.
AGATGCGCACCACGACCTACCATCCGCAAGGTAACGGCCAAGTGGAACTTACGAATAGGACGCTAGTTAGGTTACTAAAGGCCTTTGTAGATCGCCAGGCCCCCTTCAAGTGGGATAATGCATTGCCAGCATGCATGCTTGCATGCTTGCATACCGCTCCACGATTCACTCGTCGACACAGTAGACGCCTTTCGCACTCACCTGTGGCATTAAACTGCGAATACCGGAAGACCTTAAGGTACCTCTTGAAAATAATCATCTACCGGTTGGTTCCTACGTCGCTGCACTACAAAAGAAGATGCGCATAGCCACCGAGGACACACGGATGCACTTACGAGGAGCACAGAGGCACCAAAAGGAACACTATGACAGGCTGGCCGATGGTTATCCATATGATGTCGGTGATGTCGTATGGCTCAAAGAACATGCAAATCCTCAAGGATTACCGAGTAAGTAAGTAATGGACTGGTCGCCCGAATACTCTCTGACATGACTTGCGTCATTCAAGATCGAAATCGACCTTTCAAACCTGAGTTCACGGTTCATTTGAATCGACTAAAACTTGGAGATAGGCCAATGGAAGATAACCGCAGAGAAGAATGCGCAGGCGATGAAGTGTGTTTCGTGGATTATGAGGGGGTCAAGAAGTGGGTTGAAATCCCACCCGAAGGTGGAGATGAAACAACAATGTCACTGCGTTATAACCTTCAAAATAAGAGGGAGCCCTCACGTTTGCCAGATAATTTTGAACTCGCTGAGGACAGCGTAAAATTTACAGAGGAGGGGCAATGTAAAGAAAGAATCAAAGTTTCTCAATTATTTCTAGTATCTCAGATTACTAGCAGATTACTAGCACCAGGAATGGACTCTCCCATTGGCTAGCATGCACACGTTTTCATGTCAATTCTCTAGTCCTATTGGTTTGTGTCACTTTTTACCATTAATGCTATTGGCCCCTTGAAAAGTCGGGAAGTCTATATTTTCACTACCTGTAAAAACGTCGTAACTACCAATCAAGGACGAAAGGCCAAAAACTGTACGGATAATCCTATTGGCTCTATTCAATCTACAATGTATGATTTACGCATACCCATTGGTCTATTCTACGTAATACTATCAAATCGTCTGGACACCACGACATAAATATCGAAGAGAATTATGGCTCATCACTTTGGACCGAAGACCGCTCTCTGATGCTTCCTCCAGCCATCGCCATTCCTTCTCCTACGGACTTCCACAGATTTCCCCAGGACAGCCAATCCACACCAAAGGATCCTCTCAGGACTGGCCCTAAAAAGTTTCTAATTTCTAGTTACAAATAATCCTCAAACTTTTCGCTTTACCAACTGTCTTGTTCTTACTTGGGTGTCATTAATTTGGGATTCGTCGCGTATCTAATACGGGTTCATTACAACTCCACACCGGAATCGACTGTCCTTACATCTGATTGGAAGTGCCTATTTATTCGAATCGACCGCAGACGTTTCTACCTCTGTTAAATGAATACTCTCGAACGTCGATAACAGACTAGTCTTGATTCTAACCTTTCTTACCCTGATACATTCATCCCCATTATGTATAGCTGTTTTATTTTCAAATTTGGCTATTTCTAAGCCTTGGAAAACAGTTTTTTTACTAAATACAAACTCGTCCTTTCAAACACTGCTATTTAAGCAAACAAAAAACAAAGCTTAATTTTATTAATGAAAAGAGAAGTTTGTTGTAGGTTTTTTCCCGAGTTCTATATATTTGAAGGCGCCCAAGCAGTGCCAAATCACTAAAAAAATTTAGTTTAAATCTTCCAGGAGTTAACGTTCGCATGCAAGTGAATCGACTCGTAATTCCTCCATGGGCTTTTAATGGCTGCTTTACTCTTTAGCTTACCGTTGTTGTTTTTCACCTCCAAACATGGTTTACTTTAGAATAATTTTCGGTTCATAACTAATTTATCGTCAACACTATTGGTATTCAAATTGAACTAACGTAAAAATTTTACTTTGGAAGATCTCAAGTTATTATTGTCCGTTTCCCTCCCATACACTTAACTTTGGAGTTTGAAAATGGGTCCCATGGAATTTGAGTTGGTTTCCTTTAATTTTTACTGGCTTCTAAATCCACTGACGACGTCCTCTTCAGAGAATGCCTTCGCTGCCCTTTTCGTCCCTTCCTCATTTCGAATATTATTGCAAAATGTTGACGACCCTGATGGGTTCCTGTGTTTCGGAACATTGGCGATGGTTTTCTTGAGCAACAATAAAGAATCAGGCTAGGAGTACGATCTTCACGGTCTCTTTTTTCGACGCTATACGAACCATGACGACCTCGTCACATATCGCATCTACAGGGTCTCAGGACGATATTCTTCACGGAATTTAACTTTCTCCATTGAGTCAACCATCAAAGGACAGTCAACGATCGTGATGACTTAATCTGCTTTAGCTGTTTCGTCAGTTGTCTTTGCAATCAGAAAGGAGGTATTGTGGTCGCATCTCCGGCAATCCGGCGATCATCTCTATAAACTCAACTGTTCTCGATTGTTTCGACAAAAGGCATACTAATGATGTCTGCGATGGGTTCCTTTGTTTCTCCTCCATGGCGTTTGCACCTGCAGCAAGTCGAACAGTACTATCATCGCACCTATGGTGTTAGAGTGATGAAATATAGCCCACACCAGTGTATGAGTTATCCCACGACGGGGATCGCTTTGAAACCTCACTTGCTCTCAGAAGCATGACAGTCCTATAACGCGTATATTTTTATTCCCGGAGCGACAGTACGTTAACTCCAAAACAACTAATATTATCCAAATACTACCATGTCCAAAAACGTTTCAATGAGTTATTTAATCTTATGGCCCCTTATCCTTTGACATTGCCCATAAGCTGACGTACTTGTCATACATTGATAATTGTACAGGTTTGCTCATTTGTGTTGATATTTTGGGAATTTTTGTGATGAAAGTGCCCTATTGGTTCTTAGATAATACGATACATCTATTTATAGGCGGATCTATATGACATATCACTTTCCTTCTGGAAAAAATTTTCGACGTTATAAAATGCTCGCTAGTTCTGTCCTCGAATATTGCTCTCGTGCTCTGGTCGAAGGAATATCTGTGACCGCATCAAAATCTAAAATGTTCAGAGCGTTTTTGCTCGAGGTCTCTTCTCCCGTGCTCGGTATGATATTCCATATATGGAGGGATGTCTGTTGGCGAACATTAAGTTTTTTATTGTTTAGAAGACTGGAAGCTGACCTTTGCTCCCATTTTCACATTAACTCTTACCTAATTTTCCACGTATTGATGCTCTCATTCCGGGAGATCAGTCTGGAGTATATTGCACATTGTATGTTTTAAAGAAATGCACTCTCAACAACCTATGCGAACTTATAAGTTATAATTGACTTATAAAATTAATGCTACCTTAATATATATTTAATGCATTCTCAATGGGATAACTTAGAGCACAACGTCATAACACATATGAGGTGGATGCGGGATGACGCACCAATGTGTAACAATCGATCGCAGGATGAGGAGCCTGCAGCACTACCATATACCAAGTAAAACATAAACGGCGTCTAAGTGGCCCACACAAACAGAAAATCCAAATGATTTCATTTATGGATATAGCTATTGTCAAATATATGAGGCTTCCGGGTATTTTCTACGTGAATATGCACATAGTAAGACAAGCACAGTACATTCTTAGGTAAAATAGTGCCCTAAAACAATGAAACGCTCCCCAAAATTGTATTATAAACAGGTATGGTCAGGGCTTTGTCTTGCCTCGCCTGAATAAGCCCACCATATGGGACCACATATCACGTAGGCGACTGAACAGTCAATAAGGTACTGTAAAGTCATAGAGTATCCAGTTTAACTTAGAATCCTCTGCCTGGATGTTTACCTGAGGCTAAGATCGAAATTGTTAACGAGCTCAAATAAATTATCTTTGTGAAGAGAAGGGATTACATTTCGACAATGCCTCTGACATTTTTCCCAGGATTGATCGGGCGGAGCCATGTGGGTTACTGCTAAGAAATTCGTTAGCTATGCAACAATGGATAGTTTCAGTAGTATTTATATTTAAACAGTTTGGCTAGAGGGGTGCTATATTAACAGCACGATGACTTATAAATCAGAGTGAAAGAGCTTTAAATACCAGAATACTAATAATTTTTCAATAACCAGGAAAATGCATTTATAAAGCATGACTGGTAAATATTTGGTCAGCAGGAATATATTGTACATGATTATAAAGAGTTTTCGGAACGTGGTCAGTTCCAACGGAGTTTGAATTTTGGAGCAAACTTACTAGTTTTGAGAAACGCATAAGATGCATGAAGAATAAAGATGCGTTTCAAAGGTAAAATGCTTGGCGAAGAAAGAATTCAACAGTTCTGCATGTCCGACTCTCCATCGGAGAATTCTAACCATAATTAAACGAAGGTGTAATGCCTAAGTGGGCTAATCAAACGATTTGAGATATAATAACTGAGCAATAGAGCTATAAGTATCTGTATCATAATTTTGCCATCTTCTGTTACACTTTACCATAAGTCCGGAAGAAGTTTAGCTTATTATTTGAAACAATACTGTGCCATTTTAATGTGCCTATAAAGTTATTGACAACTTTCTTCTTAACATGATCAAAGTGAAGGTGTGTGACATCTTTAACTGGTTTTACAGAAAGGGAGGCTGGAAATATCAATGGATTAATACCTGGTTACTTGGAAAAAGACCCCGATGTAAATTCATAAATAAAGAATAGATGTGATATAATTGTAAAAAACGTGCTCCGTAAAGTTGGTCTTAAATGCAATGCCTAGACCATGCTCAAATCTCACCAAGGCCGCCAAGAATTTAACTGTTTGATGGAATGTTTAGCCTTAAGCTTCACCATGCTGAGCACTACCTTGAAATATTTCTTGGTGAAACCAGTTAAACAAATGAAGCAAATGGCGTTTATTTATATTTATATCTAAACGAATCCATAATAAGGTGTTGGAATAGGACGACTTCCATGAATTTCTGTATGTCTTTGGCATATTTTATTTGATAGTGTTGGTATTTTTAAAGAGCATCCATTAACTAGCTTGGCCTATATTCTTTGCTGATTTTCAGTTAAAGCTGAGCATACTAAATTAGCGCGTAAGGTGTTGTCGCTTTATGAACTACCGTCTATATCCGCGTTAATATTCATGATTTATTGAATAAATTAGTAAAGGAATGAACAATCTCAAAAACGATCATGTATAATTAATGCTTTGTGGTGCATACCAATATTATAATAGAATGCTAATTAATTAGCATTCGAGATAATTATATCCAATTCTAAGAACACCCTACACCTGACTGCATATGCAACTAATTGTCTCTTTTACATTGAGAAAATGTGGACCTCCATCGTTTAAGGCACTCTTACAAATATTATGTATTTAAATACAAAAAGATGCGACGGAAAACCATGTGATTTTTAAGTGATGACTTAAAATCTGATGAGGAACGTGTATATTCTTTTTTTATAAAAGCCCACTACCGGATTATTTTTTACGCAAGTTTAAGTTATTTATACAAAGTGATCACATTTCTGATGTGAAGATTTCCGATTCACAAACTCCCCAGATTTGGCCTATTTAGAGTACAGGTAAGAGACAAATTATGAAGTATTGTTATTGGTAATGGGTAGAAACATTTGCTGAAGTACTTTTTCACGCCCCATCTACAGTGACGTCCACACTTGTCTGAAAGCTGTTACTTGTTTCTTATGTTAAAATATTATGCCTAAGCTGATTTTGTTCTAAACAGCTCTTCACTGAATACTTTAAGATAACTTTGTTCAAACGAGGATTTTCATGAGCGGTTCACGTGTCATAAGGGTTATCTTTTGAATTATATAAGTAGATTTCTTGTTTAGATGCAAAATGCGGATCTATAAACAAATTATTTACTTCGGGTATATCTATAATTTATCGAAATATTTGCCTACTTAAAGACCAAATTTGGGTCTTAATACGGATATAGTAATCGTAAATTTTTTAAACTCTCATTTTAAGCATTGGTTAACTGAGTTTTACAACCAGACATAATGAGGCCATAAACACTCGGATTCACGCAATACGGTGATATTAACCTTAATTCAGTGGATTAACGGTGACTGTGAAATTACTGTAAATGCAAATAAAGAGTGCAATTATACTGAGTCAGTGGTGTATATCCAACTACTATTTCCCATCATTTCTTTTATCAAGTAACTAGAATTTCTATGGCACTTACTCCCTTCCTGTTGCACATGACATTCACTTTACAATAGATGGCAACGACATTAGTTTCTTTGAAAATCTCTATGTCATAGAACCTCATCTTTGATACCTGGAGCCCTCAGTTAATTTAAGAGACATAAATTATCTGCAGATAGTTCCCATAAAATGGAATGATACTTAATTAAACTAAAATGCCAAAAGAGTAGTGGTTACAGATAGAAGCATTCAGAACTGCCTATTTCTATGGAAGTTTTGCATTAAAGCCTGTTCCTGAGCACATCTTCTTGGAGCTGTACTTCTCATTTAATCAATGTGAATGGAGTTTGATCCGTGGTATGCTCTGTGGGGATACCGCAGCCTTTTAATCGCTCTTAGTTTGCGTAAGATTTTTCAACAAAAATTGATTAAATGTTTGGTTTGACTATGAAATTCATTTTTATTGGTGTTTCCAGCAAGTTACTAACAAATAACCTATAACTGATGTGTTGTTTTTTTATAATTGGGCTTTTCCGATTCGAGTTCTAAATTGCACTTATACCTACGCATTTGTCATGAGGCAATTAAAAATATTTATATTGTCAGACTGAATTTATGACACAATAAAACATTTGGAGTTCAAACATACTGTAAGTATCATGTAACAAAAAAGCATTAATTAACAATTGTTATCAATAATTCATTATACCTTAGAGAAATAAATAAATGATAAGAGATACACCAAATTAAAGCATGTAATATGCGGTTAGCTCATTCTGTCAACTTAAGACGCTAGAAAGGAGCTTATGGAGCGAAGCTGGTCTACGCTATGGGCTTTTTAAGATAAATACTAAATTCCTTCTGGAATACTATGAAGTCTCCGTACAAAGCACTTATTCGAAATTACCCTGGATATAATTGCTGGCCATACTGCATATAGTGAGTATGTAAACGTCAGTATTTTCGTCAGAACCCAACACCATTGATTCATCTCCATAAACAGTGAGCCTGTTAGTCGTTTATAAAATATCCTGCTTATAGGTCAAACTGTTTTTAAAAATATTCTTATATTACCACTTGGACCTTGTAGCAGTTTTCATGAATCTTCTAAGCCGCATGATTTAGCTAGACAAAGCTTTTTGTATGCTGATGAATACGGCCGGCGATGACAGGAGAGTTCATTCCGTTAGCGATAAGTAAGCATTCATCAACGAACGCAAAGTGTTTTTCTCCCAGACACAGTTGTGGAAACGAAATAAAAACTATTTTAAAATGATCAACCAATGACTGCGATTGCAGCAGAGCAGTAAATGTTTAAGAATGAGAGGTAAGGCTACGTTAAGTCCTTCTTATTCATATTTTCTAGCATAGGCATATGAGAACATAGTATGGATACTTCACGAGAGCTTCTATAACCAAAAATAAATAGAACTTATTTTTCTTTGGTCCGCAGAGTGGAGATGAATAAAAAACCTTATTTTCCCGTAAAGCATTGGTTTCACGTAATATCATTACATGATGGGGATTCAAAAACAAGAACAAACGGTGTAATTGCGTACTGGTTGCACAAATTACGGAAAACAAAGGTCGTAGCCAATCTCACCCTTGATGCATAATTAACAGAACTGTATGCTTCAACCCCTCAATATGCGGCATGCAGTGGGATTTTCATAATTCCCCCAATCTGAGATGAAATTTTCTCCTACCAGTTCAGGGCATTATTTTGGATCTTTCACAAGCATCCAGTTGTTTTGCCTATATGATATCTTATGCACTATTCTTAAAATATTTTTTATGCTCTATGAGAGAAAACATTTCATACAACGTCAAAAGTAGTTGGACACTGTAAACAGAAAACGAAGAGCTCTTTCGAAGCCGTATTATCTTTGGTTAGTTCGGTTAGGCAGACGCAAGACCAGAGAGCTTTCATACGTTTAAGGCCAAAATTTTAAGTAAATTTCGAAATTTGGGCTTTATACTTCCCAAGGGAATTTCCTTATACAGAAAGCAAAATTATGTGTAGTACTCTACGGTGGCACTCATCAACCATAAATAAAATAAATGGAGGTTATTTGATCATGCGTCAGTGTTTGTTCAGTGTCATACGTGGGGACTGCTAAATAGCACCAGATTGAGTGTAATTGACACTGCTAGCTTATCCGCTTTTATGTATCAGCGGTTCGCGGACTTTTATACAGCATTATAAACATGACCATATGTGTCTTAATCTTCTGTAAGCTTACTGTTATATGATGTTGCTAAGTACGATTTTCATTTATCAGACTGGCATAAGCATGGGTTTACTGGACCATTTAAGTGGTCATCAGTTAGCAGGGTTACATTTTGGACAAACACTGGAAATGTCGGAAATACCATTCGTTGAGTGCGTACTTTACATCGGCCAGTCGATATTTAACTCTAAACTGCTGAGCAGAAAATAAGAACTTTTTTCCAAAAACAACAACTCACAAATACTTAATTGCCTCTCGGCAGTCAATCCGTGTCACTGAGACAATGTGCATAGTGCAAGTGCGCTGAAGGATTATGTCTGGAAGCAATTAGCTTAGTTTCCTTTGCCCTCCCAGGGAAGTTTCCATCCAATGGCTCTAGCTTTACATTCGTTGGGGTTATAAATTAACACTTGACAAGTCTGTCTCTCTGACTTTTGCTGTTTTTCAATTACAAAGCATACAGTAATGCAGAATATACGAAGACAAATGGTCGCTTACATGAGCATGGTTGTACAGTGACGTTGCCCTACGTCATTGACATATACGTTCAAACTCTGGTAGTGTTTGCTCTTCTTTGGCAATCAGTAGGTTTGTGCTGAGTAATTTTCAGTAGTTATTTCTAATTCAAAGCAAAAACGATTGCCCTAGCCAACTATTCTTAATTAAAGCCGACTTAATGCGTTGAATTTACAAATTTTCAGATTTTATCTTCTGACCTAGGTAAAAGGCTTGACAAATGCCTGTCGCATCCTGTCAGGAAGACGCTGGGCGTCATTTTTGGCGTAGTCGAGATGCTTTTCTTTGGAGGCATCATTTTTGGATTTAACGCTCTCTACCCGGTCCTGAAGGCGGAACGCATCTACAGCCATGTCTGCAATAACAGCCACTCGCCCGTTGGTTGCGATGGACAGACAGCAGTGTATGGTTACGCGTTCACCACCTACACAGTGCTTCAGATGGTGATGCTTCTGGTCATCGGTCTGGCAGTGGACAACATCGGACTGCGCGCGGTTAAGTTATCTTCAGCCTCGCTCTTCTCATTCGGTGCACTGCTCTTCGCATTCACTTCAGCCAGCCAATCCTGGCTCCTCTTTCCGGCTGGCGCTTGTGTCTCCGTTGGTGGAATTGCCCTTCTTATCTGCAACTTCTCCATTAGCAAGCTGTTCACTAAATCGTCTGCACTTGTCCTGGCCATAATTACCGGCTCATATGACTCGTCAGCCTCCGTGTTTGCCATAGCATCAATAGCCTACGAGGCCGGTCTTTCCTATAGGGCAATATTTATGACGATATCAACTGTCAGTTTGTCTCTAAACATCTTTAGTAGCTTGTTCATTCTCACCACAAATCTGGCAGATATGTCAAAATTCAACACTGATCTTGTTTTAACTGCGTCATGGCCGACAGAAGGAAAGCTTGATCAGGAGGACAAGGAAGATTCTGATGATAACAGTACCCAGGTTGTTGTCTAACTGCCCTTCAAAGATCTTGAATCTGAATTGTGTGGTTCTTCTAGACTTAACATTTTGATAAGAAAAGGCCTTTGAATACATCTAATTATCAGCCATATATCGAGTTTGTAAAAGCAAATATTTTCTAAAGCAAGGAATCTGGGGGTAAAATTGCTTTTCATAGTTTCTCAATAGTGTGATCATTCTGGTTTGGCTGTAAATCCGTTCTTTTAGTTTTATTACCCCTTCTATACGCTTCACGTGAATTACAGGCTTTCGCACAGCACTCAATAAGGATATCTAGGAATGGTGTGCAAAGCAAATAAGGTGTCGAAAGGACCAAATGCCTTCAAAGTAGTATTCTAGTATGCATTCTGTGCAATAGACGAAAGCGTCTTAGCTACGGCTTCATTAATGTCAACAGCAGCATACAATTTGAGAAAAAACTACGGGTATATTCTAAGTGGCAGGATGAAAAAATAGGTAAGCGACGTTCACTTCATCCAGAGTGGATATCGCAGCTTCACAATATGCCCACTATTTAACGTAGTGTTTCAAAAATCCACAATAGTGGGTCAAAATGAACTAAAGTTCGCAGGTTTTTAAGCATACAATTTTGTAGGAAACTTGTTGTAGATAAGCTAAGTACACTATTGTATGGCTTCTTTTACCCAGATGGAAAACTTCAAGCAAGAAAATTCCACAGGTGACGATCGGACGGGGTATGGCACTCCTACAACTGAGGATGAACAGATCGCAAACATTCTACACCGACGCTTTCCAACTGTGACCGAATCTCTCCGTTCCCTTCCTTTTCATGATGGGCCTCTTATTCTTCTCCTGCTCTCTTCTCAGATTCACCTTCTTTCTCACGCAGCTAGGAACCCTGAGTCAATTTCAACTTGGGAAATCAGAGGCCGGCACCCGAATGGGAAGGATCCTTTCGTTTGTCCTTGGCGGTGGAATTATAGCTGGTTTCTGTTGTGGCTCCACCATAGATTGCTTGCGAGCTAAATTTCGACCACTGATATCTCGCGCACTGACTATGAAACAAGTCAACTGTGGCGGAAAGGCGATAGCGCGCGATTATGTGGTTTATTGGTTGCTCCTCTGTCCCCAGTCGGTGGCCATGCTCGTTATGATCTTAGCAACTGCAGTAAGCAGCTGTCTCGTTTGTAAACAAAGAGGAAGCCTACTATGTTAATTTCTTCTTCATAGTCATCATGCGAGGCTTCCTTTTTAGCACCTTTGCATCTTTTCTTCTAACCGGATTTCCGTTGGAACATTTTGGAACTCTCTATGGCATCAGCGCCTCTCTTGCTGGGGCATTTTCCTGCCTACAATACGCACTTTTGCAGCCCAAACCTGATGTGGCCAACTGTGTTTCCCTGGTTTTTGTCGCTCTCATGCTAATTTTGCCCGTGTGGGTTCTGAGTAATGCCATAAAGGCCTTCAGAAGGATAGCATGCCATCCGCAACATGGAACAAATAAGACACTCTTTGTTGTTCGTCAGTGCTAACTACTATATATAGTTTCTTTATTTTTCAGCCATGAAATCAATGCTGATACTGTTAGTCAATACGCGCTCATTACCTGTTAATTTTGTAATTTACACCTCCCGTTGTTCGCTGCTTGATACAAAACGATTTTAAATACTTTTCGGCTTTTTAAAAAATGCAAAAATCATGGACTATAAGATGCTTGTTTTGGGGAGATCGGAACTGAAACTAATCTTCAGTTCTTTCTAGCCTGGTTAAATGTTTCAGTTGAAACATATGTACTCTGGAAGTGAAATTACGCCACCGTTTTTATTGAAGCCTATGGTAAGTTAATTTCATGATTGCTGTAAAATATTAGAGAATATTCTGGACTTAAATGTTGCACGCCGACGCCTACTCTTACCAATCTGCTCAAATGCCAGAGAAGAAGCGAAATATAAAATGAGTTAATTTTTTTCTTAACGAGCAGGGGAATTCGTGCTATTATTGCAAACCTCTGCACGGAAAAACTACAAAAACAATTCAACAAACAATGAGAAGGACATTACCAAGGCATCCTTTGAAGACAAGTCAATGCCAAGTAGTTTTAAATTGTCGCGTTACTGCCAATTGGGCATCGAAATCACAAGCAGATCGCTTCTTCCTCATTCTCGTATATGCCACAAATGACTGACCCCTAAAAGTACGCCGAAATTGAACAAATGCAATTTATTTGACGCATTATGATCAGTTCAACATAATAATGGCATAATTTGGAAAAATGTGCTTCATATCTGAAGGCATGATGTCAGAGGAAAGCCAGGGCAAATGCAGGTCCTTATTGAAGCGTTTGAATTTAAAACCGGACAACCAAGATCTCACCTCAGGGCTAAATTCCGTAGAAAAATGGAAAGTCCGTATGTAAAGATCCTCAATTTTCCCTGCCATCTTAACGATATGAAGCGGTCAATATTCGGACCCGTGCGAAATTGAAAACGCTGAGTGAGTTCACCTAGTTCTGCAGGCCATAGGCACAAGTACAACCATGGCATATGCCAGTTCTAATTGGATGGCTCCATAGCAAACCAATTGAGTAAAACATATATATTGTGCGTTATCCCTTTAATTTAATATTTTTTCAAGAAAATCAATTTAACCTCTAATAGCCTGATTACAAAAAACGCTCTTTGTCCTACTCCGAACAGATGAATGGTTCCAACGCCCGTAAAACGTAACTGCGTGCGTTCAGCTAATGCAAATTCGGCAACATAGATTGCCATACTCCACTAGCTGCATAAGACGAACTAACCAAAGCCTTTTAACGGCTGGACACTAAAAAGGCACCCCATATTAGAGGATGTCCTACACCAAATTCAAAGGAGTTAGAAATACAGTTGGAATTAAGGCAACAGTAAAGGTTAGGGCTTTGGCTCTAGTTGAGTTAACGTACGGACTTTCCTTATATTTACGCTTGAGCGTAACTTTGATAACTGTTAGCGTTGCATTTAGGACAAGGAAATAAGTAACTCCAGGAATTTGATGCAATACCACCTGCAGTACACCGAGTACCTATTACTTGGCTAAGCCCTCCGATTTATTCCTTCCAAAGGCAATACAATTAACGGGTAATGAAGAACTAGTGTATGAGAGATCAAACTCAGTTTTCTGCTAAAAATATATTTTAATTATAAATTAAGACCATTTTGAGCATATGATATCCTACAATCATGTAGATCACTGGAGCCATAGTAAAAGCCATACCACTCCACAGAGTAACAAGCTTAAAGAGACTTAGATCGTGAAGGTCTCTCTGGTTCAATTTCAATACTGTCATACTGACACACGTATGCACGCCATGGTTGTCTAAACGGAGACGCACTGATGAGTTAACTACAGAGTACACCACAGAACGTGGTCAGCAATAGTTGATCTGCCTTTAAGATAACACAGTGAAGCCTCACGGCTGTGCAAAGTGACTCTACTAGTTTTCTAATTCAAGGAAATTAGGAGACACGACAACTAACGTTTCTGCTGGGACATGAAAACTGGGGAACTTCCACTAAAACAGTCACCAGAATGTTCCAGAATAAGACATAAATATGTCCAAGGTAAGAATAGGCTAACTGGCCCAACACTTTTGGATTCTCACTTCAACACAGCATCACAGACATATTGTATCGTTAATGATCTACCATGACATTTGCTTCAGCCACAACATGAGCATGGGTGGTTGCGATAGTTCTGAAGTAGAGCACCCAGGTAGCATGGTTGCATTTTGAGACTGACACTGAATTCGTCTTTTGCGGATTTCACGTTTGCCACAAGTCTGTCCTAACAAGTAATCCAAATAATCCTATATACACTCACAGCCTTATAAGTACATACAATAATTTTCTCGATTGCTGTGGCATCCAAGAATAACCTGGTGTCCTCTATTTTATGGACTACCGTTGTGGCAATCGAGGAATATTGACATCGAGCAACAAGTGCGCAACTCGAAACATCACCGTGTGCGGCTCAGTTTGGAAACTGCGTAGGGCAGGTTTCATTATTTATCGGATATTTGTGTTTTACACAGCACCAATAAATCTGATGTAGAGACATTGCCGGCCACCTAGTGACACAGGGGCACATGTACAATTGTCTGCAGGCCCTAGACACTAAGCGCGTGGCGGCAAAATTCTGGAGCACTGCAGTTGGCTATTTTCTGGAACATAGATTTAAAAGTGCTGCCTGCCCAATTTACGTTCCTTTTTGGCTTCGTCTGCAAGTGCAGTAGCAGCCCTTAAAGTCTCAGTGGGTGGTTTGCGATTAGACTTGTACCTTTATTGGAACACTTGCTATGTGTTTGCAGCAACAGAAGATAAATACTTGCAACATACAAGTTTTCTTGTTGGTTTTCAAACAAACAGCCGTAATCGTTATGATAAAGGGCGCATGAAAAGACAACGGAAAATAGAATTTACAAGATAATTCCTCTCAGAAGCTGACAAGGACGGACTCAGCAGTGGGACTGAGAAATCCTGCAGAAGGCCACGTGCTTCTGACAAGTGATTCAATCTGGATGAACCATTTAATTTGCCCCGATTTAGTCGTTCAGCACAATGAATTTTTTTATGACTCTTGAACTAAAGACCTGCAAATGTTTTCATGATTCCTCAAATCCTTTACATAACAAGTCATCTATTACTTATTGGAATAATGAGTCACTGTTGCACACGTTTAGATGTTCCTTGCCATTTATCATTAAACATTCAATCCACCTCTTTCTTCATAATAAAGTATACCTTTCAGTTTGACAAATATATAATTTGAGGTCCTTCTACGATCTCTAGAAAACATCTACAGGAATAAACAGCCAAAAGAGGAGAACGCCATTCCTTAATTTGGAAGAAAATGTTGAGTAGTAATGACTGAAAGCATCCACAGTGTGAGGTGAGATATGAGTGATGTGAAGATCTTTTCGCTCTTTAATTTGAGGGTAAAAACGTTTCAAAACAATTACAGTCTAGCAAGACAATTTGTGGCTTAATTCTTTCCATAATTGTCGCTGCACTAACGTACATGGAGACTGAACCTCAGCTCCTTTACTGAATAAAAGTCGTATCCTTGTGAGCGAACAGGGTTGTGAATAACGGAGAACTCAAGAAGCAAGTCTCCTGGCCGCTCCACGACGTAGCATCACATTGCAACCAGTAGGTTCGACCAAAGACTCAAAAATATGAAACTTTTGTTAGTATCGCCTACGTTTAGTTAAACTTTCCCGTGATCTCATATATGTGGGCCATAGGCAAAGGGATCGCGAGGAGTTATGCCATTTCTTATTGGAGGGCTTCACAGAATAACAAGTGAGTTAAAACTCTATGTTGTGCCTTTTGTCGTTTACTTAAATCCTTTTATCAAAAAATCAATTTAACTAGTAATGGTCTGATGAGGTTCCTAATTCTCGGTTATTTTACATAAAAGCATTTCTGGACCTTGCCACAGCAGATGGATAGTTCCAACGCCTTTAAATATTAACTACGTGTGCGCGTACAGTCAATGCACACTTGGCAATTATAGTGCCATAATACGCTAGTTGCATAAAACGAATTGACCAAAACCCTCCAATGGCTGGATATCTAAATGGGTACCCTACTAGTAAAGGTAGCCTAAGGCTAAATTCGAGGGCTTCGGAACTCTTTGGCTTAAGGTTAAGAATATGTTTACGTTTACGCTTGAGTGTTGATTCGGTTAACCTTAGAATTTCATTTAGGACACAGGCATATGTACCTATTGGACTTAGTGCAATGTCACCTGCCTACCCCAAATTTAGTCTAACCTAAAGGCAATACCACCTACCTGAACGTCAGGACCGATGTTACCTGACATCTGTTGTGACAAGGAAACGTGCTCGTAACTGCAAAAACTGATTTAAGAAATGCCTTACCATATTTTACTGATTTTTCATAGGACTAGACTGGTCAGACCGAATCTATCAACTCTTCTAGTCTTCGATCTTTGGCTGCTGTGGCCTTGGTCATATATGCGATGGCTATTAAATACTGCTGAGACTTGTACAACAGAAATGTCTAGATGTCACTTATGCATGCTTCAGCTTCCTCACAAAATCTGTCAACCTGGTATCTAAAAAATGGCCCCATGGGAGGCAAAATTGACTGTATCATAATTAAAGTGGTGGTTTGATTGTTAGCCTGCAATGACTACGTCTTAACGTGGCCTCTACGACACTAGTACACAAGTGAGCTCTGTGCCGCTCCTCCCACCTATGGGTGAAATCCTGGGACTTGCGTTTGGGGTGCCAGGATGTGTCGGTGGTACTCACAGATGAGGTCATTAAGTATACCAACATCTTCGCCCATACCCCACATCAGATAACTGACTGGATTAGACAGTGGCTGGGGCCTGGGAACGGAAAGGGCTCAGGGCATTTTACTTACTATAAAAAATCTGAGGCTCTTAAATTTACTACAATGCACTAAGACCCATGCTTTGGAAGTTTACCAACGGACAGCATAAATCGAACCGCGCTGTTAGAACAGTATTTTTTTCGGTGGAATGGCCGATTGGCGGACTGAAAGTCAGGCTGAAAATTATCCTTCTTAGTGTGGCCTATATGGAACTCCACTCAGTGGGTCGCGAGCGAAGTTTAAAAGCACGCCTAGAGGCGACTTCCGCACCTGTGTCCTCTTCGGCCTTGGATTTTCTTAACTTGATCAGAGCAATTGACCCAGATGGTGGAGAAGGAAAGCTTGCGGTCGAACTGTCCTATGAACTCGGTCAATAGCTGTCAGGTCCAGGGGCTATGTATTTTGTTGACAACTACCTAAAAACCGGAATGTCTGCCGCCAGATGAACCCTGAATCAGTCTTCCTTATCTTTAATTTTGGAAATTACCAAAGCCGCCCCCTAATTAACCCAAGATCGAAGCTCAACGTCCGATGGCGTAAAAACGTCATAACATCGCTGTCCTTGGCTGTAATAACTATCAAAAATATTTGCTGTTGATGCTGCAAAAATTCTTCTTTTTTGCGGTGCATATAAAATAACTCCTATCTTGTATAATCAAATCTTCATGGCCGGTTCTAGGCCTATGCGACTGAAAGCTTTCCCCCTACCTCAGAGAATGTGTTATGCATTAATGTTTTTAATATAGCAATAAGTAATTGATGTAGCAGCATGAAAGACAGTGGAACAATTGATAATATTTATGTGCGTATTTAATGATTGGCTCAAAGCATATTTGAAGATCTACACTTAGAGGAATTTGTTACAATAATTATCTAACTGACTTTTGAAATAGGGGTCTGGAAAAAAATCTTCTAAACGAAGACACCACGTTGAAACTTAACAAACAAACCAATTTCCCACGAGCCAGCGTTTAGAAATAATTGTATCAATTTATACTGCCCATCTCATTTAAGAGACATATGCTTCATTACGCATAGCTGAAACTTTATGACTTCAATTCTTTCGCTTTTTATTTCAAGGATGGCTAAAGGACACATGTAAGTGGAGGCGACTTCCCACATACTTCAGTAAATGTTCGATTTTAGTGCTGGATCTCGTAGCTCTGGTCCCATTCTTGATAGCCTTACTTTACAAAAATGCAGTGTTTGCTTATACATCGAGACTCTGGGATAGAATATGGATGATTCCATGTGTCCTCAGGGTTCTCTTTTGGAATTTCCTGAGACACTTATGATTAACGAGTGTTAAGGACAAAGCAATGGTAGCATGACTCTTTTGGGCGGAGAATATTTAATCATTTATAAACGTTAACACAATTACCCTGAGAGGGTAATTGGGGATGCTGTAAGCTGATGGCCGAAAATATACGTTCACTACCGTTAAAATTAAGCCCTAGCACTCACAATAAGAACTAATATGTCCAAAACAACCTATGGGATATGTACAGGTTATGTACACTCCCTTTAGGTGCGATCTTCGCTTGGTATACCCTAGGCTATAAAAGGACTCTGCTGATTTTTCTGTACTAACGATGCTCCACCTGCCCAGGCAGTGTTTTTCATTTTTTGCTTTAAATTTATTTGTGACCACCTAGTAATGCGATCGATAACACTTTGGAAAGGTTCTTGCTCGCATATGTCCTGTTTCTGGGATTATGCAAAGCGATTCAACATTTATACGCAATATGTTGCTAGGGTTGTCTTGTATGACCGCCCAAACTGCCCCACCCATTTAAAACAGGTGGCCTTGCAATAGATCTCAGGAGGGGTAACTATATCCATGTCCTAACCCTAACAGAAGCCCTAACATAAAACTAACTTTAAGCCACAATCTTAATTTTCGCAATGCGCTTAATCTAAAATATACAGTCAACAGGAATCTTGACTCTAACCCCAACCCTTAACCTAATCCTTATCTGAACCCTAAGCTCCACCTAAAAACTTAACCTCGTTTCCCTGGAATTTGGCGGAAAGCCGCATGCATTATGGGCGGTTTCCGTTCCCGTGTCCTTTTTAGGCGGCCATAAAAGACAGCACTGTCAATATGTCAACCAATTTATTCGACCAACGGGTAACCCAGTATTTAATATGCATTTCCTCGCCTTTAGCATAGACATTTTACCTGAACCACGTGGGAAAGCGATATTACTCACTTAAATTTCCGCTTCTTAACCAAATTTCGGCCGCTGAAAGAGCCATTCAGCTTAGGAGGTAACTATTTTTCAAATGTATTAGCCTAGACTATGCAAAGAATGCGCCAATAAGTCAAACTATCAGTAGCAGGGTGCATTTTGTCGAGGAGGTGAAGAATACATTCTGGATAATTCGTTCACAGCAGTTTCTCGTGAAATTAACGTTAGACGTGCTAAGCTGATAATTGAATGCCGTCGCGTCCACGGATGGGATCTTAATCGATGAACGCATTAAGTTAGCGCTGGCGTACAGAGGCCTGCTCAGTCACCTCCAGACTTACGTTGGTGATCAGTGATTGGTCTGTAACCCTCGGAGTGTCATTTTTACTAATGCTTTTATTATGCCAAACTCCTGCAGGAGCTAGAAAACTCAGAATAATAAAAAAATTGTTCTTGTGCTCAACCTGGCTTCTCTTTTTCTCAGGTACGTAAAACTTTCAGCAGTTCAACAGAAATCCGGCCAACAACAAGCATCGCTCCAAGATAACTCTTTTGGTAAGCATTGCTAATCTTGCCTGTTCCCTACAATCGCTGCCTTGCTTTTTACTCATGTAAGTATCTCTGAAAAGTACAATCATAGCCAAAACAAATTCTCCACATTTCCCCTTGCACATGGTTATTTGGCTACTATTCTCTATGTGGTTTTCTGCTAAGGTGCAAAGTTTCCTACTCCAAACTGAGTATTCAGATTTTGTAAGTTTTGTCAACCGCGTATGTGTTTTACGTTTTTAACAGTACAGTTAACTCCATATACGGTTGCTCGATCTTGGAAAGACAACACCTACATTCACTTAAATCACTTTCCCGCTTACTTGTCAATAAATCCAGTTCTGTGCAAACGTCAATTTTACTAAACAGTGTAATTTTCCATTTACATCGAAACGTAGACGATAATAACAACGGTTTCATATTTTTGAGTCTTTGATCAAGCCTAGAGGTTGCAATGTGGTCCTACGTTGATATCTCCAGTATTCACAACCCTGTTCGCTCACAAGGATACGACTTTAATTCCGTAAAGGAGCAGAATTTCAGTCTCCTTGTACGTTAATGCAACGACATTTATGCAACGAATTAAGCCACAAATTGTCTTGCTAGACTGTAGTTGTTTTGAAACGTTTTTATCCCTCAAATTAAAGAGCGAAAAAGATCTTCACATCACTCATATCTCACCTCACCCTGTGGATGGTTTCAGTCATTACAACTTCAAAATTGTCTTCAAAATTTTGGAATGGCGTTCTCCTCTTTTGGCTGTTTATTCCTGTAGACGTTTTCTAGAGATCGAAGAAGGACCTCAAATTATATATTTGTCAAACTGAAAGGTATACTTTATTATGAAGAAAAGAGGTGGATTGAATGTTTAAATGATAAATGGCAAGGAACATCTAAACGTGTGCCACAGCAACTCATAATTCCAATAAGTAATAGATGACTTGTTATGTATAGGATTTGAGGAAGCATGAAAACATTTGCAGGTCTTTAGTTCAAGAGTCATAAAAAAATTCATTGTGCTGAACGACTAAATCGGGGCAGGCCAAAGCCACAGAAAATGTAATGGTTCATCCAGATTGAATCACTTGTCAGAAGCACGTGGCCTTCTGCAGGATTTCTCAAAGTCCCACTGCTGAGTCCGTCTGTGTCAGCTTCTGAGAGAAATTATCTTGTAAATTCTATTTTCCGGTGTCTTTTCATG
Source organism: Schistocephalus solidus (assembly GCA_017591395.1). Classification (NCBI taxonomy): domain Eukaryota; kingdom Metazoa; phylum Platyhelminthes; class Cestoda; order Diphyllobothriidea; family Diphyllobothriidae; genus Schistocephalus; species Schistocephalus solidus. Next base: position 247,319 of record WEDG01001596.1, read on the forward strand.
CACCTTTCATCATCACGATTTTGTCTGTCTGTTTGAAAACCAACAAGAAGTCTTATATGTTGCAAATATTTATCTCCTGTTGCCGCCAACACATAGCCAGTGTTCCAATAAAGGTACAAGTCTAATCGCAAACCACCCACTGAGACTTTAAGGGCTGCTACTGCACTTGTAAACGAAGCCAAAAAGGAACGTAAATTGGGCAGGCAGCACTTTTAAATCTATGTTCCAGAAAATAGCCAACTGCAGTGCTCCAGAATTTTTCCGCCACTCTCTTAGTGTGTAGGACGTGCAGACAACTGTACATGTGCCATTGTGTCACTAGGTGGCCGGCAATTTCTCTACATCAGATATCTTGGTGCTGTGTAAAACACAAATATCCGATAAATAATGAAACCTGCCCTACGCAGTTTCCGAACTGAGCCGCAAACGGTGATGTTTCGAGTTGCGCACTTGTTGCTCGATGTCAATATTCCTCGATTGCCACAACGGTAGTCAAAAAATAGTGGCCACCAGGATATTCTCGGATGCCACAGCAATCGAGAAAATTATTCTATTTACATATAAGGCTGTGAGCTGCCAAGTGTTTGGGGGAGCGTTCCCCCATCTGTGACACGACAGAAGTGGGAGGAATTTTAACCAGAAATACTTTAGAGCCAAGTCTCGAAAGTATATATAGGATTATTTGGATTACTTATTAGGGCAGACATGTGGCAAACGTGAAATCCGCAAAAGACGAATTCAGTGTCAGTCTAAAAATGCAATCATGCCACCTGGGTGCTCTACTTCGGAACTATCGCAACCACCCATGCTCATGTTGTGGCTGAAGCAAATGTAATTGTAGTTCATTAACAATACAATATGTCTGTGATGCTGTGTTGAAGTGAGAATCCAAAATTGTTGGGCCAGTTAGCCTATTGTTACCTTGGACATATTTATGTCTTATTCTGGAACATTCTGGTGACTGTTTTAGTGGAAGTTCCCCAGTTTTCATGTCCCAGCAGAAACGTTAGTTGTCGTGTCTCCTAATTTCCTTGAATTAGAAAACTAGTAGAGTCACTTTGCACAGCCGTGAGGCTTCACTGTGTTATCTTAAAGGCAGATCAACTATTGCTGACCACGTTCTGTGGTGTACTCTGTAGTTAACTCATCAGTGCGTCTCCGTTTAGACAACCATGGCGTGCATACGTGTGTCAGTATGACAGTATTGAAATTGAACCAGAGAGACCTTCACGATCTAAGTCTCTTTAAGCTTGTTACTCTGTGGAGTGGTATGGCTTTTACTATGGCTCCAGTGATCTACATGATTGTAGGATTAGATGTGCACAAAATGGTCTTAATTTATAACTAAAATATTTTTTAGCAGAAAACGGATTTTTATCTCTCATACACTAGTTCTTCATTACCCGTTAATTGTATTGCCTTTGGAAGGAATAAATCGGAGGGCTTAGCCAAGTAATAGGTACTCGGTGTACTGCAGGTGGTATTGCATCAAATTCCTGGAGTTACTTATTTTCTTTTCCTAAATGCAACGCTAACAGTTATCAAAGTTACGCTCAAGCGTAAATATAAGGAAAGTCCGTACGTTAACTCAACTAGAGCCAAAGCCCTAACCTTTACTGTTGCCTTAATTCCAACTGTATTTCTAACTCCTTTGAATTTGGTGTAGGACATCCTCTAATATGGGGTGCCTTTTTTAGTGTCCAGCCGTTAAAAAGGCTTTGGTTAGTTCGTCTTATGCAGCTAGTGGAGTATGGCAATCTATGTTGCCGAATTTGCATTAGCTGAACGCACGCAGTTACGTTTTACGGGCGTTGGAACCATTCATCTGTTCGGAGTAGGACAAAGAGCGTTTTTTGTAATCAGGCTATTAGAGGTTAAATTGATTTTCTTGAAAAAATATTAAATTAAAGGGATAACGCACAATATATATGTTTTACTCAATTGGTTTTGCTATGGAGCCATCCAATTAGAACTGGCATATGCCATGGTTGTACTTGTGCCTATGGCCTGCAGAACTAGGTGAACTCACTCAGCGTTTTCAATTCCGCACGGGTCCGAATATTGACCGCTTCATATCGTTAAAGATGGCGGGGAAAAAATTGAGGATCTTTACATACGGACTTTCCATTTTTCTACGGAATTTAGCCCTGAGGTGAGATCTTGGTTGTCCGGTTTTAAATTTAAACGCTTCAATAAGGACCTGCATTTGCCCTGGCTTTCCTCTGACATCATGCCTTCAGATATGAAGCACATTTTTCCAAATTATGCCACTATTATGTTGAACTGATCATAATGCGTCAAATAAATTGCATTTGTTCAATTTCGGCGTACTTTTAGGGGTCAGTCATTTTGTGGCATATACGAGAATGAGGAAGAAGCGATCTGCTTGTGATTTCGATGCCCAATTGGCAGTAACGCGACAATTTAAAACTACTTGGCATTGACTTGTCTTCAAAGGATGCCTTGGTAATGTCCTTCTCATTGTTCGTTGAAATGTTTTTGTAGTTTTTCCGTGCAGAGGTTTGGAATAATAGCACGAATTCCATTGTTCGTTAAGAAAAAAATTAACTCATTTTATATTTCACTTATTCTCAGGCATTTGAGCAGATTGGTATGAGTCGGCGTCGGCGTGCAACATTTAAGTCCAGAATATTCTCTAATATTTTACAGCAATCATGAAATTAACTTACCATAGGCTTCAATAAAAACGGTGGCGTAATTTCACTTCCAGAGTACATATGTTTCAACTGAAACATTTAACCAGGCTAGAAAGAACTGAAGATTAGTTTCAGTTCCGATCTCCCCAAAACAAGCATCTTATAGTCCATGATTTTTGCATTTTTCAAAAAGCCGAAAAGTATTTAAAATCGTTTTGTATCAAGCAGCGAACAACGGGAGGTGTAAATTACAGAATTAACAGGTAATGAGCGCGTATTGACTAACAGGATCAGCATTGATTTCATGGCTGAAAAATAAAGAAACTATATATAGTAGTTAGCACTGACGAACAACAAAGAGTGTCTAATTTGTTCCATGTTGCGGACGGCATGCTAACCTTCTGAAGGCCTTTACGGCGTTACTCAGAACCCACATGGGCTAAGATCATAACGAGCATGGCCACTGACTGGTGACACAGAAGCAACCAATAAACCGCATAATAGCACGCTTTTGCCTTTCGGCCACAGTCAACTTGTTTCATAGTGTGGGAGATATCAGTGGTCAAAACTGAGTTCGCAAGTTTGGCTATAATTCCACCGCCAATGACAAACGAAAGAATCCTTTCCATTCGGGTGCCGGCCTCTGATTTTCCCAAGTTGAAATTGACTCAGGGTACCTAGCTGCGTGAGAAATGAGGTGAATCTGAGAAGAGAGCAATAGAAGAATAAGAGGCCCATCTTGAAACGAATGGAACGGAGAGATTCCGTCACAGTGCAAAAGCGTCGGTGTAGAATGTTTGCGATCTGTTCATCTTCAGTTGTAGGATTGTCAACCCCCATCCGATCGTCTTTTGTGGAATTTTCTTGCTTGAATTTTTCCATCTGGGTAAAAGAACCCGTACAATGGTGTACTTAGCTTATCTACAACAAGTTTCCTACAAAATTGTATGCTTAAAACCTGCGAACTGTAGTTCATTTTGACCTACGTTTGTGGATTTTTAAAACAATAAGTCAAATAGTGGTCATATTGTGAAGCTGCGATATCCACTCTGGATGAAGTGAACGTCGTTTACCTATTTTTTCATCCTGCCACTTAGAATATACCCGTAGTTTTTTCTCAAATTGTATGCTGCTGTTGACATTAATGAAGCCGTAGCTAAGACGCTTTCGTCTATTGCACAGAATGCATACTAGAATACTACTTTGAAGGCATTTGGTCCTTTCGACACCTTATTTGCTTTGCACACCGTTCCTAGATATCCTTATTGAGTGCTGTGCGAAAGCCTGTAATTCACGCGAAGCGTAAAGAAGGGGCAATAAAACTAAAAGAACGAATTAACAGCCAAACCAGAATGATCACACTATTGAGAAACTAGGAAAAGCAATTTTTACCCCCAGATTCCTTGCTTTAGAAAATATTTGCTTTTACAAACTCGATATATGGCTGATAATTAGATGATTTCAAAGGCCTTTTCTTATCAAATTGTTAAGTCTAGAAGAACCACACAATTCGGATTCAAGATCTTGGAAGGGCAGTTGGACAACAACCTGGGTACTGTTATCATCAGAATCTTCATTGTCCTCCTGATCAAGCTTTCCTTCTTTCGGCAATGATGCAGTTAGAACTAGAGCAGTGTTTAATTTTGACATGTCTGCCAAATTTGCGGTGAGAATGAACAAGCTACTAAAGATGTTTAGAGACAAACTGACATTGAATCTCCTCATAAATATTGCCTTATAGGAAAGACCGGCCTCGTAACCTATTGATGCTATGGCAAACACGGAGGCTGACGAGTCATATGAGCCGGTAATTATGGCCAGGACAAGTGCAGACGATTTCGTGAACAACTTGCTAATGGAGAAGTTGCAGATAAGAAGGGCAATTCCACCAACGGAGACACAAGCGCCAGCCGGAAAGAGGAGCCAGGATTGGCTGGCTGAAGTGAATGCGAAGAGCAGTGCACCGAATGAGAAGAGCGAGGCTGAAGATAACTTAACCGCGCGCAGTCCGATGTTGTCCACTGCCAGACCGATGACCAGAAGCATCACCATCTGAAGCACTGTGTAGGTGGTGAACGCGTAACCATACACTGCTGTCTGTCCATCGCAACCAACGGGCGAGTGGCTGTTATTGCAGACATGGCTGTAGATGCGTTCCGCCTTCAGGACCGGGTAGAGAGCGTTAAATCCAAAAATGATGCCTCCAAAGAAAAGCATCTCGACTACGCCAAAAATGACGCCCAGCGTCTTCCTGACAGGATGCGACAGGCATTTGTCAAGCCTTTTACCTAGGTCAGAAGATAAAATCTGAAAATTTGTAAATTCAACGCATTAAGTCGGCTTTAATTAAGAATAGTTGGCTAGGGCAATCGTTTTTGCTTTGAATTAGAAATAACTACTGAAAATTACTCAGTACAGTCCTACTGAATGCCAAAGAAGAGCAAACACTAACAAAGTTTGAACGTATGTCAATGACGTAGGGCAACGTCACCGTACAACCATGCTCATGTACGCGACCATTTGTCTTCGTATATTCTGCATTACTGTTTGCTTTGTAATTGAAAGACAGCAAAAGTCAGAGAGGCAGACTTGTCAAGTGTTACTTTATAACCCCAACGAATGTAAAGCTAGAGCCATTGGATGGAAAACTTCCCTTGGAGGGCAAAGGAAACTAAGCTAATTGCTTCCAGACATAATCCTTTCAGCGCACTTGCACTATGCACATTGTCTCAGTGACACGGATTGACTGCCGAGAAGCAATTAAGTAGTTGTGAGTTGTTTATTTTTGAAAACAAAGTTCTTATTTTCTGCTCAGCAGTTAAGAGTTAAATGTTGACTGGCCGATGGCAAGTACACACGCAACGAATGGTAACTCCGACATTTCTAGTGCTTGTCCAAAAAGTAACCCTGCTTACTGATGACCGCTAAAATGGTCCAGTAAACCCATGCATATGCCAGTCTGATAAAGGAAAATCGTACTTAGCAACATCATATAACAGTAAGCTTACAGAAGATTAAGACACATGGTCATGTTTATAATGCTGTATAAAAGTCCGCGAACCGCTGATACATAAAAGCGGATAAGCTAGCAGTGTCAATTACACTCAATCTGGTGCTATTTAGCAGTCCCCACGTATGACACTGAACAAACACTGACGCATGATCAAATAACCTCCATTTATTTTATTTATGGTTGATGAGTGCCACCGTAGAGTACTACACATAATTTTGCTTTCTGCATAAGGAAATTCCCTTGGGAAGTATAATAGCCCAAATTTCGACATTTACTTAAAATTTTGGCCTTAGACATATGAAAGCCCTGTGGTCTCGCGTTTGCCTTACCGAGTTTACCAAACATAATACGGCTTCCAAAGAGCTCTTTGTTTTCTGTTTACAGTTGTCAACTATTTTGGACGTTATATGAAATGTTTCCTCTCAAAGAGCATAAAATATTTTTAAAGAAAAGTGCATAGGATATCATATACGCAGTATAAGTGGATGCTTGTGAAAGATCCGAATTAAATGCCCTGAACCGGCATGAGAAAATTCATCTCAGATTGGGTGAATTATGAAAAACCCACTACATGCAGCATATTGAAGCGTTGAGGCGTACAGGAAAAATCGAGGGGGTTTTATATGGATTTGTAAGTTGGGCAACGTTATTTCAGCGGATCGCCTGTGCTGTCAAGCCCGCCATAGGCTATGTTCCGTTTGCCCAAGTAGCAGTTCAACTTTCTGCCAGAAAGAACGTAACATTTACGTACTGTGTTTACAAGAGCTTCTGACGACAAGAAAATATAATTATTAATCACTGGAGAGTATGATCTCTCATGAAAATTGCAAGCTGTATTTAAGAACGACTTATACAACAAAATAATTAAACATTATCAATGAAAGCATTCGGTCATTAATTTCCTCAATGACAATTTGACGGCGTATTAAGTTAAAACCCTTAAAATTACAAATCACTATGTACATTTTCAATATTGTTCAAGGAAAATCCTCTAAAAAATTAGTAAGTTTACTTATTGGCAATTGTCTATTGTCGATTGCAAGAAAAAGTATATTATTGGCGTTATGTTTCGGAATCCTCCTGAAACCAATCTCTTGTTACGAAGCATATTTTATGTAGCGTTTGCAAGAGTCGAACTTATAATGTGCTTAAGTCTACAAATAATTGCGTTTTTCAAACAACATTAATATCCTAATTTTGAAGACATTTGCATTGCGAGCTTATTTTCAAGCTGCACTAAGAGCACTTGCAATAGTGATGTTGCTAAATTTCCTGCATATATAGCATTAAGTGTTTAGTAGTTATTCGTACGCTGACAAGAGTTTTAAACAAATATATATTGATGGTTAGATGAACAGTTAACATTTCGATACTGCATATTCAAATAGGCTTGAATTTTTCTGTGCGACGGTATACAGTATTTTACATTGCGACCAATATTATCTGCAGTTTTTCTGCACAAAGTTATCCTACTTTGAACACCGAAATGTCATTTTCTCTAGTTAAAACAACTTAGATGTTATATAAATGGTCCACCGATTTTTCTTGCATTCAATAATGCTTATGAAATTAAACCACATAAAGTTCTGTAAGAAAGCGATAGTCCTCAAAGTTTGTCTAACGAAAGCACGAATTTGAATCACTCTAGGACTTGCAGTTAAACTATGTCAATAACATTTCTGAAGTGCAAATCGCATACATTATAAATAAATTTCTTTTATCATGGCCCAGTAATTTCTGCTTCGAAAGTTCCTGTCAATTTTTGCTCCCCTGGAACAGGAAATAATTTGTAATATGTATGAATTATTATTAATATTTGACTGTTCAACCGGAAGTTGAATTTAAATCCTTTTGTGCAAGACTAAATTTCTGGATATCGACCACACAAGCTTTTTAGGAAGTCAATATCATGCAAAATGTAGTGCTTGAATTGAAGCGTTTTTAAGTCCTGTTGTAAAAATTAAACGTTTTGGATTTCAGGAACCTACAAAACATTCTGAATTTGACCTTTAAGGCAAATACATAAAAAAAACTGATTTGATTGTCTGTTTTTTTCAATTTTCCATAGGAAATATTTTGAAAATCGGTGTAAAATACCGAGGCTAGGGGTCCATAGGACGTTTGCCCTATTTGGCCCGTATTCGCAGTATACTTACAAAGGAATGAGAATGAAATTGCATTCAAAATACCCACGTCATCTGCTGAAAAAGAATATTCTTTTCTGATAAATGTTTTGGCCTTCGCTTCTTTTCATTGGTTTCGATTTCTTTATGTAGGGAAAACTAAAAAGTCTTTTGGTTTTTCAACCACGCTTCTTTTGAGAAAAAGGTATTCATGAGTGTGAAACCTACCTCCTGTAACCTTTTTTCTCAGCTTCTCTCGCTCTCTCTTTCTCTGGAAACATAATTTGTCGTTCGTCGCACATGGACTTAGGCATATATTGGGAGATATCGTTAAAAACAAACACATTCAGGGCACTTTAAATCACGAATAAACCATAAACCTATTAGGGTGATGTTCCAGCTTCTTTTGGTGCTACAATATTGTTTTCTAGCTTCCTATACCCAGGCTTAAAAACATGGGCTCGAAGGCAGATTTAAGCGTTTTAAACTCAACCTTCGTTGTTTTCGAAACACGAATCTGGTATGAAGCAGAAGATCTTGCATTATTACCGCAACTGACACCAAAATTTATGTAAAAGCTCAGAATCGGGGGATGCAAAAGTAAAATCATCCGCAAACAGAAATGATATTATGCTTAATTTTGGAAGAAATGTGACAAAAGCAAAAAGACTTGATTAAAAAAATGTGTTCAACGATTTACTGGAATCGCAGAACGAAATACGAACATTTTTTGCTTGGAGGATACGATTCAAAGACTGCAAATTCGATCGCGTGACGATGTACAACAAAACAGGAAAAATATTAACAGGCGAACATCCGGGACCTGGTTGTTTTGTTCTTAACAATCTTTGCTAAAAATCTAAGATCTAGACTCATCAATTGTTTGTGCACGTTCAAGCAGGGTAAAATGCTGCCCTGTTCTAAAGTAATGACCAAAGATAGAACTCGGTTTGCAAGGTTATGTTAAGGTCACGAATATGCAATTCATGTTTGTGTTGCTTTTGGCAGAAGGAATAATTGATTTTCATGCTCTTCGTAAACATCCAATGTTTTCACGCTTTTAGCAATCATATGGTCTTTGAGGCAACCACATCACCTGCCTCTTTTTCACTTTCATTTACCATTTTGGTGCGCAAATATTTTAGGCGTTAAAATACTAGCAAGTTAATTTTAATGAAACCCTACTGGTTTTATTTGGATAGGTAAGTGTGGCAGACCGCACTGTGCCTACTGTACATGGTGATTCAGACCTGCTGTGAGGTTGGAAGTGAGCCTTGTCTAAAAAGTGAGGTAGTTAACACGCGGTTGGCTGGAAAAATGTACACCCGCCTAGTTTTGTATCTGGACTGCCCAAAGTGCGCTAAAAGTAAGTCTTCCACGTTAGGGGGTATTAGGCACACCAGGTTTGTGATGACTAACAGGGCTTACATAAGGGCAGGTACAAGCTGAGTGTTGTATGGTCTGTTCGCCTCATGACGCAGCTATTAGTTCAAAATTATCGAGTCATCTGACAGAAAACACTGTGGCGTGAGAGAAGATGGGATGTGGAATTCATGAAAATCACAACACTGGATGGTTAGCACGTTGGAAGAACCCTACATCCCTACATCGCGATGGTATGACACAGTGGACGCTTATCAGCAGATACCAGTTAACGGTTATTCAGCGATGAAAACGGTTCCAAATAGCAGTGGACTTTTCAAATCGAAATTGATTTGCTTTGTCTTTCAATTTGCGGAATAAATGTTGATATCGAACACTCATTGGTACTCTGACATTGTGTTTACATAAATATTGTTTGATGGCCAGAAGAACGTTTAAAATTTCGATAAAATTGTCAAGCCTTCTGATAGGCATTTTCCAGAATTACATAAAGGATGTATCGATCAGGAATTTTGAAGCTCCAGTAAAATTGGAGGTCTTTCATGGTTATTTGGATGTCCTCACCTCTCACATTATTTTTTTAAAAATAAAATCAACCACCTTCCGCAATTTTTTGTTTTAATATGAAGGTTAAGAGATGTCTGACTGATTGGTTTTGAGTGAGGCGAGCTTTTGATGTTGCGTACATTGGACTGTTAGGTAGATAAATTAGACATCAATCAAAGTAACCGAGGCAAATGACTGCATTTGAATTTATTAAAACTCCTACGGTGAGAGACGATCAGCATATAAAAGGAGATTCTTAACTTCATCAATACGACTATAAGTATGTTCAGTAGATTTATTAAATAATTTAATGTCACCCAAAATTCTGAAATGTACGTTCAGTTTGAAAAAATCGGTTAAGAATACTTGTGTTAGTAATTAACATTAAGCCTAAGCCCAGATACTTCGGTCATGTTTGGATGTCGGTATTTAAACGAGATTTTTTCCACCGCATGCATAAACAAAAAAGCTCTGATATAATAATGAACAGCCCTTTGCGAATTTAAAACTTGATAGAAATTTTATAAGTAATATTACTTTGTTTAGAAATACCAACTTTTAAAAAGGTGGCATATTCCGAAAACGAACTAACGATTTCAAAGGTGACTAATAAATTTAAATAGAATTTTCTGTTGAACTCTTCTTTTCAAATTTGTACATGAACTGAGTGTAGATTTAGCATTTAATTTTTCCTTGTTATGAGATTTTTTACCGCACCTAAATTTAATTCATAAAGCATAGTATCTGTCCATTTATTTAGACTGTTTAGAACGTATACAGTATGTGCCACTTCCTTTGCAAGATTTTATGAACATAATGTGACACATTCCTTCTATAGTAAAGATATGTGATTTTTTTTAGACGGAATATACACAGAAGGCAATTTAGAAACCTTAGCGTATTTTTTGATGGCGGTCAGAAAGAATCTCGTTCTGAATAAGGCCGCACGATAATTCATATTAAAACCATATTATGCAATATATTTCGAATTGACTTAACATTTCAGAATTTCACCTGACAATTTATGAGATTGCAAGTCTAGTTTAAGGGGCCTGCGAGAGGAAAGGTGAGATTTGGCTTTGAAGGCTTCGAAGATTGCGACTAACAGGACCATAAACTGCTCATCTCCATTTGTTTGAGCGGAGGCTTCAACGAATACCATCTTTAAAAAAATACTACAGGGAGTGACGAATACATTTGACTCGGGATCAGAACACCTAGACATATAAGTGGCACTAGGTGGTTTTTCAAAAAAATTGAAGTTTAATTCGGATGATGCAGATAGTTGAAAATATGATCTGGATCCTGGGAGCAGACAATTATGTGTATCTGAAAGTGTGGTGATCCTATGAGCTCTTTATGCGCACAATTAACTAATAATAATGCTTTACAGATAAACCGATCGCTTAGTTGTACATCCAGAAATTCACTGCCCAATGCCTGCCCTTTTTAACTAAATTAAAAGAATATGTGATGTATCCCCAGGACAACTTTAATATACGTTAGACCCAGTGGACAAAACAGTGATTACGATTCAATGAAATAACGACAATGACCTGGGTATTTCTGAATTCATCGTGTCTCAAAAAGGAATCTATTTTAACCGTGGTCTAAGCATGTATGATTCAAAAATCGGAAGTACTGGTCGCATAATTCGTTGAAGAAGGATCTTCAGCGAGCGTGAAATATCAAGAGTAAACCTGAATTTGAAAGTTTGCCTAATACCACGAGAAAACCATTTGTTGAAATCCTGAAGCTACGTTGAGATCATTTATTTTAGCGTCAGGCAGGAACATTACGCAATCAGTGACATTATGACTGTAGCTGATGGCATGCATATAAATCATCCAAGGCAAAACGTGAGAAATCCCATCTTTTTCAAAGTGGAAGGAATCAAGAAACTCTTATTTGCCTATTTGGATCCCAAGAGAGAAAATTCGGTAGGTTTAAATTAGTTCTTTGTAAAACATCTTTTGAATATGAAAACTAAGCCCCTACTTTTGTTTTCGGCAGATAAAAAGTAACCCGCATGCATGTTACACGGTTTCGCTAGTGGAATAGGATGAGATGAGAACAATAGAGTAAAAACAATGGAACCAAGGGGATCCAATTCATCACAAAGACATTCGATCGAATGCAGCCAATTTTCATTTAAAAGTGCTTGGAATACGTTGAACGAAGAAGCACCACTCCATTCTCTGGGCACATATGTTCAATCCATACTTGAAGGCCTGATGACGAGTTCATAATGAACGTTTTCCTTGCAGAGGGTTTTTTCTTCCCAGACTCCTGCTGATTTTTAGGAGGAACGTTTTTGACCTTGTAGTCTATGCTGATAGAAATAGTCGACGTGTTTTTAATGGTTTCTAAGTCCGAGTTTCAGCCAGAAATTACTCGGCCTAATCACCCAAAACAGAGTAGGGGTCAGTCTTCATTCGCGCTTGTTTGTGGATTGAGGCCGAACTTATAGTAAGTGCGAATTTTCTACCACGAGAGCCGCTTAGTTTGAGATATAAAACGCTAACTTGTATGGATCTCTGATGTGCATCTCTCGTACTGCGACTGGATATCATCACAGTAACTATGGAGCAACTATGCCCGGTCGAATATCTGCAGGATGCAAACAGCAGCGCATGTGGCCACCCTGCGCTACTGCTATATTGGATTAAAATCGAGCGTACTTTGGCTTCAGTGCACATATTATTAAGTCTCTTCCACATCAGACAACTGACTGGTTCGGATGGTGGTCTGAGTTTGGGGGTGGGAGAGACAGTGAGGTCAACAACTCAGCGCATTTTCCTCACTATAAAAAATCTGACGCGCTTGAAACTATCAAGGTGGGCTAAAAGCCATGACCTGGAAGGTTGCCAACTGACGGGATAACTCGGACTGCGTGGTCAGCCCAATGTTAGTTTTGTGTGGAGTGACTGACTGGCGGACTGAGAGTCAGGCTGCAATGGCTCCTTCTTAATGTGGCCTTTATGCCACTCCCACTCCGTGGGACCCGAGTCAGGTGTGGTGGTATGCACTGGGGCAGTTCCGGCCGTGCGGTTGCTGCAGCGCAAGGCTACTATCACTTAAAACTAATTCACGCGCAAGTCACTGTCCCTGCACCACCTGGTGTGGAGCATACGGCGGACTTCGTCGAAATCGACGGTCGAACTATCACCTATTATAAAACTCCAGAGAAGCCTTAAAATGATAACCGCGTGAACTCAATCATCCTCGGACAATTCCAGGTCAGTTGGGTGCACTTATTCTCCCAACGATTGCATATGTTTTAAAGTCGAAAAGGATATTTCATAATTACATTGTAGCAGGAAAGCAACGCATACTTTTGAGTCGAAGGTTTTGAGGGTTAAATACAAAAATAGCGGTGTTTTCTATCTATATGGAACTGAAACCAAAATTCCTGTTAAATGGATGCCCTACAGTTTAAAAGGCGATTACTCTGATCAAAGTTTACTTAATGTATTTTATCTACTTCTATCATAAAGTAGCAATGTTTTCATGTAGTTATGTGGTATCAATAATGTAATGTAATAGCCAGCCTTCTGTTCGAAGTGTGAGATTGAAGATGGGGAATTCGGCTTACTATCTTCGGTTGCTGCCGAATTCTCTGTCTAGCGTGCAATTTAAGGTGTGCGGATTGCGTGAGCATTGTGCTGACGCCAATTATTATTCGGAAAGTCTGATTGGAAGATACCAATGGTTCCATACATAAATAAAGTCTTTTCTACTCTTATGGAACTTCAATGTGACTTCCTGTTGAATTCACACTACAGACCGAAGTTGATTACTCCACTTAACATTGACCTCACCTGTTCTATAAACTTTTATCGCAGAGTAGCCATATTTTCGTAGTTTATCGTACCAATAACAAATTAACTAGCCTGGTGTTCGTAAGGTGAGGTTGCAGTTGGGTACTTTGGCTTACCGTCTTCGGTTGCTGCTGAGTGCTCTGCATAGCGCTCAAGTTAAGGTGTGCGGATTTTGTGAGCCTTGTGCTGACGGCAACTGTAATAGCAGCTGACTATTACAAAAGTTGGAGGAGATCCGGCTGATAGGTTAACAACGATGGAACGGAAAGCTTTGTCGGCTTCAAGGAAATCTAGGCCTCTAAGTCTAACAATACTGCGCTCATACTTAACTCGAACTTAATCGCTGTGAATCACCTGCAGTTTCCTCCACCATGAATCTTCGATTTTTAAGGAAGTGACCTAAAGACTTCCTTGCTGAGCATTCCTCCTGTAGGAGGCGAGTAGGCCAGCCTAGAACCTCCTCAGAAAAAAATGTTATCAAATCCAAATCGATAATAATAAAATTCGATACATATGCCAAACCTGAACTTATACCGAAATTAGCCTCACTCCTCCGGTTGACGGGAATATGGTTAAATGGACCAAGAAGGGAAGGATTGCGCAATCGTGCATAGTTGAATAGGAACATGAATCGGAAATAAGCGGATTACACTGGGAAAATGGGTTGCCCGGTAGTCCACAGGTGGCGGGTAATGGAACTACGTTCAGGGAAGGCTTGCTGCAAAATAAGCCGACTCTCGGGTTTGGTGAATAAGCTCTTGCGGAGCAGCAGCAACAGTGCTAACAGGGTGCGGCCAGCTGATGTTTTGGCATGTCTTATAAAATGCCGCAAAACCCGACGACGGCACTGAGACATGGGGACCGTGAATCGTCATTAAAAAAGCTCGCTTACTTTCGGTGCCTTATGGATAGGCTATGCAGCTGAAACGCTGGGAGAGACAACCTCGACCAAACAATCCGAGAGGCTGTTGGGGGCCCACCCGTACTCGCAATTCCCAAGAAACCCCATGACAATATGCCAGACTACTATACTGTAATCCATGCTACGGGATCCACAGGAAATGACGCGCGTGCAACCCAAATTCAGTGGAGTAGGTAAATAGTATGCGAGCTGGACTATTCAATCGTGAACAACCCCTCGGTATTCGATGCTGGAATGTGCGCGTGTTCCTGTAACCTGGTACCCAAAGGTCGATGACGCGCGGCCTTTATCAGTACAACGTAGATTTCTGCTGCCGGGCCGAAGTCCGAAGTCCTGACTTAGGTGATTGAGAAGGATAGATCTTGGGAGTCACTTCACACTTCACCCTTTACCACAGTGGACCACGTGACTCTTCTGGTAGGTAGGCTGTGGTATTTGCCCTCTCGCAACAAGCGACATTGCATTATTTGCTTGAAAACCAATCAATAAACTGATGGGTAACTTCACAAATCGATCGTCTCCGTGTACGCACCAACTTCTGCTGCCGAACAGCACAATAAAGAGACCTTTTGCACGCAGCTGCAAGCGCTAGTTTAAAGACTCCCTAGCCGCCATCTGGTAATTGTTGCTGGGATCCGGAATGGCTAGACTGGACCTGGTGACCACAAAGGGTCATCTTACTGGCCTGTTTCGGCTTGGTCCCCGATGTAACAATGGGGAAAGATTACTGAACTTCGCTGATCAGAACCAACTGTTTCCCCCCGAACACGTGCTTCCAACATAGCCAGAAACAGTAGCTCATCTGGTATTCAAACTACGGTCATACGACCAGTTAGCACAAGTACATTGTAAATAGTTCGATGCTCCGCAGCTGGGTTAATGAAAGCAGATTGCTGCGTGGTTCTGAGACCATCAATGCCCATGAGTAGGACCATGTACCCACTCCTACACGCTTGAAAGTTCACCTCTCATCCGCGCTCACGGGTTAAAAGCCTCGATGTCCCCAAACCTGGCAACCTAGCCCTTCCGAGGCCCTGAACACAGACATCTGGTCCCATTTTACGACCCGAGCCGACAGAGAAGGTAGTGGTCAATTTTCATCACTGAAAAGATCCGTCTATGGAGCAGCTGAGAGAATTCTCGGATTCATCCAGTGATGAGGCCGTGACTGGATCAGCGGAAGAACCCTGCAATTATCTGCTCAAGCGGCTCGAGTCAGGTGTCGTAGTGATGAGTCCTTTCACCAAGTCTGAAAGATGACGGTAAAATCGACTATGGAACACCGGAAGAAATATTGAACTGAAATAGCTACCTGCATGGAACAGGTTGCAAACGTTGGTGACACTCGAAAACCCTACCAAATGATCCCCCAAGTTAGTGGTAAGCCCTCTAGACTGAGCGACACTGTTGGATACGTGAATGGCAGCTTTATCGCTGACAACACCAAGGTTGAGCGCTAGCGTGAGCACTTCGAGCACTTTTTCAACTTCGATACCGATCCCAGAACCCCCTCGTTTCCCTTTGTAGTTACCGATGCCACACAAAGGTTGCGCAACAACAAGGCACTTGGATAGGACCTTATACCAGCTGAAATCTGCAATGCTGTGTTGAAACTGGCGCCTGGTTCCATGTAATGATTAAACAAACGTGGAGAGGTGACGCCCAGGCATTCTTGTACCTGTCCACAAGAAGGAAGGTAAGACGAGATAAGAGAAATAACATGGCATAATTCTTATTGAAGTTGTCGCGAAGATCTTCGTTATTGTCCTTTACAGGCGGTTCCAGGCTGGGCTTGACTCTAGGATGAGGGCCGACCAAACCAGTTTCCGTGATAAGCATGGATGTGCCGACCAGATATTCATTCTCAGGTGTATTCTTGAATTCCGCCATATTTACCAACAACCGCCGGTCGTCTGCTTTGTTAACTATGCCTCAGCGTTTGATTCCATCCATCGTGCATCCCTATGGTGGATAATGGTACTAGTTAATGTACCACCAAAAATCATCGCCATGGTCAAGGCCTAACATTGCTCCATCAGTGCACGAGTTCTGGTCCATAACAATTTTTCACTACGGTTCGGTTTTGGGTCTGGCATTTGTCTGTTGCCAATTCTGTTCAACTACGCCGCAGAATGGATTTTCGGGAAGGCACAACATAAAGAGGACTGTGTTGAGCTTGCACCCAGACGCCGGTAGACTGATCTCGACTACGCCTATGATATTGCCTTACTGGATTAGATCGTTGTTGATCTGCAGGCTTTGGTGTCACTGGTGAATTATGTCACTAAATTGGTCGATTTACCCATAAATGCTGGGATGACCAAAGTGTTTTGAAGCTGCATCGCTGACCAGAAGAAGGCACCTCTCGAGATTTATGTCTGTCAACTTGAAGAAGTAGATGGTTTCAAATAATCGAGGGTAAGGCTGCTGCCGAATGGACGGAGTAATTACAACAACTGCCCTCGATCCGGTACCGCTACCCAATTGGAAGTATCAAAGAAGGGATCAGCTCAAAATCTAACTAGAAAGTTCGTCAAGACAAGGAAGGGGTTCTTGGACCTTTGATATTCGGCCTCCATTGTTGGCGAAGAGCATAGATTGAGTTGTCCGGTTCTGCTGCCTCGGACCTTCACGCGTAGACAGGCACAATCCGTAATATCATTGAGACCGGCTTTATTTGGCCTTATCACAGCCATAACAAGTAAAACCATCATAGCACTGACCTTTTTGAGATCAAAGGTAAGTTCTTTGCCAGAGACCTTCCCAATATATAACCATGATTGACAAACAGGGACTGTATCTAGAGGATTTATGTAGAAGCCGATAGTTTGACCGTCGATTTCGATGACGTCCACCGTATACTCCAGAGCAGACTGGTGCAGGTACGGTAACTTGCGCTGGATTAAAGTGAGAATAGACTTACAATGCATCTACAGCACTCCCTGTTCTACTCCCCTATCTGGGCCTGGTGTTGAAAGAGACTCAAAAAGACCGAAGATGGGAGATGGCGCAGGCTCACGCACTGCGGTTCAACACAAACAGGAGCAGAACATACATAACCCGACAGATAATAAATACACCAAAGAGGAGGAAGTTTCATAACCTGATAAGCATGCATGTTTAAATTCACGAGGAACAGGCTCTTATCTGTAGGAAGTTGAAGTCAAAATGAGTTTTATACAGAGACAATTGCTTTTTAGAGGCTACGGAACAACCCAAAAAATAAACAGTTTGTAGAAAATAGTTAAGATGACACACAAAAGTAAATATATAATAACTAGGAGCATCCTGGCGCCTCTGGTGAACTCAGGTATTGTACTCCTCCATTGCAAGGCATATAATTCATTCTTCTTCTGGAGCATTTGACACTCACGGGAGGAAAGCAAGTAGCCCCAAACCAACATAAGATGGGCTCGTGCGCAGAGAGATTGTATGTCGCTTGTTGATGTAACCTGGATGCAAAAACCCATTTGCACCATCGTCCTGGCGAGCACAGCTGACCAACTATCAAAGGAATATCATCAAACGTTTTCACGTCTCTATAAACCTCCTGCTTACCTTCCACAGTCCTTTGATACTAAGCAGGAAGTCTCTGCTAAAAATGAAAATGAATTGAATATGCCTAGAAATATAAGTTGCTGGCTTGTCCAGCTCACGATCATGAGCTCGCCATTGTTACGAAGAGTGAACACACCTCTGGTGCTTACTTGATGCTCAAGAGAGGTAAGCAGTTGATTATCCATTCAAAATTCTTTAGTCTTATTCCCGTTTTATTCAGTTTTTAATTGGTAAGGATAAAAGGCAATGCCTTTGAAAATTCTATTGTGTACAGGCCATTTCGTTGGATACTGCGGGATATGCAGATCAAAGTTATAAATATAACAGATTACTCGCAAGATATGAATATTATATTGATTTTAAATAAAATGTTTTATATTTCACGGGGCAGTTAGCTGAGGTTCAGACTGTCGAGGGAGAGCCGGGGATACATAAAGATATGCAAGCCTTACTTGAACAGCTGAAGGGATGTCGCCTCCACGCATGATTGGGCAGATCATTCCAGCTCTCTACTACCCGTTGCATGACAATTCAGAGCGAAGGTTCAGCCTGGACATTTTCGTGCACAGCTTCATCGAGTGCGGACAAGGATTGGGAAAAAGGTGCAACTGAAACATCTCGTCAACGCTCAATCCATCTTCAAGACCATGTATTATCTTGTAAACCAGAATAAGATCACTTATTTGCTGCCTGGAACACTGAGGAAATAGATTAATGCAGCACAGTCTTTCTATGTACGATCGATCTTTGAAACCATTTACCAGCCTGGTTGCAAAGCATTGTGCTTTTTCGAGGCATTTTTTATCCTTTGTTAGCCATGGCCGCCATGCTTGTATGCCATGTTCTAGCTGAGGTTGAACAAAAATGCCGTAAACTCTCATAAAATGGCCTGTGTCAAAGGTTACAAATGGCCTTTTGATTGCATGTACTACTCAAATAGCATATTTTACACCCTTCGTGCACTGTGGTGCTGGTTTCATGTTGCTCTGTGTCCAAACCCCGAGATCCTTCTGTAAAGATTCTGTGGGAGGAGTTACGCCTTATAGGTGATATGCCCTGATGATCGCATTTGAGGGGTAGTTGGTTGGACGCAGATGAAGGACGGCACGCTTCTGTCCGTTGAACTCGAGGAGCCATTTCTCGGACAATGTTTGCAGTCGGTGGAAGCCGGTTCTCTGCAAACAATTATCGACCGGTCAGCCTAACTTCAGTTTGCTGCAAAATCATGGAAAAAATAATTAAGCAAAAACTAATGCAGTTCTTCGAACATAACAATTTGCTATCCGAAGCCCAGCACGGTTTCCGTAGAGGTAGATCCTGCGTCACAAATTTGCTCTACTGTTTAGAACGTTGGACTGAAGCGGTCGATAGTGGAAATATGGTGCACGCAGTCTATATAGACTTCAAAAAGGCTTTTGATAGCGTGCCGCACCACCGCCTTCTTTATAAACTCAACCGCATAGGCGTAAGAGGTAGACTTCTGACATGGATAGAAAACTTCTTAACTGGCCGCTCACAAACTGTCCATATCAGCGACAAACAGTCGACTAAAGTTGAGGTTGAGAGTGGGGTTCCCCAAGGCTCTGTTCTCGGCCCTATTTTGTTCATTGTCTACATCAACCATTGCGCTAACGAACTGGACTGCGATATTGCCATGTGTGCCGATGATCTCAAACTTAGGCGCGTCATTCAAACTGCGGCTGATGAAGAGAACTTGCAGGAAAACTTAAATCGACTCCAGAAATGGTCAAATGACTGGCTCTTGCCATTTAATGAGAGCAAGGGCAACATCATACGAGTCGGGAAAAGCAATCCTTCGAACCGCACGGTTTACAGTTTGAATGGCATTCCATTGAAAGAAGTGGATGTCCAAAAGGACCTTGGAGTCTGGATCACGCCCTCGCTTAAACCCTCCCTACATTGCGCAAAGGTAGCGAAGTCAGCCATGTCGATTCTGTACCTCGTTAAACGAGCTTTTGCAGCCTTCACTACCGACTGCTTCGCTAAAGTCTTTGGAACACTCGTGCGGCCACAGTTGGAGTCCGCTATCCAAGCTTGGAGACTTTGGGCGGCGAAGGACATCAACATCCTCGAAAAGGTCCAAAGGCGAGCAACCAAACTTGTCCTTTGACATGGCTCACTGCCTTATGAAACACGGCTGTCGAGTCTCAATCTCTTTCCCTTGCACTATAGCCAGCTTCGGAGGGAACTGATACTAACATTCCGCATACTACGCGTCCAGGACTGTTGTCTCGTCCCAGGGGATTTCTTCGAGTTAGCAAAAACAGCGAACTTGAGAGGTCATCCTCTCAAATTACGTGTGACTGGAGCAAGGCTAGACACTCGGAAGTACTTCTTCTCCAAAAGAGTAGTCGAAGCTTGGAATAGTCTTCCTCTGGAGGTTGTTATGTCGGATTCCTTGGAGGTTTTTAAGCGAAAGTTAGATCGATATAATGGTGCGAGCTACAACACTAACTGAAAGCTGCAAGTGTGACGTCAGAAAATAAGGCATTTATGATAATACTAGCTATATTTGAGTAACATTTCTTTATGTTTGTTATTTTCGTTCGAGGGCTTGCATTCTGCCATTATTCCCATGCTGGGGTCCTTGAGGTCTCCGCTGCTTAACTTATTTGCACACCTAGGTGACACCGTGAGTGTTCGCATCAGCTGGACCTGGCGACCGTCGTCCATGAGGAGTATGAACGTTCTCCCTTGGTTCGAACCGCAATGGACCGAGGATGATCTGGACATATATTTCGCCTTTGAAATCCCTCAACGGACTCTGCAATCAGCAAGGGAGAATCTGGCTGATTCATGTGACCTCCGGAATGCCCCCCGTTTGACCCCCGTTTCCAAGGGCGACAGTTGTTTTCTCCTAAATATCACCGGGAGTTTTTTGTCACTGTCTGCTCTTTTTCAACTATGCTCCACTATGTTGGCCTCGCCAACATATCGAGATACTATTTTTTTGATACCACAACTCGCATGTACAAATAGGGAATTCAAAGGTGACTCACCTACATCTCCCTCAAATATACTGATACTGATACTATAAATACTGCTCACCTTGTGCATCTAACACCCTTTCTGCTACTGTCTCTGATGATGGGTTTAAGAGAGAATGTGAAACGTCAGGCCAATAAACACCATGTTCCAGTGATCACCTCTTCTTATTCTCCATGGTTGAGTAAGCCGAGTGGAGGTTGTGCATTAACTTCCATTTTGACTCCTTCTTCTTTACTGAAGACGAGATCTAGACAGTTCAATCGTTGGCATTCTCCCAATCTTGTTCCTTATTTTATGTGTTGAACAAGTTATTTGTCTTGAGTAAATTGTAATACCTTGTGGTTGGATGATGTTAATGGATTGTTTGCTACGGGATCTTCCAGTCTACTCCTGGAGCGTTTAAGTCACCCAGAGTTAGTAAGTTCTCCCTCTTACAAAACAAGTTCAGTGTACTATGAAGTTCTATGTCAGCGCTTTTATCCAAGCTGGCAGGTCTATATACACCACACAGGTGAAGTGTTGGTAACTGTTTGATACTTATATAACATGAAATTAGCGGAAAATTTTGTGGTTATAAATCGGATATTTTTTGCTGGTGGCAGGAAATTTCATTTGCTTCATAAATCGCTACGTCTTCTCCTCTACGTTGAAATCTGTCACAACGGAAGACTTGAAAGCCCTCAATATTGACTTAGCTGTTACTTATTTCTTCTCTGTTAACACAATTATGTGAGGTTTCTGCTCAAAAGCTAGTAATTTGAGTTCATCCAGCTTTTGTTGCAGAGACTCTGGCAGTTAGTGAAGTGGATTTCTAGACAGTGACCCCTGGTTTTCATAGTTACCTTGAAAGTGGCATCTGTATATTGGATGGGCTGTCAGAATGCCTGCCTCCGGCCAACGAAATGTTCGTTGGACTTGAATTATGTGTCCGTCCCTTATTTTAAGGCATGTTTTACCGTTGCTCCTTCGTTTTTCCAGTTCTGTTACCAACTATCTCATTTTAGATGGCTCCTTTGCTCGTTATCAGGCTGAAAAAAAACACTTTATAATGCAGATCCCGTAGAGATGATTTCCTTTGTAGCCGGAGCTTTGAGGATGTTAATCGACTCATCGTCCCTTAAAAAACTTTAGCATACACTTGAAGAAGGTTTAATTCGTGCTTAACTCTCTTCTTTGGGATTGATAAAGCTTATTCCGGGACGCCTTTAATAAATACATTTTACTTGCACTTGCCTGTTGTTATATCACACCTATCGACTAACCGAGCGTTCGTTTCCAGCTCACTTATGCCGTTATGTGTAGATGAACTGGCTATTGGGCTGGCGGAAGCCCAATTCGTGAACGCTTGGAGCATCTGCGTGTTAATAATAAGTCGTTCTATGTTGCCGTGTTGTTCGTTTGAAAACCAATCTTAGTTACATTCAAAGTCTCACCTTCGATTTCTTGGCTTGGGTTTTCGCTCACACGGCATTCTGATATCTCTGGTACTCGACATAAGTGAGAGCCTCCGCTGGCCCTTCGCAGGTCTCCTGACAGTATTGACCGCTGATCTATGTGTGTGAGCGGCCTCCGTTCCTTTGGAGCTTAAAGACTTACTTAGCGTCGTTCTGGGACGTTTCTTTGCATTCTGTGGTCCCTTTTGTTGTCCTTTTCTCGCTCAAGAGACTGGCTCATGATTATGCCATTTTCAGTAAGCGAACCATCCTTTATTTAGCCCTTGATGCGGTTAAAGAAGCCGGTCTTGCGTATGTTTTTTTGTTTTCTTGATTTCTGATATAATAGACTTCTTAGCTTCCACTGAGTGAAGAGTAAAATTCTTAGAATTCTCTGCCTCAATTTTTAGACCGTTTAACTCCTTTTCCATCTTTGAAAATTTTGGAAGGAGGCCGAACCATGCCGTACAGATTTCGTCATCGCATTTCGCGCCCTTTAAATTCATTAAACATTTTGCCCGTTCGGTGGGCGTTGACCGGAAATCAGGAATAAGTTAGAAATATCTTCACTTATTGAGCGGATAAAAAACCCTTTGGAATCTGGCACATATAGGCAGAAATATATAAATTAAAAGCTGTAATTTGTAATTTGATAGTCATACATTACTGCCTACGGTACTCCAAAACCAACGAGGTTATGTAGCTGAGTCTGGATCACTTAAACACCGGCTATATTAACTTAGGACCACTCGAAAGAAAGCGATTGGATAAGACAGTAAACATACAATAATCAGCGCAAACTGTAAGTTGCACTAAATTATTGCTCATTTTTAATTATCAGTGCCCTATAGTTGCATACAAGATTCTGTGTTTCGGAAAAATTAACCAGGATACGTCATCTTTCACAGGGAATTTTTAATTCGGATCTTTAAAGTCATTCAGGTATAAGCTGGATGCCAATGCTTTTTTGTGGAATAGTCTGACAAACCTCTTTAAAAATAAGGTATACACTTGTGGTGCAGTCGGTCGTGTAGAGCTTTTCTATGGTGTCGAGACGTGAACAGTCAGCCAATTCGAAATAAGTAAATCTTCTGTTGATGAAAACTTTACAGTGTTAGAAACTGATATTGAGGCAATGGAATCGATGAGCATAATCCCCATCTTAAAAGTGTTAGCTCAAATTGAGCTGCGATGGGATGGCCAAATCATGTGGATGACGGATAAAACACCAGCCGAATGGTGTCTATGCTATAGTAAAGTGCACTCCATGACAAGCGAAGAAAAACATATATGAAGGAAAAAATGAAAGATTTCAATCAACTGTCTCAAAGCTAACCCAGACTGTTAGAAATTCTCACACATTGTTGGCAGACGTGGGGGCATGTCATTTATGTTGTAGCGGCAAGGTTCAAAGGCAGCATAATGGAAGAAGACAAAAGGAAGCGGCAGACACGCAATACTTAAATACCACAGGCCATATCGGCAACGCCCAACCTCTGTAAACATTTTCCTTAACTGTTTAACGAAATTCCGAAATGGGTTTTCCTTAGGGAAAGGAGTCCTTTAGTAGTGTTGTAAGGTTGGTAACCACGCAGCGTAAACTCAAGATATAGAGGTGAAGGTTCGCATTCCCGGTGGGTATAAGTAAAAAGAAAAAGGTTATTCACTCGCTGGAAACATGGTTTTATTCGTTGTCAGAATTGCATACCAGCCAAAATCTACCATGTGCAGCAGGATCATGAAAATAAAAGACAGAATAAATCCTAATTAGCGATTGGGTGTAATGTATCGCATCCCGAACCAAAACTGTCCCCGTAACTATACAGAACATACTGGCCTTATGAGTGGATTGCGAGTACACAAGCATAAGCTGGCTGTGAGACGGAGTGACGGCTTATTAAAAGTGACTGCCCACATCTACGAAATGGGTTACGAATTTAACTTCGCTGCCTCAAAGATAATCGCCTACGCCAGAGCAAGACAATCCAAGAAAGAATGGAAGCCCAAGCCTCCGATGGGAACTTGTTCAATCGATATATCGATCTGGCACCGGCATACTGAGCCCTACGCAGTCACCTCCGGACTAGTGTCTGATCGGCCCCTGCCCCCCATCATAACTATTCGTGGTTTTCGTTACCCGCTTTTAGCTCTGACGATGGACTCAAAAGCTCAGAAGAATAAAGTCATGATTGCGGTGAGCGAAAAACCTTTGTCTTCTTTACGTAAACCAAAGATATTTCAGGCCTGCCAGGATTTTGGCTTCTACATACACTGCGCTTAAGTGGTCTACAAAAAATACCCCGGCAAATTTGCTCACCCAATTATTCTGAATTTTATTAATTTACTTACGACGTCGTTATAAGTTCAAATATACCTTCTAGGAAACGTGTGCAAAAATATTCTTTCTTAAACTTATTTGGTAGCAAAATACAGCTTTTTCAACTATTTTAATCCAAGAAAATGTATCTTTTGATTTCTAAAAAGTTTATAACTGTAAGTTTTAAAACTATACAATTTCCATTTGAAAAGCGTTATATCTTTTGTTTCTTTATACGAAATAACGCACCTCCAATGTAAGATTTTATGAGCCGAATTTTGGTCTCTTTCTAATTGCACAAATGAATTTAGGCTTATCTTGACACGAAAAGCATGCAGCTTCGTATTTTGGAAAAGCTTAAACACGTGTGCAATTACAGATCAGACTCAAAAGTCAAATTAAAAACCTTTTAAAAACCGAAAATTGTCACGTTTATTTCTGTGAACTTTGCAGGAAAAAAAGAAGAGTATTTCTTAGAAAACGAGTACATTACCTAATATTTTGGCATATTTTTGTCTAGCATAAATTTAAAATTTTAACTGGCACCTAAAATAAAAAGAAGATAGCAATCCACCGCTTCGGTACCGCAGAGTCATACTTTGGATTTACTTCTGTATCTAACGGTGCGGGAATCATTCATAACAAAATTTTCACTGGTTAACTAACGCGTACAATTAGTTATTCCGATTTAAGTAGCGCATACGAACAGATTGGTGAACAATGGTATGTCAAATTTCGATGTACGTAAAAAGGACAGATGAAAGCCAAGTGGGATAATCCAGAGGTAAATTGACCTACTTTTTTGGTCAAACGCATAAATTATCAACAAGGCAGACAGCATTGCTCATCATTTGTCGCGTCTTTAGATTCACGTATTTCTCTATTTTTTTACTATAAATGCAGTTATAGCGGAGCGTTTTCAATCTTAATGTGGTGTTTAGAGAAACAGGTAATGAGAAAACCTGGGAGCTTTCTAGCATTGTCTTTGGGCTACCTTATTGTGAGATCAATGCCATCAAACGCCAAAGGTAACATTCCTAAAATAAACGTCATCGTGTGAGGTCAGAGAACGTTGGTGGTATGCATTTTTATCGATTTTCCCAACGTACTTGCAGCGTTCACTGCTACACCCAACTTTGGAACAATCACCATTGTCCCCTCAAATTAGCCTCAACGACAAAAACCTGCCGCAAATGGCAGTTTGAGTGTTGGGAGCGACGACTTCGTCGTGTGCCCTGCATAATGGTGGGAGCAGGGACGGTGAACAATTAATGCATGAGTTTATAGTGAGAGTAGACTTGCGCAGCATTCACTGCACTCTATACTCCCTCAATGGCCTGAGTCCCATGCCAAAAGGAAGTCAAGACGACGAAAGAGGCCTTGGTCGTGGTGACTGATAAGGCTAACCAGCCAGCCTGCGAGCGCCAGAAACGCCAGTAGGGTTCCAATACTAACAAAGAGTGCCATAGCGGCCACGTTCAGAAAGAGTCACGGCAACCTGACTCTCCGTTCTGAGAGGATGAATGAATCAGTCCGCCAGTTAGCAGCCTTCCAGGTCAAGGCTTTGAAGCGCATCGTGATAACGTAAAAGCGCGTCAGTTTAGTTATAGTGAGGAATACGCGCTGAATGCTTAGGGTCAAACTCACTCTTTTCTACCCTCCTTTCGGCACCAGTCCACTGTATGAATCGGTTTGGCATCTGAGGTGGAAATTTGAACCAGGGGCTGACGATTTAATGTGCTTAAAAATACCAGCCAGTGTGTAGCTGCCTGCGTGGGTCGAAAGTGAGCCCCTAAGGCAGAATGGGGCATTTATGTCCGTAATGCGATTGGTACACGTCTTTCTAAAGTAGCCAAGAAATTATTTAATATATGTGCTTATTGCTTATCCATGAAAGTGAAGTCAATATTTCTTATCAGACTTTTGCACAGCATAAAAGTGGTCAGTTAGTTTTGGCACTCATGCCCTAGTCCTCTTCTAGAGCTTTCTTGTGGAGATCTCTACTGATTCAATGAAATTTTGAGGAGACATTTTCTGTTTTATCTCTCCGGTGAATTAGTAAAAGTTTATGCGCGGATTTTACTTAGTATATGCTGATGCAACAAAACTGAGGTTTTTCAATAACTGTCAGTAGACCTACAATCACTGGTAAAGCCTTTATAGAAAATTTATAGCTTTCATAATGAACAATGATCAGAAT
This sequence comes from Schistocephalus solidus, assembly GCA_017591395.1. Lineage (NCBI taxonomy): Eukaryota > Metazoa > Platyhelminthes > Cestoda > Diphyllobothriidea > Diphyllobothriidae > Schistocephalus > Schistocephalus solidus. The sequence goes on from WEDG01001596.1 coordinate 274,301, forward strand.
TGTATACCCTTTTCAATGATTGCTTAAATAAATCGCAGGTGGGCACCGATTAATATTTGAATATTGATATCGTTGTTCCTGGTGGAATAAGACAAGGATGATAGATCGAGTCTCCTTATGATCCTGAAGTCTTTGGTACTTACCCACGGTCGGTAGTTTATCATATTCAGCGAGTAAACCTTTTTAAATTTTCATTAAAAACTCTTGATTATAAGTGCAAAAGAATGAGTCAAGGTTGTTGTACATGCGCAGTGGCTGCAGTTCTGGATAAGCTTGTTGACTGTATTTTATTTAATCAACATATTTATCTTTGGTCCTTCATAAATTCACAATATTCCTGTTAGATAAATTTTATTGACTTTAGGCAACAGCCTATTCTTTTCGAAACGAAAGATTCTGACGAGGTTTCTGGTGGTCCAAAGAAAATAGACGAGCGTGGAATGGTAGGAGCCTGGAATGAAATCTAAGGGTGGATTAATGTTTCCTTACCAAAGACCTTACCTCTTTTTCGAATCCTTATTTGAACATAATAACCAAAACCTTAAAAATAACCGTAGTTAGCCTAGAATAAGGCGTGTTTTCTATTCCCATGTTCTGCCAAGCTTAAGAAGATTTATCAAGTCTGCCCAAACTCCAAACCGAATAGCTTAGAGTTGTGTCATGCATGAGAATTTTGAGAAGCAAATGCCAGTTGTTATCAAATTAGTCTTTTTTAGTGTATGGTCAAACACTGCAACGTAAAAATATGTCTGACCCACAAAAACATAATTATATGGGTAGCTGTTTCACCTGCTGATATCAGGAGATCTCATTAGTCGCTGGCGTACAACTGACTCCAAACAAGCGGGAAGAATCATTGTAGTATTAATTATACAGTGCATCAGAAAAGGCAAGAATAAAGTAAATATTAAAAGCTGGGCGGTTCTCTCAGGATTTTAAACCATAAGTAAGAAAGTTCTAAAGTATCTTCCAGGCATTCATTCATTCATTTTCATCTTCGTTTTTGAGTATCAGTAAGCTATGTTTAATAGCTGGGTTTGAAATTTACGGATGCGTTATATTGAGAAACTATTAATCTGTCAAAAACCCGGGACAATGTGTCATTTGATTTGGTGAATACATATCGGCAAAAGATCTCCACAATGGTGTGGCACACCCATATCTTCCAGAACCAGGTTCTTGAAGTAACCAAATATACTATTTAGTCAAATATCACTCTAATATCTATAATAATTAGATCTAATTCTAATCCTTCATTTACCCAAATGAGAAACTAAGCACATATGGGGGCAGATAATTTTGCATTATTTGATTTCCCAGTATGACATTTTTTGATATCTTGCATCTCGCGGAATGAAACATTATACATCATCATGCATGGAATTTAACTAAGATAAGCGAAATCTATTGAAGCATAAAAAGCACTAAATTATGTCAATCGAACTTGCTTTTTAAACCTCCTTTACCAAGTAAATGTCTTTATTTCGCCTATGCCGAGTTGTGCAAAAGAGATATTCGTTGGAATTACAGCTAAATATTGTCGATTGTCAAGAGTCCAAGTTCAAAAAAAGAGTAACCCTGATATTCTGCAGATATACTTTATAACATTGAAAACAAATCTCAAAAACAGTTCAGCAGTTTGCTGAAAAGGTAAACAGTGGATAAAGACTTAGCTTCTTTCAGATAATTTCACGCAGACCATGCGACTCGAATGGACAAATGGAATGTATTAATTTTATTTGGTCCTCTGTTATCATTTCATTGCTTACCGGTGGCTTTTAACGTTTCGGGAACTCAAAAGAATAAATGTGCCTTTGAATTCAGGGATTTGAAGTGAAATGACATGCGTTTTAGTAATGCAGCAGAAAACGATAAAATATCCGAAGAGCAGCCCTTAAATTTATGCCACGCCGTTTTTATGGGCAGCATTAGGTTCCGTTAAATGCATATAAAACTTAATAGTAAGCGTTTAATGAACAGCACTGAAGTGACTAAACTAAAGTTCTCATATTCTTAAAAAGGCACAAAATAGAAGCGGAAAGATTCAGCGTGAAAATGCAGGCAAAAATGACCACTCTTTTTTAAGTTATCGTTAGCATTGTTTTGGTATTCATGAATCAACATAAAATGCTTTTGCCATTTTCTCTAATTACAGATTTAGAATATATTTTGGTCAGCTTACAGTAATCAAATAAAATTTTGCCCGATCTTATCTAACTCTAGCACAGATTTTAGGGTTCCGTTGCACAAGTTTTGCAGTAATTTAAGTGATGATGAAATACACTCTATAGGTAACTGCTGTATTTTCATTTGGTTTTAACAGGAGACTCGTAAGAAATGTTTTATTTCAAAAACTACTATAGTTTGTAACCCATCCAGATGGTAAGTCTTAGGTATCTTTGACTTTGATAATTCTCAACATGAAAGGGAGAACATTTCAATAACAGTAATTGATCTTTTAAGTTATCTTACTAACGCTGATATTAAAGTGTGGACGGAAGTCAACTCTAACTTATATTTGCTTGATTTTCTAGATTGATAAATAGCCTCAATCATATTTATATATTTGATTGTTTATCGGGTAATAAAGTATAAACGTACAGCAAAATTATAACTTAGCCAATTTCATATAAAATCAAGCTTTATTCTGCATGATAATTCGGTCAAGTGAAGAAAAACCTGAATGGCCATTTTTGTTTTGAAAAAACGAAACGCCTATTTCATTATTTAATTCCGACTTGTGAATCAGTATTGTTAAATTGCTTCAAAGTAGTTGTACCCTCGACAATTATTACGTTACCAAACTGGCAATTTCCAACCATTTAAACATCTACCAAACGTACCAGGGAAATATTCAACTATTTAATGTTTATTTAAGCGTTTGGTGGATTTTTGCTGATAATAAATCATTTGGCAGCTGAAATGATGGGTTTTTGCAACTTGCGCAGGATTTCAGTGTCCATATATTCTTGGTCAAGACTGAAACCTGAGACAAAGCGAACGTAACTTGAGGCTTTTTGCGACAAATACATTGTCACTACCAGACGAGAAAGTGCATAAACGGATATAGTTTTTTAATTCTCTCTGATTTTAATTTGGGAAAATAGGAAGCAGATGAGCATGTGCCCTTAAATTACTCAACTATAGCACGTTTAAGAAATAAAATATAGTCAGAAAGAGTTTTAAGTTGTTCGAAGGTACGTAATGCAGGTTTCTTTTGTGTATATGCGTTTTCTTCAGCGAATGCATTTTAGGTTGAGCTGAGCCAAAATATACGACCGAATCCATAGAAAATAAACGTATAATTACTCAGTGCATAAATAAGGTTTTAGAAACTGCCTTAATTGGAAGGTTTGCCTAACGATAATCCATGAAAACAATCTTTTTACAAAGTGTCTGAGAATACATAAAACATAAGCCCCGATTGGTATTTAAAGAAAGCATTAAGACTTAATTTACCCTACCGTAATCGTTAGAAAGATTCCATAGATACACAAACACTGTGCTAAATATATGTTCTCTTTTTTATTTGCTGAACCCCTTCAGGTATGTGAGGTTGTACAAACGCTAGCACTGCGACGTCTGAAACCCGCAAATTTAATAAGATACTCTTCGCCATTCAAAAATAAGTTCTTTAAAGCTCTGCCTTCCTCCTAACCTAATGAAAAACTTTGTTTAATGGTTACTAGCAGAGCAGTCATACTCGAGAATACGCAATTAATTTGCGAGGGCTCTCTGCCTTCGAAAATTCAAAGCACGACCTCTGGTGTATCATCTCGCATGGAGACGTACATGTTATTTCCCCAAATAATTTGTCAATTTAACGTTAATCGCGACGTTGCCAGCATATCATATTTTCAGAAATAAAACTTATCCCTTACCAACTGAATACTGGTTTCCATATTTACTTTATATTTTGATATACTCAAAGGTCTTCCTATTTTTTGAGTTTTAATCTGTGGATCCAATACAATTGCCGGTAAGGTGAGATATATTTTATAACTACGAGCTTGATTTCTGAGAGTGAATCTAACGCTTGAAAAATCTCAGTTTTGAGCAAATAGCAGATGAAAGAAACTGAACGGCAAAATATTCACGTATTCTTGGATATTTAAATTATGGGAGGGATGAGTAGAATTTCTTTCTTTGAATAAACGAAATCAGTTAAAAAGCCATGAATAACAGACATTAATATCCTACACATAAGTGATAAAAACGTGCATGTTAAGTTAAAATGTTCAATATGTTAGTACGCAAATGTTTGAGGTCCACATGTTTAAAAACATTTTTTATTGTTGGGAGTTTCAAACTCGTGACGGAGACCATCGTCAGTGGTAGAAGCAAAAGTAAAAGACCCTACAATTATAGGCGAGTACAAGCTGATTAACAATAAATGCTGCGTGTCTTAAGGCGACTGCGCAGGGCTCTGTATGCCGACGTTAGATGAATGCAGTGAGTTCCCATCCCAGGCCTCGGCTTCAATAAGTTCTCGGCTCGTTTTGCTTGAGGTGTGGGCAATATCCTGACGACTGCGAAGTTGAACTCACGACCTGTTTCATATGTCTAGGCAGCCACGTGCGATAATTCGTCACCTCGTCGCTTAGTCAATCTATTTTAATGTATGCGCTATCCGAGCATGTGTTCAGTCTGATCAGCGTAGCTACAAGGACCGTTTAGGCATGAGAGGCTACACTACCCCAGACTGTTCCTTGAGAGTTCGTCGGTCTGTGATGTTTATGACCTAACCGCCCGTGGCAACTTTGACCCGGTTTGCACTTCCAACACCTAATTCCACAGCAATGATCTCGGTCGCTTCTGAGACTTTCCTAATGTATGGCAGAGCGTGCCGATCCCTTGGTAGTGTCTATTTTTGGGTTTTCTGAGGCCGAACGAGTTGGCATTCGCCTATGAACGCCTTTGGATATCCATTCCATATACATTGGTCCCGAAAAAAGAGGGCCTCGTGCACATTTTCTACTGGTCTAATGCAACATGTGTGACTCTTTTGGAAGAGCCTTCTCACACAGCTTTGTTTAAGAGCCAACAGATGGTTGTTGTGAAAACTGAGAAGATATGTGGTGTTCGTGGTCTTCCTGTAAACTGTCATCACAAATTACCGGTCAGGATTCCGCTTCAGTACATCAAGGTAAGGCTGCTGCTGGTCTCGTTTATCTTCCGTCGTAAAGTGTATATCAGAGTAGATTTTTTAAGCGAGTTATGGAAACTGCAGCTTTTTTGACAATAACCAATGTGCCGTCAATGTAACGGTGCCAAAAGGCTGGTTTATGCTGGATGAAGGCATTCTTTTGAGTGCCTGTAGGACCAGTTCTTAGAATAACCCTGTGCCTGGGCAGCATATCTGAGTTTTCTTGGTTTTCTCACAGGCCTGAGGTTAACGCAAGACTGCGTGCGCCAAATTCGGTAAAGTGGAGATAAATAATGACGTCACATCGACGGAGACCATGTTTTCGTCTGATCATATAGACTCCGACCTCAGAGTCCTACAGGGAATTGAAAGGCTAATCGATCTGAGGTATTCGAATTACCTTGAAGTACGTCAGTTTTGAGTATATCTCCTTTACTAAATTAAATGTAGGTTGAGCTGCCTTTTGGGGAAACGACTGGTCGCAGTGAGACACTTGATTTATGGATTTTCAGCAGACAATAGAATCAAGCTAGAACGGTGTCAATTACTTCAATTTAGCGTCAGTCATTAACTTATATCACATATGTACGCTGGCGTTCTCCGAGTGGTTAATTTACCCAGTCTGTTAATGCGTTGGCTGGTGATTTCTGTGCTGGTCTATAAAATTCTTTGTCATGGAGAGGTGTCCTAGCTTATCATTTGGTCTGCTCAGTTCAGCTGACAGTTATTCGTCTCTTCGCAGCAGTTTTAATGATAATTTTATCGTCCTTTTTCAGTTTTTTATATGCTTTGACTCTCTTTTTAATGCATCGGGCTGGTTTGTGTGCCATTAGACAAGAGGTAACACGTTGTTGGATGGATTATTTTTGTCGTTGGCTATTTCATCTCTCATACTCATAGCTTCGATAATTGCACAATCAAGTCGACCGGTTCAGCAGCTGCGGTGTTAAAACAATATTCATGCCATAGCACTCGTAGTTGATTCTGTGGTAACTGTTTCGACGACACGTTTGGATGAATTCAGAACTTCCAGCGTCCGCTGGTTTTAACTGATTTCGTTGCCTCCCAAAACGTTTCAATTCGAAGATTTTCTCTGGTGTACCAAGGCATAAATCATTTTACCAATATTCCTGATGATTAAATCACCGCGACAATAAATTCATTTTTTTCTATTTTGTGAATGCCGGCGAAGGTCAATGATCAGAACTCTCCTCACCTGTTTAATAAACCACTTTACAATTTTTCTGCCCACAGTACTGTTAACGGGAGCCGTTTGTCTTAGGCATCGTGGCACCTGTTCGTGCTGGACGCACTTACGAAGAAGGCAGATTTTTGTATCTTTCTGCCTCTTGTATAGAGCATCACTCAGTTGCGAGCTGCCGAAGCCCATTGCGCCAGAGTGCTTTACGTATTGATGTGAATTTTCGAATTCTAGGTTTTAGTATGAGTAAAGTAGAAGTCAGGTCAGGCACCGAACCAATTGGTTATTAGGTAAGGATTACTTTTATGACTTTCTAAACAAGACAATAGAACAGAACCACCCGCAATAAGTGTGGCTTTGCGTCAAATACTAGAGGAATTAAGGTGAGGGTTAAGGTAAGGGTTAAGCTTAAGTTTATCGTTAGAGTTAAGGTTACGTTTAGGGTAAAGTTTAAGAAAATGGATGGGTTCATGGTTAAATTTAGGCAAGGATTTCGTTAATATTAACTGTAGGTAGGGTTTAGGTTAGGGAAAGCGTATAAGTAGGGAAGGTATTTAGGCTTCTGTTAGGGCTACTTTAAGAGATAGGTCAATGGAATTTTACCATTGAGGGATCAGCCTTGTTACTTCAGTGGCACGTTGTTTTACGTTTCCTGTTCAGGGGACCATATAAGGAATGTCTACTGTTTATTGTTCAAAGTCCATAGTCGAGATAGTTACAACGAAAGAGAAAGCTATAATTATGGAGGTACAAGTTAAATAACAGTCAATGGTGTGGAACTGACTACAGAGGGCTCTGTCTCCGCGTGCCAAATATTTGACACTGCTTTGGTTCGATTCCGTGGACCACCGGAAACCCATAAACCAAATTTTCCACTGAACTCACTTCTTTGCAGATGGAACTGGTGAGATAAGGAAGCTTTGGAATTGTAAATTTGCTGCTATTTTGTCTGGTATTTTTTGTCAAAAGTAAAAAATATCAACTACTTTAGGTTTCAATTATTTTGAAACACCATCTGCTTCTCCTGTGGGCATAACCATTCTGATAATTTGATTTTAAAGTAGTTACTGTGTCTTTTAAAAAACAAATGGCAAATTGTAAAATCTTACATCTTTCAAATGCTTCCGATTTTACCTTACCATGACGTTAAGGGACGATAAATTTCCTGTCTTTGAAGGTATAAGTTAATTTCTCGTTCAGGAAAACATTTTTAACATTAGGTGCCACAACAAAATACAAATTTTTTTACGCTCTTTAGTTGTGAAGCATTTTCTAATCACTCCCATCGGCAAATACAAAAAACTCAGTTTAACAGGATTACACAATAAGAGCATGTATTCTTCAAACAAAAAATGCTAATTTGCAAGTTTTCTCTCGATTAATGGCCTGTTCAAAAGTTTTATTCCCATTTTCATTGTCTGCTTCACCACTTAAAACGTTAAGCTCAGAAATATAATAATCCAAAGGTTGGCTTGCATTTTTTATGTTTAAGGTTTTTTGTGTTTTCTATGACGGGCGGCGATCAAAATGTTTCGCTCATAAACTAAAGCACATACGTTTTTAATTTTACTACGTCATTGGTATCACTTTTGTATGCTAGAGCATACATAGAGCAAATGAAACGCGAAAAATAAATAAACAGTTAAAATTTGAGTCTTTTTTATTTGAAGAAATGCCTTTTATTCAACTAAGATTTGTATTTAAACGTCCATAGAGCTTTTTAGATAAAAAGTTTGTTTTCTTTGATTCTACTACTTTCAGAATGAGTATATTTCTGTATATTTAAATATTTGACAAAAACCTCGAGGCCTTTGCCTGTGGCTGCTGCTGGTATCGAAAGTGACTGCAAGCTGTTGTGAAAATAGAATTCGCATTAGTTTTGTACGATATGTGCTCTCAAAGACGCAATAAGTATAATGTGTTTCAACATAAAAGGATTGCATTCATCCAAAATTTCAAGAAAAAGTGAAAATGCGATGCAAAATTCAAATTAATACTTTTTCTTAATAATTTTAATCTCATTTTCTTTCCTTACATTACAAACCGAATTTCAGCCAAATGATGTTCTTTGTCATACAGTAGGTTTTATATTTACTTCTAATATAACCTGTACTTGATATTATCTACTGAAATTCAATCGTATTCATTTTTCAAAAACTGTTACATGCGGATGACTGGAGGCGCGTTCATTCGATATTCCGTAGGCTACCACGTACAAAAGGTCATTCGAATAGGATTCCGATTCATTGTCTTACAAACCTCGTCTGCATCAATTTTTGAATTCGAAAACAAATAAGAGGGTTTTGGTTTTTTGTTTATGTTTGAGGGCAGGTATACTTTTTGGCAATGAACAATGAAACTGACTTGGGTAAATGTTTTAAAACGTGGTCACTGACTGCCAGTGCCGCAGCTGATTGAAACCATTGTCCTTGTCATTGAGTAGTGTAATCTTAAAGTACATCCTACAGGATATTGGTGTAGTGCCTCATCTAGCCTCCGTGATTCACATCTTAAAAGCAGAAGCTAGTCCTGCTTTACCCTGGCCTCAATGGATACTTCATTTAACGTTTTTTAGATTCTTGGAGATTTCTAATCATTTTATACTAAGTTAGGCCTCTCGAATACCGTTTATATAATTTAGGTACTATTTTACTACAAACTGACTGATATACTTAATGTGAATCTAAAATGACTGATATATTAAAGGCGAAGTTCGCATGATGAATGGGATAAGCCATTTCTGTGAGCGATTATTCAGAGATGCATTAGGAAATAACATGGGGATGTTTCGTACCACATTTCGAACATGATATTCATTGAGAAAGGTTTTCAGGGAGCAAGTATTGGTAGATGTTAGTACGTAAAATATGTGAGCATATCAGATGCGTTCTTAAACAAACGGCACAATTTGAGACTTTTAACAACCATCTTTATATAAAGCACCGGTTTGGGAATTTAAAATCCTGTGTAAACTTTGGTCAATAGCTTCCAAATTGATGGTAAAATGTGACCAAAAGCCTGTTATTTCTGTCGTTGAACACGTATCCAAGATGTTGCTATTTCAACTTGTCATCTTGAAGACTTTTAGTGGCCACTTCTGTATACTTTATAGATCCACACATTTGTTGTCTTAAAAGGAAATATATTAAGAGCATAAATCGTATATACATTTCGGAGAAGCATGTCCTTTGTACAGACATATGTGCAACACGTGAGTTGCACAAACCTTTAGAAAATAAGCTTCAAACTCTCTTAAGGCTAAAGAATATGCCTTTTCCAGAACAGTTAATAGCCAAAAGACCTCCATTATGAGAAACGTTTTGATGTTTGAATCTGAGAACGAAGATAATGTAACTTACTTAATGGGTCCTAGTTGTCTAGGTCGTATTCTTTCCAGTGCCTTTTGAGATATCGTAATTTCATTTGATTTGGTTTACTTAAGAACAAAAGGGATGCTAAAGTTAAGCTTACATTGGCCTCTAAAATCTGCACAGAGCCTCTTGGTTAATAATTGAAACACATTTTCCAGTATCAAAATTTAATTTTAAGACAAGTCTGGTTAGTTAAAAAAAACAGTGTATTCATCACATTTAGGCAGTAATGCTCGAAGACTTTAAATGATCATTTCAACCTACTTGACGTCTCTTCTCTCTCGTGACTCTCACTGCACACTCCGTAGGCCGGAAAGCTTTACCCAAGCTCAGATGTTTGCTGATAATAGGCCCCAGCATTAAACCATTTCTTAGAAATTTTGATCTATTATATGCAGTCATATGGTGGTGGAATTACAATATTTACTACAGGAAAGGATAGGTGAGTTATATTTTGCTTGAGAGCTTATATTTTAGCGGATGATTGGAACAGTCGTGCTGACTGACCTACAAAACAAAGCTTTGACAGATAACGGCTCCTTAATATTAGAAGTTTCATTTTGTTTTTTTACCAAAAGCCGTATAGCGTTTATAGCTTTTATCTTGCAGGAACTTTTATCCTTTCTAATAAATGATGTCAAAATAAGTGTTTGATTTGAAAAATGGCTTGACTTTGAGGTTATCTTAGATTTTTTGTTACCGAACTCGTCCCAACAATAAGCACTCAACGTATTTTTGGTCTGTTCAACGGGAGTCCTTCACTTAAAACACTTCATATATCATCGGCTTCCCATCTCCGGTCTCGGCCAAAAAATTAGCGGACGCATTAAAATACTCTACTATTTTATTTTATGACAGCTGACATGAATTATCAACTTAAGAGTATAATATTTGCATCAGATAATTTTTAATTAGCTCCGGGTTTTTGATTGGTCTTTAACTGTTAATGCATTATGAGGGCGTCAAAGACAGATAAGCCACTAAGCAAAAGTTAATTAGCTCAGTGGCTGTCAAAACAGCCTAACGCATTCCAAGCCTTATTTACGTGTTTTAAAAATCAAGGTCACCTGACTTCTGATTAACCAAAATTCCGGTAAAAACGCTCCCACAGCTTTGTTTCTCTGTTCCAAATTCTATAAATCATTAGCACTCAGAACAGCATGTAAGACGAGGCCCCGCCTCTTTGCACCATTGTTCTACCTATTATGTCATAGTTTCTATAGTTCAAATGTGTGAAACTTGACTTAAAAACTAGATGGATGTTGAAGCATAATAATCTTTTTATAAGTACTGCATCCTTCTGTCAGATTTTTTTACGGCATCTTCTTATTAGAAAAGAATTAATAGGAGAAAATTGGCTTTTCACACTTTTGAAAACATATCAAAGGATGCATACTAAAACGTGGAATATATACTAAAAGTATGTTATTTTAAATCTTCGGGTGATTTTCATGAGTCCACCAAACCCCATGCTGGAATTTTCAATCTACGATGTTTTACCGACAAAAGAAATAGGAAGGCTAATCTCCGACATATTCTTTTAAACCAGTAGGCAATTTCGGACCTCAAGATGAGTTTCTGTGATTTTAATGAAGGGTATTTTATTGTACAAAATTAAAAATAAGTGTTCTTACGGTTGGAAAATGGTTCATCTTCTGTTCACGAGCGGTCAATTGCCCCTTTTTGTTATCTTGTCTGTGACCGTTAAATCTGACATTTGCAGATCTTTTGTGTGTATCTTACCACACGCAAGAGCCTTTTATTATCCTTTGGTTTAAATATCGGGTAATGTTACACCAATGGTACACCTCAGTCTTTATAGTTAAGAAAGAACTTCCGCGATAAAACTGAGACAATCAGTTAATCTATGATCTTCAATGTAAAAATGATTGTCATGAATTAAAATGATGCTTCATTCGCTGTTACTCGCTTTCTCTCTTGTGCTCTTAAAGCAACTGGGCAAAACCCCTATACCCTAAGAGTCCGCTGAAATCGACAACCTAGCTCTTGGCTGATTTTAGCTGTACTTTTGATAGCGAATGGTGACGTACTTATAAACCCTTACGACGCATGGATAGTAGTTGTTTAAACATTTTCCAGCTGACAAATCAAGCAGAGGCTTCTTCAGACTGACGTTCAGGCTGTAATGTTCATCCTTTATGTGGTCTTTCTAGCACTTCTCATTTATGAGACGGTCGACTTATTCAAAGGCTCTAATATCCTCGCCGTGGCTTGCGCGGCTGACAGTTTTATTCCAGTCACGTCAGTGCGTCCAGAACCTAGTCCCACTCACATCCATTTTTGGAAGAGCACGAATGCATGGAGTGCGAGTGAGATGGATGCTGAGTGCTCATACGTTATTTACCACTGCTCCTCAAGACAAATTTGAGCCAGTGCCTTCTTATGGACAAACTACTGGGCAGTACTCTAAGGTAAGCTGCTAACATATTTTCCGAGACCTCTAAACGATTCCAAACCCATCTCTATATTTTTGCTTGTGGGAGAGCGCGCTGAAATGTCCCTAAGCTTCCTGGAATAGTTGCTTACTTATGTCCTTTTGACCTCGTTGTGGTGAGCAGAGTGGCATCCAGATACGTAAGGTCACAGTGCTAGATTATTGTTGGTAGTTTTCAAGAAGGGGGTGATAGTTTTTATCCTATTCGTATTTTTGTAATTGATGCAATGATAACCGGTAGGGTGAATTCTGGACTCGAACCTGCAACCTCTTTAAGCGTTATTTCGTCTTTTTTCATTTTGCTTTTACTTCCCATTCTTGATTGTCTTTGAAGATTGTTGCTCCAGTTTTTGATACCTCGCCCTGATTTGTATTAAGTGAAACATAGAGTGAGGAAGATACATCGAAAGTCTGTTATGCATATGAATTTACCTGCAAGTCCCTGCCCTTTGTCTACCACGCTAGGGGGACACATGGTTTAAATTATCTTTCACTGTCATCGAACTGTCATATTGATTTATTTCGGTAAACTTAAGTTGTATTTTGCTGCCTAGTTGGCGAACATTGACACTTACGGCAGGCGCCGAACTCACCATTCATTTAGCCGTCACAAAGATGGTCTCCGAATTCGATTCGCTGTCAACGACATCTGACAGCAAAGTGCCTGAATACTTTCCCGACTCCATTAAAGTTTACCATGCAGTCCGTGCGAGTGCGGACAACGCAACTAAATTAAAGAATGTTGGAGATTACCGCAAGCGCGAGTGGCCGAACCTGCAGCTGTAGCAAGGAGTAATGAAGCTTGCTCCCAGATCGTGTAAAATTCGACAGAATCTGACCATACCTTCACGTTTGGCGAGGCTAAAATGCTCATAAGAGGTGACAACCACCTGAGCCGATAGATGTTTGGTTATGATGCTCGGCCTTACATTCAATTAGCAATTGCAGTGGCCTGCCACCTTCTTACTCTCTGCTGATTTTTCTCTGTGCAAAATAATCAGCCATGCATAGAGGGAACGGCTAAGAAGCAGCCCCGGAGACAGCGAGCCAAACTGACATTTGAAGTGACCTTTAATGTTTGATTAACAATGACAATTGTTGTGTTTCCTTCTGAGTTGTGTATAATTTCTGGCAGTTAGAAGTTTGAGTATTCACTTGGTTGCAATCACCAGCTGCTTTGATCAAATTAGAACTCTTTAAATTTTCCTAGTTATGGTATTTTGGTAATCGAACTGGGCTTTGACTGCCAGTGGGCATTTATCTCCAGTTGTCAGGACCTACAGGTATGAAAACTATATGCAAATATTTAGAAATAATTACATGCACATAATATCTGTGTGGTGAATAAAAGTAGTGGCATCCAGATGTATACTCCAAGAAGATAAACCTTCTCATCTGGGTGTTCAGTTTTCATTTCAAGCAGAGTCATAAACCACAGTTTTAATCAACGATTTCAATAAAGCTTGTTGGTGAAGTCAGTAAGTGGTAAGTGAATTGAAACCTGATGCAATTTTCTATTAAATACCTTCACATTCGGTAGGTGTTAACCTCAATATGCACGTGGCATAGTCGCACTGCATTTTACTTAGTCCTGATTGTTTAAGAACAGAATTCTTAGAATGATCTCGATTTGCTCAATCATAAGGTGACAATATATGCTTCAAGCATTGGTTGACAAGTTCGCTAATAGTTATTTGAGTCGATAAATAAATCTTAACTAAAGCTTGGTATTCTGTCATTAGTCTGAATGTTATAGAGAGGAGTTAAAAATGTTTTATGGAAATTTCGTATGACTTTGCTTAATAAAGATCAACATTTAACTGCAAAATGGTTTGTGTTCATGTATGTTATGCCAGCAAAATTTAAGCATTTATCTAGAAGATGTTGTTAAGCATGTTTTTAACAAAGACGCGCAGACGCAGCCGCACTTAAAATCACGCACTCAATTGGCTTATTTGACACCATAAAGCCTCCACAACATATTTAGTCATATATAAATAGGCAGTCAGTGTTTAATTTTCACTCATTATGTCGTCTAAGAATTTGTTTTTGGCATCTCTAACCGTCATAATCTTTGGCATTTATAATGAGGCGTACAAGGTAAGGTTCCTGATGTTGACGTATAAAAACATTACATGTAAAGTAAAAATTGGCAATTGTGCCTAATAATTGGTAGAGCTGTTTTGCTACTAGAGAGCAGTCAAGCCAGTACTGGATTTTAGAATTTGTGAAACTTATTTACGAAGGGTTAAATAACTATCCAAACGACGAATTTTAAAACTGTACCCTTTATTGTATTTTCCATTGACTTAAATATATACTTATAGATACGTTTATCGAAAATAAAAAATTTTTACACGTTTCCTATGAACACAAACATATGGGAATTAGTAAACATTTCGTATGTATTCCAAATTCATAATGAGAAAATGTACTATGTTCCAAAGAACTCATAAACATTACAGTCAATAGACTGTTGATAAATACTGCCGAAACCAAACATTTCTGGTTAAAAAATGTAACGCAAATGTAACGCAAATATGATTCTAGGAGCTTAGTCAGAAAAAGAAAAAGAAGACGAAAAAGGGGTAAAAATCATGTTAAAATCATTTGAAATATTTTATCTGGAGAGCGCAATACAGTGTATGGGAATGCAGTGATATGTTAAATTATATTCTATTTGAATAGGGATTTTATATATATTATATATAGTATTTCATGTTTGTGATAATTTTTAAAAGTTTTGACGCTTTTTTTGAAAGATAAGAACGAAAGCACAATTTATGAATCCAAAATAAAATAACACAGCCTTCTCAACGGAATAAAAAATAAACTTATAAATTTTGAGAGTGAAGAAGGGAACAATGGGGTTGCGAAAAATTAGCAAATGTTTATTATTTCTGAATTACGAACGTCACATTCCATTTATTTGTGCAATTTAGCAAAGTTCTATATATAAATAAATTATGCGAGATATTTTTTTATTAGTACTAATCTTTTTTGGTTTACATTTTAAAACTAAGAGTACAGTAAAGAGTGTATCATGGTGTATAAGTTATCAAAAGCAAACAGTTTCAAGTAGGTTATCTAAGGAATCCAACCTCATACTCAGAGAAAAAATAGAAAACCATAGTTTACAGATAAAACGTATTTGACGATTAATACTTCTATTTTCTCTTAATCTTATGGGTCATGTTTCATATATCTAACCCTGTATACTCTTTTTGATCAGGTGTTCTCCGATTTTGAAACATGATGTGTATTTTTGTGGACCTTTTTGAAGTTAGGCTGGAAGGTTTTTCAAAGTAATCTGTAGCATGATTTGAGGAATAAATTTAATAAATTAAACTGCTTCAAGTGGCCTAAACGCAGTGGATTGTTATATGTTCTTGCTCGTTAACATAAACTGATTAAGTTTAAAATCCATTAGTATGCCATTTTGGTAAAGATCTCCTACTTGAGAATTATGATACAAAAACAACCTAATTTTCCTGCTATTTTATCTTAAATAATTGTAAGCGTTGTTTCAAATTCCACTACGCTTTTTAATTATAAAATAAATAGAGAAAAACATTTTTCAGCAGAGGCAAATAAAGTGCAAAACAGATATTATTTCCTTCGGTTGCGCCATATGTATGTGTGGGTTTAAAATCTCTAGCAAACTCCCACTTTAGAAGTAAAAAATGGTCATTCAGAATTTGATAATTGGCTTTAAACTATTAACTTAGTCTGTTGAATCCATTACCTTCAAGGAATTAACATTAACAATGTTTAGCTAAATAATATATGTTTCTAACTAAATGTTGATTATTTTTTATATTTTTTTAAATCCTGAAAAACATATTTATATCTGTAAATGCTTGGTTCTTTCGTTTCCTCTAGATTGAAAATCGAGACTTGATGGAAAATTATATCAATGAACTTGCCGAGGTATTTCGATCATATTATTGTCAATTTTGGTTCTCCTGAATAGGTTCATATAAGTTAGCTACTTACATGAGTAACCTGATGCTGATACCGATATTTTTGTGGTGGGCAGTTATCCTCTTATTAAGAAAACTAGTCACCCCTTTTCAATATTAAGAGTGGTAAAATTATATTTTTAAACCGTTGGCGATGTTGCCACTATATCTACCAAAATTTGCATGTCACATAGCAGTAAACAAAAATATGTATGTATTCACAAAGGAAAAATATATAAACAAAACCGCTTTTTTGGTAAGGATATTGAGCCACTACAATAAGAATAACACACGGAATTATTTTCGGGAATGACTGTTGTCAAACGAAATTTCTTTTGTCTTGAAAAAGCACGGATATTTCTTGAGATAAAGCCTTAAACGAATGCAAACGTGAGGGAATGATTTTATTGCACGTAAACACCAGATCACCAACTATTCGTGGTTTCAATTTCTTATCTCAATTCATATTTAAATAATTAAAATATACCTGCACGTTTAAAACTTGTGCAGTTGTCAAGGTAGGTGAGGGGAGGGGAGGGAGGATACAAAATTGTGGTCAACTTTCTGATCAGCGTAAGGTAACTGGTTGCCGCTTGGGAAGGTAATTTGTGCGGGCGGTTGGATTGGTGGCTTTTGGCAATGGTAACTGCGGCACCTATAGGAAGTTCTTTTGGACGCAAAAAACGGTTTGCGTAATCAAATTGCATTGGCTTCTGTCGTAGCCAACAGATGATATCGAAAGAATTTTGAATAGGTTTAGCGGACGTTGTAAATCACCTGGAAGGCCTCTTTGACATCTGCACGATGATCTGTGTCTACCACATGCCCAAGAATAGAGTTGTTTTTTCTTCTTTATTTGCCTCTTTTCTAACCATGCTGGAATATGTTCGGATAAAGATGACTTGTTTCGTCGGCTTAACAGAAAAACAGAATAGGAACACCCCGCTCACTTACAGTATGTGGCCGTATCATAAATTCCAGGATTGGTAAGTATTTCGGTGTCTTTAGCCTATCACTAACCCTAACATAAAACTAAGGATGCATCTTAATCTTAAACTTAACCCGATCCTTAACGATAATAATCGTAACCCTTAGCCTAATCAGGACTCTTAATCCAACTTTGACCTTAACCTCAAACATAAACCTGACCTTAAACGTCACGCTACCCTCAACTTTATACTAAACATAGTTTCTTTGGAAGCTAGCGCAAAGCCACGTGTAATTTAGGTAGTTTCTTATACCATGTTAAGGCAACCATACAAGACATCCTTACCGGTGTTCTCTTAGCGGCCACTATCTCCATGACGCTGAGTAGAAGACCGCCCGCGTATGAAACCGTTAAAATTTCCACCTTGCTATTTAAACAGAGAGAATTTAATAGTTATTTGTCGACAGGAGTTAGATATAAAATACTCCTCCGACAAAGAATCGATTGGATTTCCGTTACAATGGAATCCCAGGAAGTAGTTGTAAAGAGGTTAACGCAATAACTCGAACAAGAACTTTATTCGTCTGAGGTTTCCAATTCGTTTTTTAACCCCCATTAGAGGCAGTATCAGATACGAGTTATTTGTACTCAGGAAGTGTCAGTATGTATAGGATGCAGTCGCTCTGCTATTGCATAATCATGATAAACGCTACCCCTTTAATCGAGACTGTTTGCCCTCTGGTGTGATAATTCATTGATGTCCATTATTCGGGTCGTTTTCTGCTGCAATTTAATCACCGGTGTTGGAGTTTGGAAGGATGATCGTCCGGCCGTCTGGCTCACCGGCATTGGCGTTGGAAAATGTGTTCGGCTGCAAGTGGCTTATTTCTTTGGTCAAGACAACTCTCAGCACCGAATATGAGCCGTGTTGTCCCTTGCAATTTTTAATAGACTGAGGGCCCGTAAACCAGGACTCAAGCAGCTCACGGCTCATGTGATCGTCACTCACTGATTCACTCTCTCGTCCCGTTCTGCTTTAAGATTCACTCTCAAGCCCGCCAGCAACCGCACGTTGACTTCTACGATAGGCAGAAGAACATTACCGACAAAGACTAATGAGACTGGAATAGCCCTTTCTGGCTTATTATCCGTCATCAGGTTTTTTGCTATCCGAGATATATTTATCTTGACAAACTCCCCTTTCCCCATCAGCATACCACGTGGACATCATAACCTTAATATTTTGAATTTAGTTCCATTGTTCTGCTGAGCCGAAACTGTAAAGAACATGGAATTAGGGGGTTTTGGCTGCTTGAATAATTGCTTTGACTCAATTGTGAAAAGATCAGTGGCCTCAGTGGGATCCGACCATATGACAGAATGGGGGAGGCAATAGTACAGCCAACGCTCTAACAACTTGAGCTACAAGCCCCCACCGGGATTTCCTAGGCACTCAATCAAGAATCCACCAAATGATTACCACTGAGGTAAAACAAATAATGTCTTCATTCGGCTAGCTATGGTAGCGGGGGAAGAATATGGTGAGTTGTAGTGCCCTGATTTTATGACTGCCTTTTTTGAGGTTTCACACTTTTTATTGCTTTTATGGGGGGTTTGCAAGAATAATAAATAAGGAGCTTTCGGGTTCATATAACTTTCAAAATTAAATATTTTCGGATTCCTGTTGTGAACTCAAACACTGATTTTTATGATTATTTCTAAGATTATTTTTCGCTTATCATTTTAGGGTAAACATCACTCCTGGGGAACCTCCGTATTCAACCCATTTTGGAGTTTTCCGGGGTAATTTATTCTCCTATTTGATATCGTATTTATTTGTTTTTCGCTACTTAGGACAGAAAATCGCTACCTAAATTTTCAAAGGTGGGTTCCACTAGGAACGGTTGAAAAACAGCCGATCTATTTTAGGATGTGGCAATTTTAAAAGGCCCTGCACGTTTTGGTCAAAACATTGTCCTGATTTTTTAAATTTCCTAAAAAAGAGAATTACCTGTTGAAACCAAAATGTTAATTTGACGAGATGTCGGAGTGAAAGTAAACACGATTTTATAAACAAAATGATGTTATCGCACGAATAACGTGGCATCTATTACTCCAACGGTTTACAAACTTATTAAAAGGCTCTGAACTGGTTGACTTGAACTGTGCGATTTATGATAAATTAAATCTCTTAGTGTATGCACATTGCGTAATACCGTCTCTGCATGGTAACATCGAATTAGGACCGAAAGAGGATGTCTCTAAATTTACTGCATGGAGTGTTGGTGAGCACAAAAACTAATTGGCGTGAGGTTCACTTTTTGATAGTTCTCAGATTTTAATGTTTACTTAACTTTACTTTTGTACATCTGTCAAGTTTCTTTGAGAGGCAAGCAGCAGTACGCGGTGCAGTGTTTCAACTTAATTCTTAACATGTTATTAACATGAACGTTGGTTTTAGTTAGTATCTCTGATTTCAACATGATAAATCAGTGCTCATTTGTTTACTACTGAGTGCCTATTGGTCATTTGTGAATATTACGCGGTTGTGTTGCAGCAGCTGATAGAATTCAACTCAAATATTCATATCACTTTTGAAACTCATAAGTTTTTTGTAACGTTCAACTTCTAACTTGTTAAATCTTCCATCGTTCTTTCGCTTTCAACAGATGAATGGAAAGTTTCTAATGCCGGAGCACTTGACAGAGAAGAAGGACGATGAACTTTCTATTATACGTTATCAGTTTAACCCTATAACATGTTTTGGTAGATAGTTGTCACTTCCCAGAGTTTTTTTTTGGAGACTAAATACAACCATCATCAGGGTGCATCCTTTTACCCTTGCAAATCTGAAAAAAATTAATGTTTTCTGGAGGCACAATAAAATACTTTTTGAATTGTCATCTTTTGTAATGAATAAATCGGCTAGCGCTGAAGCCTTTTTTCAGGAGAAAAGTAAATCATAGAAAGTGATAGAAGCATAGACCACTTCGGTAATTGCAAACATTTTTCAGTTTACAGCTCGGTACTGGTCTGTTATCTTCGGTTTATTCCTTGGCCTAATTTTATTTGATTCAGGTAGAGTAATAAATTTATAAATTTTTATTTATTAATAATACTGCTAGAAATAGATAACATTTAGGCAATAGATATGTTCTATCTTTAACCTCTCCAGTTTATCGATTCCTCGTTCAAATTCTAAACCGCAGGCTGCAGCTATCTTAATTGGTTTATTCAACTAGTTGGTTCCTTCCACTAATCGTTTTTATCCCTTCCACCTTTGGGGGCGCTACACTTTGAACTAGCTTTCATTTCATGGAGCGTTTTCCCTTTGGGTGACTTCTGCCTAATGAACTTCCTTTTTTAATCACTGATCTACAGTGTGTGCGTTGCTCTTTTTTTCTGGATGTATCCCTTGAATACACCGAAAAGTTTGATATGTCTTACATGTTGCAAATTTTGGATACATACAGAGCAGCGTAATATATTCTTATATTCGGGATTTTTCGTTGCTTTTTCGAGGTCTTGATAGGCAGCTTTCACGTTGACTCGTCACATAACGTTTTCGAACAACCACAAACGCAATTAATAGAACCCCTTTAACTGCTTTTACTATGCCTTAAAGCTATTCAGTTAAGGTGGCTGCTCTAATAACTTCAAAAGACATCTGAGAACAGTTGCAAACAGATGCATTTAAAAGGTTGAAACCACTTCTGGTGGGCAAATAATAACAGACGCCGCTGTGACAGACATTTCTACTGCCAACCTCCCGAAAATTTTCTCATGGTAAAAAATGCATTGCAAATTTTAAAAAGGGCAACCACCGTCTATCTTCTGCATTCGCAAACGGCTTTTGGACAAATACTCGCACCGATACTGATAAACCTCTCTTAAGGAGGAAACGGTATTGTACAAAATGCCCGAAAATGACCGTCAAATACAGCTAAGCAAATAGTTACCCTTTCGTTAAAATTAATGAAAAGTTGAAATAATAAAGCATTTGTTAACCTTCTTAGATGATTTTGTTTAGTTTTCATTCATGCGCTTCATGATAATGCTCTGATGCTCTAGAAGCAACCTCTTCTATTTTTAGGCAAGAGGAAACTTTAAGGGTGTTAGTTCACAGATTACCTCTTTTTCCTCGTCCACACGCATTCGACGGGTATGTAAAGTAGCAGTACACGTCGTGGTGCACTTAGCCGCTGTCATTTCGCACCACACATCGCAATACTTGACTTCACGCATGCTTTACTCAATAACGAGCTGGTTGCCTAATGTTAATTTGCCTATACGCGTGTTGCAATCTCATCAACACCGCTGATGTTCCGCTGTTGCTAGTAAGCGCACCCACGAAAATACATTCCCGTGCATAGCTGAAAGTGTGTTCGGATCGTTTTCTTGGCATCGACACGTTTGAAACCCAATCGTTAAGGGGAGATTTTTTATCATAACCTGAAAGACATTGTTGGTGGCGAAAATGAAGTTTGGAGTAAAAGGGTTCAAATGCATTTTCTCTAAATATATTTGCAAACTATGACGGAGCAGCAGTCAGCGACATTTCTATGAATGCGAAAGGCAAACATAGATGGTCAGATGCATTGTTCTCGACTTATATTTCAGACATCGGTTCAACCGTCTCGACAAAGTTTTCTACTGTGTGATCCCTAGCAAGGTGGACGCAGGGACGGTGGCTTGCACGTGAGTTACATTACAGCAACAGAAGACTTGCGTTGACTCCTTCGCCCTTCACTTATTTGGACCCATTGTCAAGATAGAGCCTAGAAGAACGGAGTCGAGATCCGTCGCAGTGACGAAAAAAGTGAAATAGCCTGTCTACGCGTGCCACACACTTCTAATTCGTTCATGATGGACCAAATTTTCACAAAAACGAAAAGAGCTGACTCGGATTCCACCTCAGCGTGAGAGTCATGGAGGTCACATTAAGGAGCCATTGCGTCCCGACTATCCGTCCTGAAATGAGGACCAAGTAATACCGCCATCTGATAGTCTTCAAGCCATGGCTTTTAGAGTACCCTGACAGTTCAAAAGCAAGTCAGATTTCCTCTAGCTAAACATATGCGCTGAGTGCCCTGAGGATGCAGTCTCAAGAGTTGACCTCACTCTCTCTTTCTCCTTACTGTCAGGCACCAGTTGAAGCCACTCAGTCATCTAATGCAGGGATTTAGTGCAAGTGACTGATTGAGCGCGAAAGTTCATCCGCGCGTACCACACACAACCACGCGCGAAATTGTAGACTTCGACAAAACCTCCGCTTGAATCGCACTTGCGTGGGACTGTCGTAGAGGTCAGATTAAGAGGGAACCAATAAACACGTCCACCACCTACGCGAGAGTTTCCTCTTCCGTACTAATAGAGGTTGACAAGGGACGTGTTCATGTGTGGAGTAGGTGCTGCTGAGGAGTGGTGAAGTGCTGCGTTTTACGGCAGGTTTTCGTGGGTGCGCATATGACCGAAAAAACAGAAGGGGTGACTGAATATGCGGTTGGCGGTTGGGGAAGGGATGATGAGCGCATGTGGGTGCTCCTGGCACTGGTTCACCAATCTCAGTGCGATGAATTCGTGAGTGACCGACCAGACCGATGCATGGTGTGCATGTATGATAACGCTGTGGGTAAGATAGGTTTGGTATCTATTTTTCTGTCGGCGAGCGCGATTTTGTTTGAGGTGGCAACGCTGATGGAGGCAGGCTTCGCAATGCTTAAGTTGAGAGAGTTGTTGGCTGTACATCAGATGGCAGGCTTTTGAATTTGAGTCGCCATTTTTTCTTCCTTCATTCGCATGTGAATTTTCATATATGTAAATAGGCTGGCCCATTTTTCTCATTACATACTGCTATTTACCCACTGTTTATATTAACTACGATGAGTAGGTCATTTGCAAACTACGCTTATACCATTTTGAAGAAAATCTGGCATAATTTTGCGACGCATTCACGGACTAACATCCATGATGCGGACAGTTGCAGTTTTCGGTTAATATATGCCCTCTGTTTTCTTCCGTTGTGTACAAATTTTATCCATAGTGAGTGAAAGCCCTTCTGCTAAGAATTTTAAAATGATACGTTCAAAATAAAGCGTATCGTTCTCGCTCTCTTAAAAAATGTCGATATTGCACTGAATTCATTATCATGGATGCGCATGTGGTCGAACAGGCCCATGTAGTGACTGAATGTCCGAAAACATTTTGAGTATTTGAGGCAGGTGCGAAGTTTCTATGGCAGGTCTCTCGACCTTGTTTTTCGGTCTAATGGTGCTGGCGTCGCCAGTGCCCGCCCAGGCCGATACGTGATGTGAAGGTGCCATCGCAGTGGGGACCAGTTTAGATCGAGTCCACAATGCTGAGGACGAGGGTTTGTGGGGGTGGTTGAGTGGACATCCGGAGTGTTTCACTGATGGTGCGAGGGGATTAGTTGTAGTTATCATCGTCACTTTTTCTGCGGTGGTTATGGCAATCATAAGGGAGGTGCTGGTGAGCTGTGGCGATGTGGCATCAATTTTGTGGTCGCGATTGTATTGGTCATCGTCATGGGCACCGTGAACACTGTGAGGGTTGGTGCAAGGGTGACAATGGAGGCGTTTGTGGAAGCAGCAGGTTTGGTTGTCAGTTTTTCGTTGTACTTGATCCGGAGATGTTTAAAAAGGCTGATCCGCGCTCGATCTACTTGTTAACAGCGTGGAGGTTTTAGGAAAGGTTAGCTGCGGGCATCGTGGATCAGTGACGCTTGGGACTTACGAGTGGCATTTTCAGCACTGGCAACATCAATTTGGTTGGCTGCAAACATTGCTGTTCTAGTCTGCAGATTTTCTCTAGACTGCTCAGTTACCGAGGAAGGTGATTCGCAAATTCTTGGCAGAGGTTCGCTTGGTGTTCTTATAGCGTCGTTTTTTCCATTTTGTAAGCGATTACCCACAGCCACGTCACAGTAGAAACGTCGTATGGGTGTGTGCTCGTCATCATTCTCCATGATGCGGTAATTCCAACGCAGCTCTTTCGACGTGGCATAGATGCTGAGAATTCCAACCTGTTCGAAGGTTTCCGTATCCGGGATACTGTCCTGTCACCACAGCTTTAGTATTCTGCGGATAGCTGAGGTCGGGGTGCTTAAACTTTCTGGTTTGGTTCGCTAAGACTGTACACGTCTCCTCCCCATAGAGTAGAGTCATAAGGATTACCGCTTCGCACGTCTTGATTGTGGTGTTAAGGTTGAGTCGTTGGTGATTTTAGTGAGAGGCCTGTAGTTAACCAAATTTCTGACTGGCTTTAGAGATTTAGTGAGCCACTTCGTCATCTGTCCTAAACGTTAGTGAGTTTGTGCTGTCCAGGTATGCAAATTTATCTACAGCGGTGAGGTGAGTCCAGCTGATGGGGATGTGAGGTTTTCTATAATCTGTGTCTGGCTTTGGTTGATGCATGGTCACCGTCTTTTCCGTGTAGTCAATCCAAGGCGAAGAGAACCATGTTTCTTTGTATGACCGCCCCCGTCATTATATTGGGTGCACGGTCATCCGAAAATAATAGGTTTTGGTTGCCGGTCAGTAAAACCCTTAAGTGTGCTTGCATGTGCTGTACGTTGAGCAGTTTTCAAGCAAGCCAATAGGTGAAATTGAGTCATGGTGGCTGCTAACGGTAGGCCTCTCTCAGTATAGACCAAAGTGGAAGCTGATGAGATTGAAATAAGAACGCAACCCTGCTTCCAATGATTTCCACACTGACGCGTTGTCCGTGATGTGGGCCATTATTCCTTTATGTAGTTGGAATACCATGAATGTTAAGCATTCTGGATATCCGAATAGTCCGTCAGTATTTACTGTATCGAAGGCAATTGTCAGGTCTACAAAGTCAGTCTAGAGGCTTATTTACATTTCTTGAAATTTATCCTATGGTTAGAGGGTGGCGAACATTATATCGATGGTACCGCAGCTCCTCTGGGGGAGTCCTTTTTTCCAAGTATCTGTTCAGGCGATTGATAAGGATGTGGGTGAAGTTTCTCCCGCAGTGAGGAGCAGATAAATGCATCGGTGATTGTTGCAGAGCTTAGGTTTGCCCTTGCGTTTGTGTATGTTTTCGATCGGCAGTTCGACCGTTGATTTCGACGAGGTCCACCGTATGCTCCACACCAGGTGGTGCAGGGACGGTGACTTGCGCGTGAATTAGTTTTAAGTGATAGTAGCCTTGCGCTGCAGCTACCGCACTCTCTCCTCCTCCCCCACCTGAGCCCGGTGTCAAGACAGAGTCAAGAAGACCGGAGATGGGAGAGGGCGCAGGTGGCTGGCGCGGCCGGAGCCGCCTTGGGCGTGCCACCACACCTGGCTCGGATCCCATGGAGCGGTAGTGCAATATAGGCCACATTAAGAAGGAGCCATTGCAACCTGACTGTCATTCCGCCAGTCAGCCACTCCACACAAAACACACATTGGGCTGACCACGCGGTCCGAGTTATCCCGTCAGTTGGCAACCTTCCAAGCCACGGCTTTTAGTGCACCGTGATAGTTACAAGTGCGTCAGATTGTTTATAGTGAGGAAAATACGCTGAGCTGTTGACCTCACTTTCTTCCCCACCCCCACAATCTGACCACTGTCCGAGCCGGTCAGTTGTCTGATGTGGGAGTGGGCGCATTGGCTGACGGATCGGCGTACCCGTCTTCGCGCGCCACAGCACGACCTGGCCCCCATAACGCACACACCAGGATTCACAAACTCAGGGGATATGGAGCAGCCATCGCCGTCTGACTCCCAGTCCACTAGTCAGTCACTCGACACACACAGCACATACACTGAGCCGACGGCGTGGTCTGGTGGAAGCGTCAGATTGGCAGACTTCCCAGCCACGGTTTCTCTGGTATACTCTGGTAAATGGTGATTGTGAGGGTGTTTTCGATGCATTGCTGTAGGTAGTGTGTGCTGATGTAGCTTAGCCTCCGGTGGTTTACCGGAGGTTGTCGTGGAGGCGCATGTGTCCTAATAGGCCTATGCGGTGTGTAAATGTGCGGGAGCAGTGAGGTCAGTGAATGCGGGCGCATCGACTGTATTTCGGAGCCCCAGGCACTGGTTTACCAGCCTCCGTGTGATGGATTCGCAGGTGACCGACCAGGCTGATGCGTGAGTTGAAGTTGCGGGCGCAGTGTGGGCAGGAGAAATCGGTAGAGGCTGGGGCGATGTCATTCATGGTAGTGGGGGTGTCAGGGGCGCTAAGAATGGCAGGAACGGAGGGTGTGCATGGTGTATCGGTGTTGTCGGCATTGTGGTGAATTCCGCTGTCATGGATGCGCATGTGACCGAATAGGCCCATGCGATAAGTGAATGCGCGAGGACCGTGAGGACAGTGGAGGCGACGATCTCTGCTTTGTGTTGCGGCTCCAGGCACTGGTTCACCAGTCTTTGTACGATGGATTCGCAAGTGACCGACCAGACCGATGCGTGAGGTGAATGTGCGTTGGTGGTGGTAGTGAAGGCGGAGGCGGTGGTGGTTGCGGTGGTGGGGGTAACAGGCGATGAGTAGATGGATGTGGTCTCTATGAGGGTGGGAGTAATGGAATTGATGCAAGGAGTGAGGGTGGGGTTGTCTGAAGGAGGGTTGACAGAATTTGACGTAGAAATTGGAATTGTCGGATTTTTGGTGCATTGCGTCCGAAGATGTCCGACCAGGCCGATTCGCGCGCGGAAGATGCGTTGACAGCGCGGGCATGTTGGCAGGGCCTGGGCATTGGTGGTGATGGTCCGGGGCACTGGTGACTTTCGTGCCGCTCTTTTGGCCTTGGCGGCGGCGATCCGGTTGGCCTTATAGATTGCTGAACCAGTCTTCACTGTTTTCGATAGTGGCATTATTAAGGACATCGGGGCTTGTCCTTACACACCACACCTTCTAGAATAGCGGTGTGATTTTTTCCATCAACTTACTGCCGCCATGATTGAGCAGTTTGGCCAAGATTGCATCCTCTAGAGGGCTGTTGCACAGCTCTGATTGTTTCTAGGAGGTAGAATGGAGGGTTCAAGTTTCTACTTCGGGGAGCTGTTTGATGAAGACGTCGGAGATTGTGGATGAGTGGTTGAGGATGGTTCTCAATACTCAGATCAACACATCAGAATCCGCTATTTCTCGGTATGGAGCGTTACTCCACCGGAGCTTAGCAGCGGTGCGTTCCTTTCGTGTGATCACCGTCGACTACTCTGATGGATGCAAAGAAATTAATCGTTTCCTTGCGGTACGCCCATTCTTTTATTTCATAGGCCTTGTAATCCATTTAGGCATCTTGAATAACCACAACCGCTGTTGTATCAAGCGATGACAGCTGACGAAGGCCCTTCCGTTCACCTTTTTTCCACAGTTCACGTAGGCTTTGGATAGCCTATTTTATTCTCAGAGTTGATTTTGGTTTTCATCAGGATTTTCGCCGAAGAAAACCGGATGCTTATGTTGTGGGCGATTGAGGACGTCCATGGCGGTAGAGTGGATGGTATAAACAATAAATATTTATTTAAAGCATCCAAGGGGCATAATCAAAAACAAAGTTAGCACTGAGGTAAATTAATGACAATGTAAACACTGGTGTTCTGTATGAGCGGCCAGATCCACAGCAAAATTTAGATATAGTGATATGGGTATTGAGTATCGTTTTCGCCATCCACTGGCGATTTTTTCTTTAAAAACAATAGTTGACAATTTTATTTTACAAAATGGTGAGCTCACAACGAAACAGTGAATTACCTCCTGCAACAAAAGTGGGGTAGGAGCTCAGAGAGCCCCCGATTTCAAAAAATGTTACTGTAGGAAAAAAGAGGTTCGTGAAGGTATAAGGAGGAGCGGGGTAATTTGCTTCTGAGATGAAACTTTAAAGTCAGCCTGAGAACTCGGGGGAAAGCGACAATGCACGTGAGGCCTTGGCATCTTAGTACTCAAGTTTAAATGCTGATGGTGGTTACCAGCAACAGAAACGGACGTGGTTTAAAAGGTGCGCCTAAATATGATCCCGATTATTTGACTAAGGGGTTGTTTATGGATAAATCTTGGTTCGTTAGGAATGTGTTTAATGGAAACGAAACTTGGAGCCGGTCTCCTACATTCCCGGTGGTCCCTTCTCAAATTCATCGAAAGCTGCCAGAAAAAGATGAGACAAACGTTCCGTACATAGCGCTACGGTCTCTTTATGGTGGCCTTGTCTTCCAGAGCCTGCAGTTCATTCAGGCCTTGAGCCACCGGCTTGGTGAAAGTGAAGGGATAACCGAACGCATTCAACAGAGCTTTCTTTAATCCTGCATAAATTCCCATGGTACAATTAAGAACTCAGTTGGCGAACACATGTTTTCAGTAA
Source organism: Schistocephalus solidus (assembly GCA_017591395.1). Classification (NCBI taxonomy): domain Eukaryota; kingdom Metazoa; phylum Platyhelminthes; class Cestoda; order Diphyllobothriidea; family Diphyllobothriidae; genus Schistocephalus; species Schistocephalus solidus. The sequence continues at coordinate 302,694 of WEDG01001596.1, forward strand.
ACCATCATCAAGCCGTTAAAATTGCATGGGGAATGGCGTCGTGAGCTATGTGCAGAGTTTATGCGTACCTTGTGTGTCGGTGTGTTGGTGGTTAGTCACACTCCCCGTTTCTACGTTACCTGCATGATGGGCTTGGCGTGGTGAGGACGTTGGAGCGATGAGAGGATGGAAGAGGGTGCGGGTTCACTTTGAGTGTCGTCTGTACGTCAAATACGGGGAGTGCGTATGACCGTTCTCAGGGGGTGAGGCAGCGTGCGAGTACCCCTTAGATTCGGCCAGGGAAGGCGGACTGCGTGTATCAACATCGTCTAACAAAAGAACGCTGCGTTCTGCCACTGCCTCGGCTGTTGCGAGCATTCGTTGTCATAGGCCTTTATAGTAGTGTACTGGTTCCGGTAGATAATCAGAAAGGCTGCTTTGGCGTCAACTTGCTTGTTCATATCGATTAAAGGTGCAAGAATCGAACTTGAAATTGATCGATTTTCCTATTTTCGACAACATCGACGTTGTCTGCAACAGCAGTCGGTCTTTACGTTACAACCTTAGAAGGGGTGTTTGTGATGAATACCCGCAAGTTCGCTGCTGGGAAACCACTTGTGATAGACGTCTTTAGAATTTGTCTAACTTATTAGCCTGCTGCGTCCGCTAGTATTGTAAATAGGTCGTTCTTTTCTGCAGTGTTACGCTCCTTAATATTACGGATGATGAATATCTCTGAAAAACCGTTTTTGTTGAGTGTATTGTGCAGCTGCTGGATCTCAGCTTCAGCAATTTCAGGAGGACAGATGCGTCATACTCGGGCCGCCAAACAGTGCACTAAATTTCGTTTTAGAGTCAAGCTATACGAGCGGTGCGCGTTACAGACAACGTGGTCGTCTCCGGAACATTTGCAGTGATGCTTGGAGGTACGACTCTACTCTGGCTCATGTTATCTGCTCTAATAATAGACGCGTGGCTGGGGCTGGACATCAACTATCAAACTTGCGGAAGCCTGCTCAACATCCATTATATGCAATGGCCTTCGAAAATAAGCGTGGTCGGCATCTATAACCACTTATTCCTCGATGACTGCGTGCCCATTACCAAGCGCTTTTTAAATTGAGCCACCAAGAATTTCTGCTCTACATTCACATGAAAATTTACTTATATGGACATCGGCTGACCTATTTCACTCAGTATATATTAATTGTAACTTATCTTTGTTTATTTGGACTACAATAATGAGGTCATAAGCGTACGATGGTCGTACAGCTTTGAAAGAAGTCAAATTAGCCTAAATTTTGCGACTCATCGCTGAAGATTTTGCATGCTGTTAACAGTTGTAGTTTTCGACTATTATGTATCTTTTGTCATTTGTCGGTGTTATCTGCTTTGCGTTGCTATTTTTATCCATGGTGAATGGAGGACGTTTTACCGAAAATTTTGGAACGATACCTTTAAAATAAAGCGAAGCTCTCATTCTCTTCTTCTTCAAGAGAGAAGTGTGGACCTCTTTGCCTGTCAACGCTTTAACTATAGACGGACTTTCAGTGCGGAGGGGTTAGGAATCATACGTCAACAGGTGATAAATGCTGAATACAACGCACTCCATCTGGACCCATCCTTGAATGTTCAAAATCAAGAAGCTGAGTATGGGCAGGGCTGTTTTCCTGACAGCTCTCTTATGTGGGACAAAAACGCAGCCTGTAAACGAAAGTCAAACAAGAAATATCAGATATTCTTTTCTGAGCCGCTTTTGCAACATCCTAAAGCAGGGGTGACAGGACATGATCGCCTTCACGGTGTTCTGTAAAGATCTCGCTTGCGTAAGTTGATAAGGTAAAGCATACGTATCTAATAAATTAGACAAGTATGTTCTTCATCTAACCTGGTACAGGAAGATAGAAGCCCGTCTTATTGGATACGTTTAGAATGACTATTTAGTTTTCTCGGTCACTGCGCCTAAGTTAATCACGAATTGGCTGACAGGGTCAGATATTCAAATGCGGCATAGGTGGGGGAATATGGTGCGGGCCGATACTTTGAAGCCTATCTTCATGGCACATTAGCGTTTTAATTTCTACACTAAATATGACGCGCTGAAATCTACCACGACACACGAGCAATTGTAGGTTGGAAGGTGAAATACCTCGGTCCTCCCAGGACTGACAATCAGGATGCAATGACCCCTTTGTAATATGAATTTTATGAAGTTTCGTTAATGTTTGGAAGGAAGGATAGCAGACCCAGAACCACATCTTGAAGTTTGCCATTCGCGATTGGTTGACCTGTTGGTATCGAATACTTCCTACTATCCTGACAATGGTTGGATAATTAGGACCCTATGGAGCCAAATAGAAAAGGCCGGACGCTTCAGGGCCTCCTCTTTCACTAAACAATATGTGGCAACTTGTCGATGGCATTCGTAAGATCGGCGTAGGAAGTTACAACTAAATTTTGTTCAGTATAAAGTGAAATTCTAAGGTTAAGCTGGGCTACGTGGAAAGTTTTGCAAAATCTCCCAGATAAAGTACCTTGTCAAGCTAAGCTCAGGATCTGATAAGCTACAGAGGAATTTATAATTTTGATGACAAGATTATTTCTGATTCATGCTGGAAATGGAACTTTATGCATGAAACCAAGAGTTAATGACATTGGACCGATACATGACTTGAAGATTGGAATGATAACAGATGTATCCATGTTTCATGTAAGAATATGATCGACAGATAGACTGGGAAATCTGATGAAGTATCTGTTGATGATTAACGATTTTTTAATAGATGAGGTTGGAATATCATCAATTCCCAAGAAAGTTTACTTTTTAAAACAATTTATTCGATTTAGAATTATTTCAAAGGAAATTTCAGTGGTACTTAAGTACCTATTTGTATGTGAATAAAGGGAAAGAATTGGTTCAGACTCAATAGTAAAATGTTTTCTCAACGAACTATACTACTTGTATTTGTCCCTGTTATTAATAAGGAAGATTTTATTGACATTTAGCAAATATTGCTTCCGTAACCACGTTTGGAGGGAGACCGACGATGATAGGTTTTTATGATGAATTTCAGGGGATTTGGATCCCTGCGTAAAAACGGTTTTCCTGACTGGTCAGCGCGTAACGCATCACCGCGCCTCGTTCTAAAATGTCTGCAGTAGCGTTTGAAGCCATAGAAGGTAACATACGCAGGGTAATCTAAAACACCTTGACTATCTCCTGCCTTAGAAGTAGCTAACCAGAGATGTTAGACATGACATCTCTCTCATTCACGCAACATCACAGAAAAATTAAATGCAAATAAACAATATACGACGAACAAGAAAGATATAAGTATATAGGGAGATGGTTAAATATACGAAGTAGAAGAAGAAAATGAAGAGTTGCAGCATACACTTGTTCCGCCTGAATGGGATGTGATGCAGTCAAGCCTGATAAACCACCATTGGGGAATGTGGCGTAATGAGTAACAGTCGGGTGGAACATGGCGGTTGCTTGTGCAGACGGAAAGAGGAAAGCGCTGTTTCAGTTGTCGGTAGGGAGCAGGAAACTGAAAGTTTGCGACGAAAGGGACACAGAGCCTTTTATCGAAAATAATTCACACCATTCCTACCTAAATCTCTTTGAAAAGTCAGTTCATTCAATTTAAACAACTCTGTAAAATACTTAGTGCGTCACACCGAGTTCTAGATGGACAAATAAACAACTAATGAACAAGTTTTGCGGTTGTCTTTTCGTATTTTTGTCTATTAGCAAGAAGGTGTGGAACACTGGAATCAGAAGATTTAGACAGGAGGCCGCTATGGAGTAAAAACTTTCAGATGCTGTTTGAGACAACCGATATGCATTCATAAAAAAACTGCTGCATTAGGAGGGAACACTACACCAATTCATTGAGCAGAAAAAGAGGCTGACTAAATCGTTTTCTACAAGATCGAAAGCTAGCAGGGTTTAAATAATGCGAGTGTATTCTGAAAAGACAGACAGATCTCAGTAGTGAATTATTACATAGTTACATTCAGATGGGTTTTGTTTGAAACCAGCGGGAAAAGAAGCGATATCATTTGTAAACATTTGCTCAAGAAGTTTATTGTCTTGCTGGTGAGCGGGCAAAATGGTAGCAGGACGAACCATTAATAATAAACTGAAAAGAGTGATCTCGATGTGGACAGAAGTTCAAATGGTAATTTGTTTCAGGAAAGCTAAAATACCCAGCGATCTGTTTAAAGTCCGAAGTTAACTCCTAAAAGGATTTTAAAAGTATGCAATGTCATGCATATCACTGAATGATGAGTATTAACGTTCACACATGCAGTCAATAATACTGTTTGTTTACGGCGGAAGAAAAAGATGTGGATCTTCGGGGTTTAAAAGACAACCATCACCAACTCTGGTTATGAGGACATGATGGTTGAAGTCAAAATGATATATAAAAGGAAGGAGTCAGGTGTGAACAGAAGATTCATTTTTACATGTACTATCATGCTTAATCTTGAAAGCAGTGGGTCCAAATTGAGCGCAATGAAGGGTTAAACATGTTGATTCTATCAATATCCAAATCAGATTTTAGCTGGATTTTTGTTTTTGGTAATCGTGTTGGTTTAAGTTGGATGACATATTGATGGTAAAGTTAATTTTTCCATACTTCTGTAAAATACAAAGGAGCCAATTTACTCATTTATTCGTACATTTGTGTTTATAGAATTTCCAGTACTTATTGTTGGTTGGCTTTTACGGTTGGGGCATTTTCGCTAGGAGCCTGTGACAAGTAGTGCATGGACATGCAGACGAGCAGCACACTTCACCGTTCTATGTATTTGTAAATAATTGTTATTTAAGATAGATAACAATAGTCACCCATGCATTAAGCTTTCTACCTCGGTTGTGCAGGTTCTACCCATATCCGTATTCAAAATAATATGGTCTTACTTCCTTGGCTTCTTTTGTCTGCTTGCAGGTTGTCTACAGGTTATGATTTGGCGTGGGCATGCTTTACATTGGATTTTAGGCACTTCCTAGCGGTCTCCTGGTTGTGAACCGGGTGCTTTATGTTCCATATTTGTCTTGAATGAGCCGCTACCTCAGGAAGGTGGCACTCTTTGCTATTCTCGTAAAGAGGCGCATTTTTCCAGGCATATATTTTGCCAGTTCCCTGTATATTTTCAACGGACTCGGCCTATGTTGCTGACATTCAAATCCGTTTTAAAAAGTATATCGTTAAATAAAACCTCAAGTTCACATAAAAACACTAATTCTTCAGAATTGCTTCACTTCTGGTGGAATTCAGGCATACTGCCGATTGGTATTCGAAAAAGTAGTTTAACGCCTGCAAAACAAAACTGGTTCTTGTGTCTGAAGAGCCAAACTATGTTGATACTAGATTAAAGAAAGGTATGGCTTATACATATATATATATATATATATATATATATTAACCTGAACGCAAAGTTAATGGGATAGTCGGACGTGTGTTTAAGTTTACTGTGTATGTAGCGAATGCTTAAAATTGAACCTTGAGGTCCTCTCGTTAAACTTGGCGCTTTATTTGAAAAGTCATCCTTTCCTACGGGGGATTTTACTTACGTATAGGTTTTGCTAAATATTAGGCGAAAATTGTTTCAGGTTTTGAAAATCGTTTCTATTTTTCCTATCAAACATTTCACTATAGCTGAAGTCACATTTCGTCATGATATCATTTACTAACGTCTCATGACGCTTGTGTAAGAATCATGCATAGCAGAGTAGTCTTCCATGCATTTATTGGCTAAGCGTTCTTATTTTATTCCATATAAAAGTGGTATTTTTACTGTTACTTCGAACAGCGCCCATTAATTGAGTAAGTTGTATGGTTTACATGGTCTATATCAATACGGTAAGGGATGAAAGATGCTGTTGAGTGACATCCCCTATAATATTGCATTAACAGCTGCGTATCCATGTACCATCCTTAAGTCCTGCGTCTATGGCTAATTTTCTGGTTCAATAGGGCAGCAGGATCTGTGCAAGTAACTTATTCGTCCATAGGGAAATATTAAGTACGTCTCAACCCACTCCGCCCGGTAATTCATCTTATCAGACTGTGGGACGCCTGTGCAGCTTTCCAGCGCGTTTGGCCGCACTCTAAACGTAGGGTGTTTGCACGCACGCAGTACTTGTCGTATCTCCGACCTCGGGTTGTAAAGACAAACGTACTTTAAGGATGTCTTATTGAACTGTGGGCAGCCGTTGCATGTATGCATACGTCATAAAGCCTTTGACACCATTTTTGTGAGAGGTTGTGGCTTTCAAGCACTTTCTAAACTAGCCATACGTTTATTGCACACTTTAAACTTTTCTATTGTCCGCTATAACTAGTAACGCAAATGGTAAAGTCAACGACCAGCTACTGAACGCCAATCCATTGTCGTGCCCTTTCCCAGTAGACGGTCACACTCAAAATATGATTGCAGTTGGCAAAAAGTAAATATCTACCACATGGCTGGCAGGAAACCTTCCTATATTTCCTGTATGTTTCTCAGATTGCCGGCCCTTCCTGTCGAGGAGTAATCTGCGCTTTTGCGCGTTTGCGTTTATTTATGAAGGGAAGCCTTATTGTAATCGTTTTCTAGGTAGCGCCAGGTTGTCCTGGTGATCATATCGTCGGCTCCGCTAATTACTCGCACTGCTGCCATCTATTTTCTTCTGTCCCCGACTGTGCTGTTTACCAAAGCCGTACCGTGGTGGGCCGTAGTATGCACTTGCATCCGAAGCTTTAAAGTAGCCAGCAAGACCTGCTGACCAAGCAGTCTGAATGTCTGCCTTTTCCTATTGAAGGGTTTACTACAGTAGGTTGCACATCTCATGAAATATTAACAAAATTATGAGATATTTTCGATTCGAAAAAATGCTTGGACAGGGTTTTATTATTGGTTATCTTGTAACATTATCGAAAAATGTATAAGTCGCATGAGGATTCCGGCTTTTGAGTGTGCTTCTTTCCGGTAAAAAATTAAAACTTTGGTATTAAGATTTCTCCGCTGATATTTGACGCCCTAAGTTTTTAGAATATATTCTATGAAATGCGTGCGTGAAAATATTTTCCACGTTTTAGTTTGGTAGCAAATTAGACCTTCCATTTTATACTCGAAGTAAAGGTCTCTTTTGATATTAAAGGACTTTCCTATAGTGAGACTTTTTGATACCGAGAAATATCCAGTAATGAGAAATCGTATCTGTTTATTTATAAGTGCAGTTAATGAAGTATATTACGTGGACACCATCGACTGCAATTTTCTGACCCTCTATGGTATCTTCTTAATAAAATAAAGAAATGCATGATTTTCCTTTGATGCAAAATATAAAGCTTAAGCTGTAGTTTGGGAACCCTAAAAAGGATCGTTTTGGAAATTATTCGAGCGCCGAAAAACTTGAAGAACGCATGCCTTGTTACTAATAGAGGACAATAAAATATTTTCTTGTGTTTTCTGAACAATATGTTTACATTTTTAAGGGCATCAGAAGTCAAACAGACTACTTAAGTAGCCATTTTTAATGAGTTTTGTTTTGCGGGCATCCCCAAATAAGCGCATTCAAAAGTCGAAATCTTGGCGTGACTGAGATATCTTCGAATTATGCTATATGGGAATCAGTATTTCATCCATATCAAAGTAATTCTTCCTAAACGAATACATTTCAAAATGTCAGCTAACGTTTCATACAATACGTCACATACTCTATGTAATTTTTCCCATCTCAATTTTTAAGCGCTTTTTTCTTCTGATTCCGGAATAAATCACCACTGCTACTGATTTATCAATTTTGTTAGTCTATTATGCTGGCCAGTATTTATGGCCGCTTTGCATGTCATTTATAAGGTCACACCTCTGATCCGTCCAGCAGTTACGTAGCTAGGATTTTTGAACTGAGGTCTGTGGCCTTATTTTGATTTTTAGTTCTTTTATTTTGCTCGCCCATATCCGCTTAAAGATATTAGTAGACTTCGTCTTAATCATTATCGAAAATTGACCCAATCTCTTAACCCCTGCTCTTATATGTAGAGAGCATGTTTGCACGTAAAGTGCAAATAGAAGCGATTGTCTACGTAATCCGACTTTCTTTTTGCACTAGTTTCAATCGTCATGAGTAGGAATTTTTGGGATAATCTAGTTTTTAAACGCCCCTTCCGAGGGCGTTGTATCGGCTTTTAGGATCATCTAGGGGGCACAGACCGACTTTTAGGTGTTTGCTTGCATCTACTTAAATACAACCTGTTAGATTGGAATTGCCTTGCTTTTTGCCAAATAGTTAAATTGTCTGAACGTCGTATTCCTGGAATAAATCTTGGCAAGACAAAAAGGCGAAACTATACAGAATTTAATGACGTCATATGTCCCGTGACTGCTTTTGAACAGTTATTTCAGTTTTGCTTGTTTTGCCACAAGTTTTATTTTTATCTTTTTGATCGCCTTTTTCTCTTGTTTCAGTCTCTCGCAATGCCCTCCAAAGAAGATTTAATTCTTTCAATTGATTTTGGAAGTACCCATGCCTGTGCACGCCTATACACGAAGGAGTTAGTAAATGTAACTGTCGGATTTCACTTATATTTTTCACCAGCTCTTTAAATAGTATTAGTAAAATTGATTTTTTTACTAAGGCTGTTTGCCAGTTTTGCAAGGTAGCATATTATTAGTGGTAACTTTTTACGTGTCCTTTTGGTGTTAGAGAGACTTTAATTATTGATATATTTTGGAATATACTAGTTATTTTAATCAATTCTACTCGATTTGTAAAGCTAATCGTCTTCTCTCACCTATGCCAGGTTAGCGAGGCTCTATATCATGGGGAGGCGCCTCTTGATCCCGAGGCTTACTGGAGAATTTTGTGTGAACTTACTGAAAACGTGCTGCGCCGTTAGTTCCTTGTTTCTTGCCTATGTATTTATTTTTTTTCCAGTGGACAAAAAACTAGCCTCGGCTGTACGTTGCCTCGGCCTGTCCGTACAAAGAAACAGTTTCCTCCTCTGGGATAGGTAATACTTGCCTCTTCCGATCTTTATACGTCCATGCAGGGCTACTTCTGAACCCGTCACTGAAATGTCTTGTTGGTATGACACAAGTGCCTCTGCTTTTGCTGCGGCTCTTAATCAGTCGCGTTTCGTTGAGGTAAGTTAGACGCCTACGTGCGCAGAAACATTATACTTTTGGTGGAGTAAAGGTATTTTCCTGTTTTGCCACTAAGACAGTTACATTCTAAAGGAATATTGAAGCACTGCAATTTTCCAAATTTTTTGACACAACAACGCAGTTTCCTATTTCTACGTGTTTTTGGACTCGTTAGGGCAGTTGCAATAAATAGAAAACCTGTTATGTCTCACCAAGTGTCAGCAATCATCGTACGCTACTTAAAATTGATTTTCGCCTTCTGACAGATACAGGAAACTCCATAGGTTGCTTTATAAAACTTTGCCCTTGAAGCTCAAGCTCAAAGCACTCTTTGGTTTGGTTTCCTCTCGGCTTTGCAGTCGTGGCCTACTCTGATCGTGCGAGCCACGACTGCGATAATATGGTTTACGGTTCTTAACTGTCAGTTTTTTTCATGTATTCGTGATTCGAGTTTTCTTGACATTGAATCCGACAAGCATTGCCAGATTGTGGCTGTCTTTTCTGCTTGTTACGGTTTCCAACTTGTCGTCTTTGTTATTAACTTTTTCGCGGGAAGCGATCTTTGCACAGCCATTTCGTCCGACATTACTGGGTTTCTTGCCATTTCATAATCCTTGCACAATACGGTATGCCCGATGGATTGTGTAAACGTCAGCTCGAGTGAAACAACCCTATCTTATTTTCATGTCCTTTGTCTGCTGTCTGTTTCTGCAGTGTGTTTCTAAATTTTACGTATGGTTATTATTGCGACTCAAGGGTCATTCTTTTCCTTTCTAGTCCTGTCTTAGACTGCATTTTTGTGACCTTTACACACCTTTTCCCCACCTAACCGTTTTTTGTGTTTTTCGGTGTTATTGGTTCATTTTTCCGTTGCCTTTTATCCTACTATCCTCAGTTTGCGCTTTATACTTTATTCTTCAGTCAATAAACAAGAGTGGACGTATCCTCTACAAAGCCCTGCCGACTACAAAGTTTAAAATAATTTCCAACTACAGCCTCACAGGTATCTTTGCCTGCACACGCCTTGCGCACCTATTTGCTGAGAATCCCGAGGTAAGGCAGGCATTGCATGAATCTCCTCTTTTCTCATCCGTTTCATTTTTAAATTTCCTGTACCACACTCAGTTTTGCAACTTCGTCATTGTGCTGGTTATCTGGAGGTTAAACATTTTTTAGATTGTTAGACTTCTGCGGTAGTTTCTGTGATAATAACAGCCTTTTAAACATGTATCTTTCGGCCTACTGAGTGTTCCCAAACTTCTATTGGTGTATTTATCTGGGTTGCTGTGGCCTTGGGCTCTACTAGACCTTTGTGCACCTCTTCCTTCTATGAGGTACTTTGCCGGGTGCATAATGACGCAAACAGCATGCACTCATGGAACCTTTACTTAGACTTTGTTTTGAACCCGACAACTTCTTTTAGAAACGGTCTTTGGACACGCTTTATCCTTACACGAAGGACTTAGATACGTCAGCCGTCCGTTGCTCCCTTCATATGTTCCTTCTTTATATTTCGGGTGGGTTTGAATTCTTAGCGACCGTTTCTGGGTTAAGATAACTTGGCAATACCTGAGCGTCTGTTAACAGCCCCTTTTTGTCGCGCTCATGGAGTGAGAGCGTGATCTACAATAAAGTGCTTTTCTTCGTTTAGTTTAGTCTCTGTTATTGACTGCAGACGTGTCTTCACATTATCAATGTTATCAGGTGCTCTTGTCGTTCCCGAACAGCGGTTTTATATTCGAAGTTCTAAGCGGCTATTGCACCGTTAAGGTGGTCGTTGGACCTGTTGCGACTTCTTAGTTTTTCGACTTTTTGCCGTCCAATGCGCAGTGATCTCTGTTTACACAGGTGTTTTCCAATCTCTGTTACCTGTCAACGCTCTGGAAGCTTCGCAGGTTTGTCGGCGTAGTTCCCCGTGTAGCTTTCATCCCTGGCACAATGAGTGAGTACTTATGTTTCCTCACGCCAGCTGAACGTGCTGCTTAACAAGTCATCGAAATTTGGCGGTTTGCTGCCATTGTGGCACAATATCTTCAAACGTTTGTATGTTTACAATAGATCTCAGTTCAAAATTCATGTTCCCATTTAGTAGAAGGTACGGTAACTCCCCAATAGAGACCTTTCGAGCTTATCTTTTAATTTTATATCCAACAAAACAAGCCCAGTCAAAAATATTTTCTTATTTACCTGCGTCTCTACTTTCCTGGAAGACGTCCGTTTCATAATCGTACCGTTTGAAAATCCAAACCGCTTTACCGGTTATTCGAGGACTTATTTATAACCTACCCTGGCCTTGACCTCACAAATAAGCTACCCATTATTGTAAAAGCATACGTTTGAAAAGGATATTTATAATTTTATAAAAAGCCCTGTATGTTCTGCTTGTCTCACCGTCTTTCTCTCTCTCTCTGCCTCTCTTCCTTCTCTAGTTGGAGCGACGCTGTCTAAAGGGTGAATTTATATTTGGCTGTTTGGAAACTTGGTTGCTGTGGCGACTGACGGGAGGCAGAGCTTGGTGCACCGACGTTAGTTGTACAAGTGCCTCCGGCATGTTCGACCCCTGTACCGTGAGTCATTTTATCACAAACACGACATTTCGACCGTCGATTACGACGAAGTTCACCGTATGCTCCACGAAAGGGGGGTGCAGAGACGGTGAAATGCGCATGATTTTGTTTAAAGTTATCGTAGACTTGCACTGTATCTACCGCACTCCCTCCTCCTCTGCCACCTGAGCCCGGTGTCATGACTAAGTCAAGAAGACCGGAGATGGGAGAGGGCGCAGGTGGCTGGCGCGGCCGGAGCCGCCCCTGAGCGTACCACCATACCTGACTCAGATCCCACGGAGTGGGAGTGACATAAAGGCCACATTAAGAAGGAGCCATTGCAGCCTGACTTTCAGTCCGCCAGTCAGCCACTACACACAAAACACACATTGGGCTGACAACGCGGTCCGAGTGTTCTCGTCAGTTGGCAACCTTTCAAGCCACGGCTTTTAGCGCACCACCAAAATTAGACCACCGTCCGAGTCGGTTAGTTGTCTGATGTGGGAGTGGGCGCATTGACTGACGGGTCGGCGTACCCGTCTTCGCGCACCACAGCACGACCTGGTCCCCATAACACACACACCAGGACTCACTAAATCAGGGAATATGTAGGAGCCATCGCCGTCTGACTCCCAGTCCACTGGTCAGCCAATCGACACACACAGCACATACACTGGGCCGGCGGCGTTGTCTGGTGTAAGCGTCAGATTGGCAGCCTTCCAAACCATGGTTTCTATGAAACCGTGATATTCTCAGGTACGTGATGATGGTGAGGGTGTCGTCTATGTATTGGTGTAGGTAATTTGCGCTGATGTAGCTTAGCCTCCGGTGGTTTACCGCAGGTTGTCGTGGAGGCGCATGTGTCCTAATAGGCCCATGCGGTGTGTAAATGTGCGGGAGCAGTGAGGGCATTGGAAGCGGGCGCGTTGACTGTATGTCGAGGGCCCAGGCATTGGTTCATCAGCCTCCGTGCGATGGATTCGCAGGTGACCGACCAGGCCGATGTGTGATTTGAAGTTGTGGGCGCAGTGTGGGTAGGAGAAATCGGGACAGGCTGGGAGGATGTCATTTGTAGCAGTGGCGGTAAGAATGGCGGGAGCGGAGAGTGTGTCTGAGGTATCTTTGTTGTCAGCGTTGCGGTGAATTCCTCTGTCATGGATGCGCATGTGACCGAATAGGCCCATGCGATGAGTGACTGCGCGATGACATTGAGGGCAGTAGAGGCAGCTATCTCTGCTGCGTGTTAGTGCTCCAGGCACAGGTTCACCAGTCTCTGTACGATGGACGCAGTCCTGCTTTACTCCGTTGGTCACTGCGAATGCTTCGGATACTGTTCCGTTGTCAGTAACGCGCGCCATCATCCCGTCGTGAAGCTGACGGACCATATGCGTGAAACGTTCAGGGCAGCCGAATTTCTGCATTCTTTTCCACAGCCCATCGCAATTTATCGTGTCAAAAGCTTTCGTCAGATCCGTGAAGGTAGTGTAGAGGTGCTTTTGCATCTCCTGTCACTTCTCTTGCAGCTTGCAAGCGGCGAATATCATGTCGACTGTTCCTCGGTGTCGTCGGAAGCCATATTGGCTTTCCGGGAGCAGTCCTCGCTCCAGGTGAGCGTTCAGGCGATTGAGGAGAATGCGGGCGAAGATCTTTCTGGCGCTGTTCAGCAGCGAGATTCCTCGGTGGTTGTCGCAGAAGTGGCGGTTCCTGAGAGACTTGCCCTTATGGAAGAGCTCTGTGAGTTGCTTCATCAATTGGGGTTCGCCATGCTTGAAAATCTCAACAGGGATCGCTTCCGAGCCAGGTGCCTTCTCGCTGGAGAGTTGCTGCAAGGTTCTGATAGTTTCTTGGAGAGAGGGCGGGTAGATCAAGGTCGGTTTCGATTTCCACTTCAGGCAGGCGATCGATGGCGGCGTCAGAGATGGTGGAGGGCTGATTGAGAATGCTTTGGAAATGTTCTGCTGTCCCTAAATAGGGCTGCTTAGTCATTCCAGGCGGCTACCGAACTCTACTGTGGGTCACGATTTGGGTTAGTGAAAGAATGACCGATTCGCCTGAGCCGCCTTCGTGATTGCATGTCGTCCTTGGCGTAGGACTTTTTCGACCGTGGGGGAGGAGGGAAAGGTGAGGGTAAGGGAAGAAGTAAGAGTAAAGGAGAGGATAGAGAGGAGAAAAGAAGGGTGAGAGGAGGGGGAGGATTAGAAGTAGGATGGGAGAGTGGAGTGGGCTGGAAAGAGGAGAGGGGGATAGGAAGGACGGGAGAGTGGGCAGAGCTGGCGGAAGGGAGCATACGTACCGGGTGTGGAGACACACACAACGCCAGAGACCCTCACCTGGTTTAGCCCGCCGGTCGTGGCGGTTTGCCCGGGGTGTGGCCGCTGGGAAGAACCAGCTTCGAAGAGCCACAGGTGAGAGTTTGGTACCAGCTAGAGGCGGCCGCAGGAGCATTCACCACCTGTACGAGACAGATGGAGCGTCAAATGCTATCTGTCTGGTGCTACTCCAGACACACCCCAGAGGGCACACACACACACTTTGAAAAGCTAATAGCAGAGGGCAGCCATAGTCAATCATCTTAATCGTATTCGGTATCTACTGTAGTTGGCCTATCTCATGAACTGTTGACTGAAATTCTGATCTGTGCTTTCGCTTAGAAGTGATTACTTGAGGAGGGTTGTATTACATGTGGCATAGTCTTAGGATCTTTGAATCAAGACAGGATGCCGGTAGGTCTTTTCAGTCGCCTGTAAAAACCGTACTAGGTAAAAAACGACCACTAAAACAGTGTGACTTTTTCCTATTGATTTTTAATACGCTTAAAAAATCAAATATTTTTTATAGAAAACGCACTCAAAAATTTCTTTAATGTACTAATTTTGTAGCAACTTTAGGTTTTGAAAATTTTGTAACTAGGATATTTTAAAGCCGTGAAATATTCATTCAAATTGCCTCTTGTTAGTCAGTAGTTTGTGCGTCGCAGGCTGATCGGTTACTTGTATGCGTATGGGATCGAATGGTCCCATTTATAAGCACGTTTATCTGTTCGTGTATTCAGGTGATACACTGTAGATATGGACTGTGCCGTCCTGCTGATCGTCATTGTATATATGCACACATTGCTTTTTAGCTCCATGCGATGGTACATTGTGCGCGCAGGTAAGACGTTCATAAGTAGTTTTAGCGGGAATCCCTAGCACCGGGTTCCCAGTGACACTGTCGCACATTTCCAGTTTAATGACTAGATCGACATGTGATCCGAATGTACGAGTGTAACAAAGCCTTTTCGGCACTGTCCTTGCACTGAATGCATAGAAGCTTGGTGGACCAGTTCTATATACGACTTTGGCGTGATTTTCTATGCCGGCACTGGTGGCAATAGCGTGTGTAACCATGGAACTCCTGTGAGCTCTCTATTTTAGTGGCAGAGCTGATCCTGCAGGAGCTTGAACCGACCACCTTCCTCCAGAATGCGTCAGTTCTTGACTATGTTACGTTGGCGCCACGTTTTTTACCCTCAGGAAGGACGTGTTGAAGAATTTCCGTTACCTTACCACAATCATACCAGACATGCAATGGTTTTGGTGTGGGAATATAGAACTTTGGCCTTGCCCTACATTTCAGGGTGTTCAAGAGATTTAAGGTTGGAGTTTGAGGGTTAAAGTTAAGATAAGGCATTAGATGCCCCCTTTAACTTAGTGGAATGCCACTTGTATTACGGGGAGGTCCATATTCCAGCATCCTAATTATGCAAGTAATGAGAAAAAAACGGAGCAGCACTTGCTCTTTCTCAGTGTGCTCGTTAGCTGAAGTCTTAACGATGAAATTATACGACGGTTTACAGGAACACAACGAATGCCGCGTGTTTTCTCAATTTTCACACAAACATGCGGTCGCTCACAAATAAACCTGCATGAGAACGTTCCTTAAACGAATTAAGACTCACTATGGCAACCCGGAAGAAAAAGCACGTAAGGCCTAATATTTGCGTTATGGATTGATACGAGTGTGTTTCTAAGCCGGAGGGTACAAACGGAGAAAACACCGATGATATGGGATGCTCCTCCATGCATCGAGGATGTTGCAGCAGTGACCGAGCGCATTGTTATGGGACTGCGCGCTGGAATTGCATACCGGCCCAAAGCTATCGCACTCTGCAGTGTCATAAACGTTGGGGACCGGTTAAACCGGGGATGGGGACAGTCTGGTGTAGTGTTTTCGCATCGCGTGTCTGAACTATCCTTGTACATACACAGGTCAGACTGAACGCATACTCGGATCGTGCGTATACAAGCATAAGCTGCCTATGCGACTGGGCGAGAAATTATGGAAGGTAGTTGCCCACACATTCGAGCTGAATCATAAATTCCATGTTGCATTCGTCAAGAAAATTGCCCATGCCAGAAGCAAAACAGTTTGAGAACTGATTAAAGCGGGGCCCTTGGGTAAGAACTCAGGCAATCAATGCATGCAGCTGACGCCAGCATATGGAGTCTCATGCAGTCACCCCCAGGCCTACGGTACTTTTCGTTGATTGGCAAATACCCATATGTCTGTCGCTTGTTCTTTTGTTGTCAGCTCTGATTGGTGAACTCCTACACGACTTCGAAAAAATTAGAAAAATAAGCAAATGGTTCCCATACTCGATCAGTCTCCTTTCTCAGGTACAATCATTCTCCGAAGGGTTCTGTCATGACTCGAACCTCGAGCCGTCCACATGGCTTGACCTTTTCAAGAAATGTGCCATTCCAGGTGCTCTTCTATTTTTACGAAGTTATGTCGAACTGTGTCCAACCACCTTGGCACACTGGCGCAGATGATGACCACCCCTGAGTGTCCTCTCGCAAATATCCGGCTCTAATTGGACCGTACTCTGTGACGTTCCTAATCGGGCGTCCTTTCATAAGGTTTCGATTCATTTTTGTTTTACTTGGGACCAACTGGTCCTTTGAATGAAACAAGCTTGAATCGAATGTGTCCTCCACCCCTGGCGTTTGTATGCTGTTCCAGATATTTTATGACTGGCTCGTATTAGGAGTCCCTATACTGTTAACCCAAACGAATTTTGAATATGTTGAAGTTTGACTGAAAATCACGTTCTGTCCCACATATATTTAAATGCTTAAAATGCGTATTCTTGTGTGCACACATTTTAACTTGAAGCCTTCAAATGTTAAAAGTCATCTTTAAATCAAATGTGTTTCCTAATGCATTCTTTGCTCTATTATTCGTTTCTCAGACTTTTATGTATGTGTATCTATATAACAGACATCCTATCTTTGTCATTTCTATAGCTGAAATGGAGTCACCTTATCCTGAACTTCCTCAAAGTTTCTCAACGAATACTTCCCTCGATATGTCCCACGAGGTTGGTTCTATTCGCTTCTGTGTGTGCATCTATCTCAATTTCCCCTCGTTTCATTGCAAAACAATCGGCATTTCTGTTGCTGAGGTGCCCTTGGATTTTTGTTTTTTGCCTTCTTGTGTTTAACAGGTAAATTGTTGAGCCTCCGGTCTCCCTGAGCAGATACGCTTCTCTTACTTTGCTTTGAATATCAGAGACTGCAACTGGTGGCATTATTTCCCGGAACGACGACAGTTTGACCGTCGTATCCGATGACGTCCGTCATGTGCTTCACAATAGAGTTGGCGCAGGGACAGCGACTTGCACGTGGATTAGTTTCTAGTGAAAGTAGACTTGCATAGCATCTACCGCACTCTCTCCTGCCTAAGCCGCCTGGGCCCGTTGTCCAGACAGTCAACAAGACCGAAGGCGGGATCAAGTGCAGCTGGCTGACGCCAGCCTGCGCTTAGCCGTGCCATCACCTCCCCCCTATGCGACATTTTCCTTGCTTGCGAACCTCCGCTAGCGCCCTTCATGCCCTAGTCTGGTCCGCCTGTTGGTCCAGCGCATTTACCGCGTGGCCTGTTGTGGTGACCGAAACGCCGAGCAGGCGGGGCTCGAGGCGCGCATATGTGGCTGATCGCGAAGGCTGTCAAGTCCGAAAAAAATTATTTGTCCTAGATTATGCAGCGGTGCTGCCTGCAAGTTTGACTGGGCACTGAGCGGGCGAATCGGTTGCATATAAAAAGTCATAAGCCGTAACGTTATTGCGACTTGGTAGGTGTTCCCTGTCATTAAACGACACTTAAACCACTGCCGTCGTCGTCTTTTACTGATAATTTTAATTGGTTTACTACGAGACTGACGTGAAGAAGGAAGGCCGCGTCTGTTTTAAATGCTACCGACACAAATCTGCAGATACCTTCTTTGATCGTAATCAACATCAATGCAAGCTCGGGTAGTCGCAGTTTAGAGCGTGCGAGCAAATTAAGTGTGTTTTGTCGCTTGCTGTAGAGAGGATGTCCAATAAACACACAATTTTCGAAATCCTGAGACTGAAGTTTGGCCATATTGAATAATTATTGATACCTGCTATGTCGGTATGGTGTCTGAAGTAACCCGTATGTATACTTCTGTCTGCCTGTTGGCAGTTAAGTGAATATTACTTGGTTATCCAAGAGAGAAAAAAAGAAAGACGGCACAGGAGTTCGAGACTATATACATATTGTGGACCTTGCGAAGGGACATATTGTAGCAATGCATCATCTCCAGACCTTCAAAGCCTGCAAGACCTACAACCTGGGAACTGGAAGAGGCTACACTGTGCTGGAGTTGATTGAGGCCATGAAGGCGGCTTCCGGCAAACCGATCAAATACCGTGTTGAATTTCGCCGTCCTGGAGATGTTTCTACTGTGTATGCCGATGCCTCACTTGCCAAGAAAGAGTTGCCCTGGCAAGCCAACCTTGGGCTCCCCGTATGTCCTTCCTTGGCACCTCGCGTCGTGTTTTGTGAAATTAAGAACCAACTCGTGAATTTTACTGGATCATTCAAATTAAGTTTGTGTATTAAACATGCAATAGAATGGAGACTATGAGGCACTCATGTTAGCACTCCTTGCTGGATTCTGAGTCAAAAAAATTTTGTAAGACTGGTGGCTCTCAAGAAACGTGGAGAATTAGGCATTCCGACCTGCTTGTTCTTGAAGATGTAATTTAATCGAGTGCTCATTTGCACAGATTGGAATATTTCTGTAAGTCTAGCGTCACTCTGTAGTCCTTAAAAGTCTTTCTTAAGTTACCCTCGCGCCTCGAACGTGTCTGAACCTTCGCCCCCCCGCAACACGCTCCACGCTGGGAATCATGTGATCATGGCATTGCAGTGGATGGAGTGTGTTGGAGTGGATGTGTGTTGTGTGGAGTGGCTGACTGGTGGTCTGAGAGTCAGGCTGTTATGGCGCCTTCTTAACGTGTCCTCCGGCTATCTCACACATTTGAGATGTAAGCCGTTCAACCCCCTGTTGTGTGAAATCATGGTGCTTGTGTTTGGGGGGGCCAGGTCGTGTACGTAGTACACGTAGACGAGGTCACCAGCAGCTGCGCCCGCTTCCGCATCAGACAACTGACCGGCTCGGACAGTGGTCTGATTGTGGGGGTGGGGGAGAGAGTGAGGTTGAGAGCTCAGCGTATTTTCCTCACTATAAACAATTTGACGCGCTTGAAACTATCACGGTGCGCTAAAAGCCGTGGCTTGGAAGGTTGCCAACTGACGGGATAACTCGGACCGCGTGGTCAGCCCAATGTGTGTTTTGTGCGGAGTGGCTGACTGGCGGACTGAGAGTCAGGTTGCAATGGCTCCTTTTTAATGTGGCCTTTATGGCACTCATACTCCGTGGGATCCGAGCCAGGTGTGGTGGCACGCCCATGGGCGGCTCCGGTCGTGCCAGCCATCTGCGCCCTCTCCCATCTCCGGTCTTCTTGACTCTGTCTTGACACCGGGCTCAGGTGGGGGAGGAGGAGAGAGTGCGGTAGCTGCAGCGCAAGGCTACTATCACTTAAAACATCATTCACGCGCAAGTCACCGTCCCTGCACCACCTGGTGTGGAGCATACAGTTGACCTCGTCGAAATTGACGGTCGAACTGCCACTTGTTTATCCCGTTGTGGCTGATGGACTATGCCCCAATTATTCCTATCAACTTCCAGTCCACGCCTGTAAAGCCTTATATAGACTAAGTTACTCGTAGTTAGCGATTATTTTCCGATGAAATTAAAAATCAGCAGCGGTTGTTACATTGAACCCTGTCCTTTTTTGGCGTCATCAGGAGGCTCGATTTTAGTGGGTCAGAACTCCTGACGACGCTCATTGGCACGATCCTGTTTCGCACATTATTGAACTAAAATATTTCCTATTTTCGGTTTAACTACTCCCCCTGATCAACTTGTTAACCCATGTACTTGCTCTGCGACCCAGCTGCAACTTTGGTATCGTCCGCTGTGGACCCCTGGCGAGGGACGCTAAAGCTCGGCAGTTAGGTGTGCCACCCGTTTATGTGACTGCCCTCATTGGTGATTCACAGGCCGCTATGCTGGGTGAAGGTTGTTTGGACAAGGGGGACACCAAGCTGACCCTGGGCACGGGCTCCTTCCTGAACTGCAACCTCGGTTCCAAGACCATTCCGCCTCCAAAAGGTACGTTATGCCATTTATGTAGTGCCAGCAAGTGGGGCGGTCTCTCGCCTTATTAGTGTAGCGATTTTACGGAGAAAAGCAATCATCCTTGTAGTAGAATCCTCCCTGGGGTGGTATTTTTCTTTGTAACTTATTACAAAATCCTCTTTTCCGTATGCGCTGAAACTCGTGGATCACTCATATAACTCAAATGTCGTTGACCTTAATATAGCAAATGGTTGTCTTTGAACAGGTGGCACTCAAAGTAACATAACATGTAGCGAAAATCAGCAATTTCGTTAGCCAAAAAGTGCACATAACGAAAGGACTAGAGTCATATTTACGAGTAAAGGAAGATATTAGTAAATATAAACGTTTTTCCTGCCTTGTACGTTATCCTTCTGCTTGTAACACACTTTCAAATATTTGGGTGACTAGATTATCCATAGTAATCTGTTCAGTGTAGTTACCAAACATGCTTCCGACACTTGAAAATTTATCCTAACCCTTATTTCCTTGGAATTTTCCCTAAAGGCGTCTGTCTTACTGGCGGTTCTTTTTGCCGTCTGTTGCCAGGAGGGGCATATACGCGTTCCCTACCGCGTTCTATAATAAATTTTCTTCTTAAAAAGTGTTTTCGACAGCGAATTTCAATTGCACACCTCTAATTACGTCACCGTTTCTTTTTCTATCTATGACCAAAGAGAAGATTAGCAAAGGTGAATAGCCCTTACAGGCAAATGATAGCGCTATTTAATTGCCCATGGAAGAAATTCGTTGGGTAGGCCTGCCTTTTTTGGCCGCCTAAACAGGACACGGGAAAAGGAACCGCCTTATTGTAAATTTCAGGGTGAGCAAGTATTCCCGTGTCTTAATATGAACCCTGGCATAAAACTAAACTGTCACCTTAATCTTAACTCTAGCCCTGCGCTAAACCTAAACCCTACAGGTAACACGACAATAACCTTACCCCTTAGCCTTATCATTACCCTAACCCCCAACTCTGACCATAACCTCAAACTCAAACCTAGCCCTTAACTTAATACTAACCCTCACCTTAATCCTAAACATAATTTCCGTGGAATTTAGCGCAAAGCCACATGTATTGTGGGCAGATCCTTCTCCCGTGTCTTAACGATGTTCAAAAGGTAGGCAACGGGATTCCTTTTACCTCAGTATTTTAGGAGCGCTGACGGCTTTCTACTTTGGATATGCATCTTCGCCTAAATTAATTTCAGCTAAATAGGTGTTGCAACATTTAAGAGATCAGTAAGTGAGTAAATACCCCAGTTTTCTTTCGTAATAAAGGTGAACTATTAGCCTTTATTTTATTTTTGGCATTCCATCTGGAAGCATACATTTTTAGGACTACGTTTTACTTGTGAAAATGGATGAAACGTGTATTTCGTTTACATCCTTTCTACCAAGAATTTGTGCAATAATCGGAAATCAATATTATTATGTTGGCTGACAGATGATTTTTAAAGCGTGCGGCCAGCATCTGGGACCATACAAGGCATCCCTACCATTCATCGCCCTGTTTACTGTAGACCATTTTCACCCACTTTACTTTTTCTCCACAAAAAACGCACCGCACAATAGCTCAACTGCTATTAAAAAAAGCCCCTACTACTACGCTAGATCTCTTTCGCGGCTAATTTTCACATTCGTTTGAAATCCACATCTATGGACGTGTTTATCAAATTATGCGATAGAGGAAGTCGTAGCATGATGCGGGTACACTTTCTTGTGTTAATCATTGTGGTGAAGCAGCTTGTCGGCTAGGGTTATTACCGCGTTTTACGGCACAAATTCTACAGATTTGCGGGTACGATTTTTGAATCCGAGAGCACCTTTTGGAAAAAAACATGTTCATTCGCATCTTGCCTATTTTCAATTATGTGCAGGCCGCTTGCGTAAGCCTCTTTAACTTTACCTAATGCCCGCTCACAGGAGAGCATGTGTGAACTTGCACGCCTCTTTTACAACTCTCATCAGCATGGAAAATTTTAAACACAAAGTACTTCCGATTTTTGGGTACTGCTATAGCGTGATTCCTTCCTTCATTTTTTGTTCCTACTTCAGCATACCCTTGAAGATGTTGTTACGAGTTTTATCCTGAAGTGGTGTCACGATTTCTTCTACGATATGGTCTTTAAGCAGAGGAACATTCTTGACGCAAATGAGATGGCTCGATGATGTTAACGAATAAGAAGGTCCGTCGACAGAATCTGCCGATATGGAGGTGCAGAAGAAAGGGTTTCCAGTCTATTCGATCAGTAAGAAAGGGAAACGAATTCTTCCATCATTTTGATTCGAACAGAGGACTCCACATACTTTGAAGCTCGGGGAAATGTATGACTTAGTTTATATCTGGAACAACAGAAGGCCACTGGAAGAAGTGATAAAGGTTACTGGTAGATCCCCAAATATTGTGGTTAACTGGTTCAATTGCTGGTGGGAAGTCTGCTTCGAAAATGTCTCTGTCGCTAGGGGGAAAGCTGAATGGAACACCGGAAAACCCAATACTAATCTAGAGGCCAGATTTCCAGGGCGCCGTAGGTATAATCGTGACCTACGTGATTAATCTCATGGCTCCCTGTGGGGCCTCGTAACTCTGTTGGCTAGAGCGTTGGCTGTACTAAAGCCTTTCTCTTGCAGGCGTGGGTTCGAATCCCACCGAGGCCGCCGAGTTTTTCACAAGTGGGTCAAAGGAATAATCGTGACCGTCTGTTAGGTGGAGATGCAACTGCCGAAGAAAGCGATGGCATCCGGTACAGGATTATTGGAACCACGGCTCACTCATTTATAGTCCATGGGTCTTTGGATTTTCTCTGGGTACCGATACTAGGTACTTTTACACGCACAAGCGAGTTGCAATGACATTGATCCTTATCATTGAACACAAATTAGAAGCGGGTTCAACAATGCATCCAGATGAATGGCCCGCTTATCGGTGGCTTAATCAGGCTGGGTACGGCTATAAAATTTTCAACCACCAGGAGACTTACGCTGATCTGAATACCGGTGCGCACACCCGGTAACTGGAGAGGACTTGGTTAGATAGCAAGATTGGATTTTGAAGCAAAAATCACGAAGTTCCACGGCATTTACTACAGGAGCACTTGAATAAACACTGCTGGCGTGTTTTGGAAGGAGATGAAGGTCACTTTCTTAGCTATCATACGCAATACTAAAGAAGTATTCTTTGCTCTGTTGTTTTTATTTCGGCATATTTTAAATGTGATTCTGATTTTGGACCAGGGCCATTTAAGAGTCACGCTATGGTAGCACCGATTTATTTTAACGCGTCCTTTTTTTCCTTTGATACCGTTAATCAATAATACTCTGAGGAGGAAATAGCTTTTTAAGCAACCCTTAAACCTAATAAATGGAACAGGCATCATCCATAGTGCCAAGATCTTCGCCCCCGTCTTATATTTTTTTGAAAAACTGCTTACAGAGCATATTTATCTCTTTGATCACGCTCAGGAATGCTGCTTATACTAAACTCATTAACATCGATCAATCTAATGCATATTTTGGCACGCTTCTGTTGGCTCACAGTTTTGTATGACATGTCTCTCCTTCTTTTCCTATAGGTTTTTACCCTGTGGTAGGCTGGGCTATATCCGTTAGAGATCGAGACAGCAATATCACTTGCGAGACTTCTCCTGACACCAAACTCTCCAATGTAACCTACCTCCTCGAGGGCTTTAACTCGGAGGGAGGTAGAACTTTATCTCGGCTTCAGCGACTAGGTACGTTTGACTCCTATGTTTTCACGCCTACGTTGCTAGTTAGGCTAAGTAAGCCTTCTGCTTACTTTTAATTTGTCCATAGTAGACTCATTGATGCTTTCCACTATATTTGGGGGAAACAAGTACCTCGAGTTCCCATGGTGCCTTTGGCGAGTTGTGTTCCATTCTTTTGAAAAATGCTAATAATACACGTGATTAATAATAGGGCAAATGAATGATTTCTTTACTCAGTAAAAAACTGGAACGTTTCTGCCTGCACTCACCTCCTACTTAGCATAGTTTCCGTTCCCGTGGACTGACAAACGAGAGTCGTTACGTGACCGTGGGTTTCTTCTGTACTTTCTATCCGATATTTTTGTTGTTTTTTTTGAATGAAATCCCACTAAGTCATGCAGCCCTTTACTATCAGTTGATCTTTTATAGTTCGACTACTGTGTATCCTCGTGTTCTGTCAACGGTAAATGTCAAGTTCACTTTTGCTGCAATGCGACACCTTCATTGGCACTTGTGATATTTCCACTCTGTCTGAAACGTTTCGGGCGCCGACTGTCTCAAAGCCCTTTTTCATTCCCAGAGGCCTTCGTTAGTTTTACTATACGTTTATAGCTCGTCCATCGCAAACAACGGGGTTCCCGACTGTCCAACGAGGCGAGTTTAACCGGTGACTTGCATGTAGGCTTGTCTTTTAGACAACGGAATTGCTCTGCATTTGCCTCTCTCTCCTCCTCTTTTCCCGTTCCGAAGCGACCGAGGTGAGGCGTGAGGTTAGTGGCTGACCAAGCTGAAAAGTCCGTTTGGGCAGGATTACAATATGCCACACAACTCAGGGAACAATGGATATGCCAACGTGTATTACGCGACCGTATTACATGCAAAGCTAACCCTTACTCTCTCTCCATTGTGCTCGTTAGGGTTAGCATTCGGTGCCGGGTCAGTAGTGTCATACAATATTTCTTTGGCGTTCGGAGAACCGAAGTATTGGGTCAAATGGCAACTTCCAGGCGTCGACTATTAGGACGCCGCAGTAGTTTCACAATGCATCAGTTTTACCATGGTACTGAAAGTTCATGCAGAACTAGGCTCATTCTTGCTCCTGTTAACGGTCCGTAAAAAGTGTGTCAAGTCAGCTAGGAGTGACATCGGGCATTAATGGTCGGCTTGACGTAAGGCCACCGGATCTCGCAGGCTGCACATGTCGGGGCAATAAACTAATGTGCAACCCTTCTAACCCGGCAACTAATGCTTACCCTAGCAAATACAATGGATAGGGTCAGGACTAGTGTGGCGCTCTATTTTTCTTCATGTAACCCCACTCAAAGAACCATTAATACCACCGGTTTTGTATTACTTGCTGACGTATCCTTTTTTTCGGAGTTGGGTCGCATATTGCAGTCTTTCCTACGTTTGCACACGCTACACACATCCTGCTCCAAAGCTTCGCACGTATCAGGCTTCAATGTAAATGCCACACTAAGGTGTCATTGTCGTCTGACGTTCAGTCCTGTAGAGGACCGAGTTACCCCGCCAGTTGCCACCCTTCACAATAGCTTCAGGGCGCGTTTCGCTGCTTATATATACCTACTGGGCAACATGCGCCCCCATTAAAACCTGCGGTAGACCACTGCCGACCATACCACAGCTCTCCTCATCAGCACTTACATCACCCACTGGAAGCATGTAATTTGCACTTCTGGCATAAGTGCAAAGTGTGTTCCTTGGCTCCTTGTCCTTATGGCCCCTCCGCTACTTGTGTGCTCCGAGCCTATGACTATCACAGTGCGCTAAACGTCGTGGCTTGGAAGATTGCCAACTAACGATTAAATTCACACCTCACAATCAGCCCAGTGTGTGTTTGTGTGGAGTGGCTGACTGGTGGACCGAGACTCAGGCTGCAATGGTTCCTTCTTAACTTCACCTCTGTCACTCTCAAACATATGTAAGATCCAAGCCACCCATGCTCTTAGAGTAAAATCATAATAGTTTGTGTTTAAGGAGCCAGGTCGTGTATGTGGCGAGGGCACACGAGGTCATTCGGCATATCAGCCACTGCGTCCATTCCCCACACCAGACAAGTGGCCGGCTCGGACAGTGGCTGGGGTCTGGGAACAGGAATAGAGAATGTAACCAACAGCTCAGCGCATCCTACCCCCCCCCCCTCTATACACCATCTGACGCGCTTGAAACTATCACGGTGCGCTAAAAGCCCTGTCTTAGAAGGCTGCCAACCGGCTAGATAACTCGGACCTCGCAGTCAGCCCAATGTGTGTTTGTGTGGAGTGGCCGACTGTTGGACTGAGAGTCAAGCTGCAATAACTCCTTCTTAATGTAGTGTCTATGGCACTCCCACTCCACGAGATCCGAGCCAGGTGTCGCCGCACGCTAAGGGGTAGCTTCGGTCATGCCAGCCACCTGCACCCTCCCGCCTCCAGTCTTCTTGACTTCGTCATGACACTTGTCCCAGGTGTGGGGCGAGGGGGAGAGAGTGCAATAAATGCGGCGCAAGTCTACTCTCACTGTAATCTAATTCACGCTCAATTCACCGTCCCTCTACCACCTTACTGTGGGGCACACGATGGGCTTCATCAGAATCGGCGGTCGAACCTGCGTATAGTGTATAAGTAAGAACTAGATCAGGCTCCCTCTCTCATAACGTCATTGGCCTTTCCGAGACAAGTCAACTGTGGATGACACTGGGTCGGTTCACCACACGTAGCCGTTTGTGACGATGAAATTTCGTAGCGATTTGTACAGACTCACGGGCATATGCGAGCTCAGTCTAACGCATGCACCAGCGACCCCTCCACCCTTATAGTGCCGGTTACGCTTCGAACTTAATGGCCTCAAATGATGAACGGTCGCGAAATTCAGATCGAACATAAAGCTACTCTACCTACCTTTTGCGCTAAGTTGAAGCCTTATTTTTATCAGTGCGAATTAGACTGGCAAAGAGGGAGTTTATTTATTAGGAATTTGCCTCATTGCATCTTTAATTGGCCCGCGCCTAGCGAGTAAACGCGCAACTCCGTGACATTGAAGATGAAGAATAACTGTAGCTAGAATGGCTACATCAAAATGTGTTTGTGCTTATTTTGATGCGTACGCCCTTCTCATCATGCCTACTATGATCTTTTACAGGTCTGTTTCAAAACTTCGACGATCTGGATGACCTCCTCTCTGCAGCCTCCAGTGAGTTGGAATTTGCCTCAAAATCGGTTTATCAGTTAGTACGTTTAATAACTGTCTTAGCACCTTGCATACCATTTTGCCCAGTTGCGTGACGTTTTGTTGTTATAAACACAACAGCATCGATCTTGTTATTTTAACGATACGATCCATTCTTAGTAGAGTTCGACGCACCATTTTCCTCCGCCTTTTCTGATTCCTTGGTCAATTCCGCTCAATAACTTTATTTAGGCTTAACGTTCCTGAAACCGTAAAGCGTCACTAGGGTACACATACGGTAGTCCGTTCGTCTTGCTAGGTGCAGACCGGCGCTATCCCTGATGATTGGAACAATTTTCTTTTCTTCTGCGCGATAGCTCGACACAGGAAGTCCTCGAACACAACCGTCTATGTTCCAAGCTCCCTCGGTCTCAAGAACTACCGCAAATCTAAGAAGTCCGAGCGTCCAGAGGTGGAAGCACTGGAGG
Organism: Schistocephalus solidus; assembly: GCA_017591395.1. Lineage (NCBI taxonomy): Eukaryota > Metazoa > Platyhelminthes > Cestoda > Diphyllobothriidea > Diphyllobothriidae > Schistocephalus > Schistocephalus solidus. The sequence continues at coordinate 330,277 of WEDG01001596.1, forward strand.
CACGCCTCCTTTTTGTCAACACCAATAGCCTGCTCACTCAAGGTGGTGTCTTTGTCGGTTTACCGGCCTCCTTGCTCTCCGCGCCGCGTCCAGCCTCTTCCCTGTCGGCGGAGGAGAGTGGCGCTATCCTTCTCGCTGTCTTCAACGCTCTAACTATGGCATCCAGACTCATGGTCAGCAAGTGTCGCGGTAGAGGTAAGATACTCCGCCTTTTGGACTGAAAACGGGAACTAAACGCCAGTGGAACCGAGCCCAAAGCTAAGCTTTCTCCTCCGGGCCGACTTCATACCCGGCTTTTGGGTTTTATCCTCTGTATGCTTGATTTACGCACTCGTTGAAAATGAACTCTAGATCCGGGCTTCTGGGCTCATGTCTTTTGAGCTATACGCCTTAGCTACTAAAACCATTCTGGTAACGGAGAACCACAGAGAAAGAAGTTTGCCGGCTTTACGCACAGGGCAGCGTTTTTGCATGCATACTTACTCAGAAAATGAAGTGTTCGAGGTATCTTGGACGATTTCCGCATGTTGGTGATGTATTTCGCCTCCGGTTCGTCGGTGCTAGTGGATGGTCCTCGCACAACAGTGAACTGACGAGATAACCTTGCGGTAGACTGTCAGATATTTGAAGCAACGTGCGCAATCTCATGTAAGTTGGTTATATCAGATCCTATTATGGCTGTGTTGACTTCCCGCTAAACAAAAGTCACCAATTGTGAAGTTTGGCCGTCTCTTGTGATAACTAAGTAGCTCTACTGAGGAGGAGGCGGCAGCTGGGAAATTCGCCCTAAAAATGTTGGCACAACACACCGCTAGCAAGCTGACCGTGGCTTGCGGATGGGAAATCTGCGGCCGAAGCAACAACCCTCCATCTCGATGCCTTCCCACGGTCCGCCGGAGAAATGCTGCTAACTCCAGAACATTGTGACTTCTAGTGACACCCAGTTCTTCTAGTAAGCGCAGCTGGGAGGAAAGGGGTGCAACCCTACTATCGCCGAAGTCGTAGAGCCTGGGGAGCTGATTCAAGCAGCTCTCCTTGATCATCCTTTCGCAGTTGGCAGGGAAGCCATCAGCTGACCTCCTCAAAGTAACATCAATTCTGACCTGAGACATACGCCTTTCCAAATAGATGTAGTCAAGGTATCACAGCAGCTTAGGTGATTAGGGAAGACCCTGGCTGCAACAACCTTCTGGCCCGGTCCCGTATAAGAAAAGAAGAATTTAGACGCCAGTTGGGAGTATAGTGGCTTCTGTACAGAGCTATCGGAAAATGGTTCGGAAGAAGTTGGCTGTCGGACGAGGGCACATCCGGCCGCCGCGTCTGCGACGTCCCAAGTGTGAGACGGTGCGGAGTCGACAGAGGGTATCCAGTGAGATCATATGTGAATCAGCCTTGAAGATAATTGGCCGACGTGGACAACCAGGATTGTCCAGAACCAGACAGTCACTGGTGCGCACGTGCGTGCAGACTCAAGAGATCCAGCGTTCAGCATGCGCATGGCGTTGGGTCACTACAAAGGTAGTGCAACACCTGACTGGCACAACCTCAGGGTGCCGATTCGGCTGCATACGGTGGCCATAAACTCACAGACAAGCTTGCGTTCACAGTTACAAATAGATGAAACGGAACTGTGTGTTTACTCCTTCTCGCCGTCTTCAGCCTCATGTTTTCCGCCATGCTGCTGGACGCCTACCGCGATTAGTGGCCGGGAATCAACATGGATTTTTGATGTGGCAGGCATCCGATGCATACAAGCTTCTACAAGATCTTCCAGGACTAGTGTCCACAACATCTTATTTGCATATGACTGCGAGTTTAAGTCGACTCAAACGAACAGGTGCTGGGCTGGTAACCCCTTGCCTCCACGGACGGGCAATCTGCATGAAGAAGGCAGTATTTATGCATCTATCGGCACCTAATGAATATTAAAAGTAACCCGATATCCATCTTACCAGAACTAGTCTTATATCAGTCGACAAATTCGCATACCTGGGGGTTACAATCGAAATCACCAGTCGAATCTGGGAAGCCAGCCAGGCTTTCGGTAGGAGAAGTATATATGTTACCACAACACGCTATTATGGCAAGCTCTCTGAATTTTGCCGCGGTCTTGCCTCAGAGATTTCGAGTATGTATATCCAACCTGACGATAATGGGCACTTGTTTCTCCACATCCTATGTTTAGCGTTCATAGATCTGTGCTAATGTCAGAATCGAATGTGAGAATATTCCGCTTCGTCTCGTACTTGACGATATAGAGTTCGCGTAGCCAGCGGTATTCAGTAGTCAATTAATCCTGCCGACAAAGACTAGGAATAGTCGTCAACCCGCAGGCTCGGCGTTTAGACCGCGGCTAGGTGAATCACTGAGCACTTAAGGCGCGTGTCGGCTGCAAACACTAATGTATCTGGTAGACATTTGGCTGCGCATTTTGAGCGTCAACCTTATTTTGCAAGCGTGGATAGTACATAAATGACTACTAACACGCCGTGGTTTTACACCCTTTCTTCTATTCGCAGAGTCGAGGTAAAATAAATCGCACGTGCATTTTAAACATACAAGAGAGTCGCTAACACAATCTTAGAACGAGAGGCTGATAAACGATTGCATATAGAGGTAATTTGAAAGATCACTTAGAGCCTTAAGGTTTTTGCCTTTACTTACTGCCAAAAGTCATTGCTTCTAACCGCAGCAATATTTCCTTGCTCGGGCCTTCGTGGATAGAGTACTCTTCAATTTCTCTTCCGTAATGCAGGGAGCTTTGCGGTAAATTCCGAGAAAACCAGAGTTAATGTTGGTGTTTAGTTTAGGGTTTTAAGTTCAGTTAAGGCTTGGGTTAGGGTTAGGATTATTACGTAGGAAGCTACACCTCTCCTGGAATTTACGCAAGGCTACCTGTATTCCGGGGGGGGGGGGGACATATAGACAATTCCGACGCTTTCCGTGTTGTTACCTCATCTTCCCCGTTTTTCCTCGTATGAAGGTGGTGGTATGTTAAATTCGGATCTCCGACTGTGCACTTCCGCATCTTTTCTGTCGATTACGGGGCTCCGACATGTTGCTACACCCTGTACCCGAGTCGTCTGCCTCACCAACAGCTCAGCCAGACATTTTGACGACAGTCATAGTGGATCATTGAAGAGAACGGAAGCGATTGGCTGCACACTGACCAATCGATAATCCTGAATGAGCGCCTCTCCGTAGACCACATCGGACTGGCACTGGCCTAGCCGTCTTGATCGTTGTAAGGTCTTGTAGACTGGTGAGTCCTGCTAAACAAGGACCACTAGTTCCACCCTAAAATTCTGATGACACTGATGTTTAATGTATTGTCTGGCGGGGCGACATGGAATTGCGTGTACAATTTTTTCGAGAACACAACCCTCCTCCCCACCATCTCACGGCATTCGCCTTATACTTTACCTATCGCCTCAATGTCAGTGTTCTAATTTTACACTATTAAAAGAGTTTTTGTCACTCTTCGGGGTGTATTAGGCCTCCAGCCCGCAGAGCCCATGTGTTTGCCAAAGCAGCAATCATTATTCTTGGATTGTATGAGAACATCACACCATCCATGCCCATGTACTGACTGGGAATGTTTTTACTTGTTCGGAATCACTTTGTCCCCCCCCCCCACCAGCAAAATCGAGAGCTTGAACACTCTGGCTCCACTTGTGCGATAGTTATGCAGAATCTGGTAAAACTGATAAGACCGAGAATTGATCAAAACGAAATTCTGAGGAAATTCGGAATTTGTAAAACCTTCCTGTCACATGGCAGGTGTCGCTGAGTAGCTCCCATTTGAGTTGAGGCGTGGGCTGGAGCTAAATAATATTTTGCTCGTCTCAATTTACTTTCAAGGGGATCGTCACATGCTTAGGGGGAGTACGCACACTTGTTGGTGCAGAATAGAGGTTCCCTGATGTCTTCTTCACTGAACGCATAAACAGTTATAAATTCAACCTTAAGTTCAATGATATTTGAAGTCTGTTGTAATTTTTGATTAAATCGCAGTTCAGTGTTGTGCAGAGGAAAATTATTGAAGGTTTTTGTTAAATGTCTTTCTTCCTTGGCGTTCTCTGGGGGGATGAGCCAAAATCGTTTGAAGAAATGAAAACCCTGGCCACAAGCAAATGGCAACATCATAAAAGTTGCTATAATATATCTTCAGTTAAGCAATCTATCCTAGAAGGTAGATATGACTTCGGTTTCCCCATACTAGGCATGCCTTTTGACGTCTTTTTTCTCGCTGGCTGTATTCTTTAACAGTTTTGCCGTCACAATTGACTTCCATTATCCGTAGGGAACCTGTCCCTTCAAAAGTGATAGGTCTTATTTGTGAAGTCTGCAGTGCTCGTCTACGTGCACAATCAGCCTCAATTTCTAATTTGCCTGCACTTTTTGATTTCTCCTGTGTCGTGTTCTGTTCCATGAAGCCCTCCTTTTTGCGTACAATTCGTAGTCGTAGCGGATTTAAGCGACCGGACGACAATTGTAATGACGGACTAGGTTATAGACTTCGTCGCCTTAGCTTCTGCATGTCCACCTGCCTGGTGTGCTACCTTGTTGATTTAGCTCCATGACGACTGTCCATTCTTTTTCTGAGCTGTCAACCCTGCCGATTTTTTGCGGGCCTTTGTCAGCCAACCGGGATGCTCTTTAGTCTGCATTGCGCTCGCGTTTAGCGTTGTTTACGTCTCGGTTGATCCTCAAGCCCTGTAACTTCGCGTTTTGCTTTTTGCAATAGTAAAAAAATGACGCACAGTTAATTTAAGAAGAAGTGTGTGATCCGAACGGAGGGTGCAGCTTATATGTTCTATTTGACTCTTTTCCTGCAACGCGTAATCAGCATAACGTGAAATGCCCGTCACTTGGATTGCCTGATTGCTTTTTAAGCTTCTCATAGGCTCTGTTTTCGTGGTTGCTTTCTGACAACCATAATGTTACTGTCTGTGGCCGACTCGCAAAAGCTTCCTCGCGTATCTTCAACTCCTTCATAAAGGCTGCTGCGCTTTTATGTTACGCTTTTCCTAGTTTGGTATTGTCTGTGTTCCAGCGAACGGCAATCGCCTTTAGAATCCAATTCCCGTTTTCTTCCTTCCATTAACGCGTCACAATCCACCTAGAAGAGGGATTTGATTTTAGTAATTAGGAGACCAGTAGGAAAAAAAGTATATCGCTTCTAGCCTTCTCTTGTGGCTTGTGTCCAGTAGAACTTTCTCCTAGTGTATTTCAGTCTTGATTTCAGTGAGTAATTTGAACTGTTACCGATTTCTTTTTTGGAGTGCTCAGGCTTTTTGCGACTGCCAGTGGAATTCGGCCGATTTTTTTCCTAAAGATTGAAACTCGGCCTCAGATTTCGCCATGGAGGCAGCCATTTTTCACGTTTTTTGCCGAGCCTCAGTCTTCGTGTCCCGGTTCTGTTTAGACTTCGCCGACAAGTTACCCGTTCTCCGCGTCAACGGGAATCTCTCCCGTTCAGCTTGGCTGATGCAGCGGCTGGCCGACACTCTCGATGTTCCCGTGGAACGCAGTCCGCTCTCCGAGACCTGCTGTCTTGGCGCCGCAGTCGCTGCCGGAGTTGGGGCCGGTAAGCATATTTACCTTCCTACCTCACATCCTCCGATTTCCTGGAAACGATGGAAGTTCTTTCCCTACCATCTTGGTTTAACAGCACTTGCAATGCGGGCACTCCAGCTTCGTGACCTCGGAGGTTTTCATGCTTTCACAACTGTATCTCACTTGTTTTCCTTGACGTTGCACACCTTATTGCAGTTTCCTTCCGTTAGGTTTCTGGCAGGATTACTCGGAGGCTTTGCCCGCACTCCACACCCAAAAAGCTCTCAAAGAAGCCGATCTAAGTGCTTCCGGCATCCCTTTTAAGACGCGTTTTGAGCCAAACCCGGCGATAGTTTATCCTCAGGAACAGGCATATTGCCGCTGGCTGCGCACATGCAACAAGATCCTTCTTTCGCAAGCGTCTTTCACCTCCGCCGAACCCTCTGACTGCACAAATGCAGACCTCTCTTCTGTCCCTGGTGTAGCCTTTGATGTCCTTGCTAAACATCTTGCCTAGTTGATATTTTATCCGCGACCACAGCCTCCTTTCCATCTCCGACGTTTTCTACATTTACTTTTCTTATTACTGTTTTTGTTACCCTTCTGGAGTGCATTGCCTTTTTCAAGTCCACCCCCATCCTCGTCGGCACATAGACCAACGAAGCGTTGTGATGCGTGGTTTTTCGCGTTACTAATCCAACTCTTCTTTTTGTGCATTTATCATCTTCGCATGTCGGGAACCATTTGTGGGACCTCTTTGGCCTATTTGGTCTCCATTGTTTTCGTAATGTTTCCCTCCTTTTCCTAAGTCAAATCCTATCTGTTGTGCCGGCAAATTTGTGTGCGTCTTCCATATTTTTGGCTATTTTTTCCTTTTATATTGACCGCCCATGTATTTAGTATTTATTGACCCTTGCTTTATTTGCTTTTGATCCTGAAAGTAATTTTTATGTGAATATGTCTGTTTTGCAATGAGGTTCTTTAAAGAAGCCCTTCTTGTTGTCTAAACAACTAACAGGGGGGCCTCGCATCCGATATATCCATATCAATCGTGCTTCAAGGTTTCCTACTTTCTTACGCTGGAGGAGGTTGTACGGCTCACGTGGCTCCTAGTATCGGCTCCAGCGTCTGGATGGCAAGTACCAGAAATGACTAATGATATGTCCTATGTCTACTGAATCGTAAAAATGGGCCAATTTTTTGTGCTAACCATAGTAACGGTTTTTAAAGCTTTGGACAGACTACAGATCGCGTGAGAAGACCCTACGATTTCCCGAGAACCTATTAGGAGTTCTGCTTGGTATTTTTCGGTATAAAATTTCATTGAGACGATCCCGCTAGCCGTTCGCAGTCTTGGTTTCTGTTTGGCGGAGTTCCAGGGGCTCTGCGGATGTTGTGACGTATCTCTGAGTTATGGATCGTCTGCCAGTGGGAAACCTCTTTACCCAGCGATAGTAGTTGCGTTTGCTTCGGCTCACATCTTTATCTTAAATGAAACTTCGTAAATTTGTATGTTTCCTATGAGGAAGTAGTTTTGGGAATTTCTACTATGCGCCGACAAGTGTGCATGCATACTCCACTTACACATGTGATGAGCCCCCTACGAGTAAATCGAGAATTTTAAGGGAACATCTCTAGCTGCCCACTTTCTCAATAGCTATTAAGAGCTCAGCGGCACCTGCCGTTTGACAGCAGCATGAACTCTCACACATTCCGAGTTTCCTCAGAATATCGTTTGGATCAATGCTCGGTCTCATCATCAGTTCTACGCAAATATCGCACAGATGGAGTCAGAGGGCTCCCATTCTCCAGTTCTGATATCAGACGGAGGGATTCTGGCCGAGAAAGGACTAGTCGGAATAGGTACACGAGTATGGGTGGTGTTATGTCCTCATAAAATCCGAAAGCAGTGATTGTGACGACGGCAAACCTATGGACTGTGCTAGCTAGAGTGCACACACGCGACGCAAAACACCACGTCCCGTGGCAGCTTTGCATGCGGCAGGCCCAGTAGTCCGCACCACTCAACCAAGAATTAGCAGGAGAGGTGGGAAAAGCGGAAAGTTGTGCAAAATTGAAGGACTGACATTGAGAATGTAGTTGCAACTAAAAAAGCGAATGTTTTGAGACGAAAGGGTACTGAGATTGTGTTCAAGACAAATCTTCACACGCATTCCCATGTAGACACGGCAATCAGCGCATTCAATAGTTGGGCATGAAATATTTAAGGGCGACAGGCATCGTTTGTGCTCATCAGACCAAACCCGAACTTGTAAAACAAAACTGAAGGCACAGGGATGAAGAATTTATTGTGCGCACAACCCTGAGGTGTTGGGCAGCAGTGGCCACTGGCAAAGCCAGGGCTGATGTTGCCTGTGTTCAGTCATGCCTGAGAGCATGTGAGACAGCGTTGGTAACTGCTTTAGCCGTTCAAGTGTTGGTGTGTGTCGCATTGCCTTAGGAGCGGCGTGTCTACTGGTGTATGTTGCATCGGCCGAGGGATGGTATGTTCAAGTGGTGTATGAGCGGTCACGACTAGCTAGATGCACGTGTGTCCGAGCGGAAGTTAGTCGAGTCGAGAGCAGACTTTAGCGGCATCTGCCTCACTCTTTCCCCGGAACAGAGAGTGAGGCAGATGCAGCACAAGTCTGCTCTCACTATTATCCAGCGTAAGTCACCGTCCCTGCACCGCTATGCTGTGGAGCATACGGTGACCATTGTCGGACTACGATGGTTGAACTGCCGAATAGCTGCAGTTCAGCGAGACTTAAACCACTTCCTGCGAAGGTGAGTCACCGTGCGGTAAAGGGTTCTTGAAAAAAGACGCTGGACCTCGCAATGACGACTGTGGGTAACAGCTCTCAGGCAGATGGGGAACGAAGTGATGCTGTCGATCTTGAGGCAAGCGATGAAATTACTGAGATAATCCAGTGCACATGCAGGTAAGAGAGCGTTTGTACAGTGTGACAGGAGTTGCCCGTGCCGAGAGCTGAACTGATACTGCAACATCTGCAGAGGTGTAGTTATGACATCAGCTGAGAGTTGTGCTAGCGTGATCTCGTCGTGGTGCCCCCGTGAGACGGAAGAATATTTCGAAAACAATGCTTCCCAGTGGGTGTTGAGTCAAGTGGATGCATCTGTAAAATAGGTTCAATGTCGTTCACAAACCAAAATAGGGAATGAAGCAGTCAAAATTTTGAGAACTCGCTGATGCATATGCATTAGCATGCTGAGCGCCTAAAAATAACTCATGGATTATGGTTTTGTTAGTAGTGGGCGTAGAAAGTCTCGGAGAAAAGAGAGATATGTCCCAGAGACATAACATTTGGGTGACTGCTCTACACAGTTCGATTATGACTTGATCTGAACCTCTATGATCGTGTTTTGTTGATAACATCCACACCGATCCGTGACATTGTGTTGGTAAACGTATTTTCCTACCCGTGGGCACGATGAATGACTCAGGAAAAGCAGCAGGGTGAATTCGATTTGGAAGTTTGTGACGGTTGAGCTCAACAATGTCTGGCAGTTACGTTTTCGTATCACTCCGTTATGGCCACGGTTGTGGGCACAATACCCACTAACAACAGCTTATGTGTTCTGAATCCACTCCATAAATCCAGACCAACTCCAAACGCTATTAAACATTAGCAAAGGATTTTGGCAGATTTGCATAATTCCTTTGACCCACTTGTGAAAAACTCGGCGGCCTCGGTGGGATTCGAACCCACGCCAGCAAGGGGAAGGCTTTAGTTTAGCCAGCGCTATAGCCAAGTGTGCTACGAGGCCCCACCGGGAGCCGTAAACTGCATGTTTAAAAGTCGAAGGACCTGATCATAAAGTACACCTGTGTTGTGGGGATTGAGCTGCAGCAGCACAGGTAGGAAAATGGAGCGAGATTGTTAAAGGTCAGTCATTCTGGCATCTTGGCACAGACGCACGGGAGGTTCTAGTTTAGCAGAACCAACCAGTCTACAAAACCTTGCAGTGATCAATGTAGATAGAATGTCAGAGCTAGTCCGAGGTGGCCTATAGAAAGATGCTCAATCCGGATTATCACTTGATCAGTGTGCAGCCATTTGCTAACGTTCATCCTCAATGACCTTCCATCATTGCTGTCACCACTCTTGTCTGAACTGTTAACGAGGCAGACGCCACGGGTACAGGGTCTATCAACCTATCTGAACCCCGTAATCGACACTGAAGATGCGGAACGGTACAGCCGGATATGTGAATTTTACATACAACTGCATGTGCATGTAGCGGTGGTGTGATGCTCTCATGCAATAAAACAATTATTGCCGCTTTGGCACAAACATGGGCTCTGCGGGCTAGAGGTTAAACCTTCAGCTGAAAACTACACATTCTTTCGCGATGTGCACACCGCACATACAGAAGATTGACAAATCTCTTTTAGTGGCGTAAAATTAGAACACTGACATTGAGGCGACAGGTGAAAGCAGAAGGCGAATGCTGTGAGAAGGTTGGGAGGAGGGTTGTTTTCAAGAAGAATGTGCGCACGCAATTCCATGTAGCCACGCCAGGGTCATCAGAATTAGCCCTTGTTTACAGCATTCATCAGTTTGGCAGTCCGGTTCCGCGATTAGCGCTGCCGTCGCTGATTCATGTTGCCTACTCCTTGCGTACTCGTGCCTAACAACCTCCGCCCACGCGCGTGATTCGATCGCGGCCTTGCGATGCCGTGACTCCGATCGATATTTCTCTCTTTCTCCGTTCGTCGCAGCCTCCCATACTTCGCGTCTGGACGAAGAACAAAAATGACTGACAAGGCTGGCGACAGGACTTGCCTGAAGATACAGCTTGTGGCAACTGCTTGCGGAGCCTCTTGTGCGCTCTCTCGCTTAGTAAAATTTGCTTCAACCCAATCAGTTTTATTTGACTTCTGATTTGGGAAACCTTTGCATTGTCGGCCATACTACTATGAGACCAGTCTACGATTCCTTAGGGCTAGAATGTCAACGCCAGTCCGAGGTGGTCTTCGGATAGTTTCTCAATCCGGATTATCGATTGGTCAGTGTGCAGCCAGTCACTTCCATTCCTCTTCACTGCTCCTCAGGCCACGAACACCCGAGTAAGGAAATAATGGTGCGGTTAGAATCAATAATTATTGGTAGTGAACAACACCGCAAGTCTTAAGGCACCAGCTGTTCTTTCACCTTATCTCTATTTCCAATCGCCTACCTGCCTCTCGTTCTACGATGATGTCATCAATTCTCTGGTTTGTTTAAAATGTGTCCACAATTTACCATTCACAATTCAATTTACTTCACTTCGACTCTTTAAATGAGCGAAAGGGTGCTAAAATCCCTGCGTGCCAGTAGTCACTTATACAGTATCCGGGTTTGGGGGTGCTAGTTAGGGCACCACGCAGGTAGCATTAGATCGCTCCACCTGTCTTGTGCAGGTGGTAAATGATACTGTGTCAGCCCTTAAATGGCATCTAACTCTCACCTATGGCTCCTCAAAATCTAGGGTCCACACTCTGGTAACCACCTCTACTGGAGGGCTAAAACAGGTTAGGGTATCTGGCGTTGTGTATATACCCGCAGCCGGTAATTCTGCTTCACATTCTCCCTCCCTCCAACCCCCACACTTTGAAACGGCTTGCGGAGAGGAAAACATGCAAACTCGTCGGCGAACAAGGCTGACTCAGGTCGCTCTCCCACTAAAAACAATTCGTGACCCATGTTGTAGTTTGTAGTTGTCTGGGATGTCTTAATAGCCCTATTTAGGGACAGCACTGCTTACCTCCTCGCGGAGGAAGTGGCTAAAAAATTGCTATAAATGAATGCTGGGCCTCACGTCTTCTGTCAGCAGATCATGGCTCTCAGATTGAAAACTCGAGAGCGAAACAACTGGACAAGAAGAAGAACAACAACCCGTGTGCCAATCCCCCACCCACCATACCCTTAGGGTTGCTCGGTTGGGTCCACTCACAGTAGCAGCCTGGCATATGCAATCTCTTTCAGTTAATCCGAGGAGCAACAGGCGCGATACAAGACGGACATCACTGCTCTCAGCGAAACCCGATATGCCAAGCCCGGTCTGCTGGAGGAGGTGGGCGCGCCTACACCTTTTGCATCGGGTGCCCAAAGGTAGAGCGATGCCATGCTGGTGTCGCCTTTGCTATCTGGAACGACTGTCCCGTCTGACGCAGGCCAGCAACGACCGATTGATGACTCTACGCCTGCCTCTTCGGGGACCTACGTCCGACACCATCATCAGCGCCTACGCCTTCACTCACCCCCACGCAATGACGAAAGCTGATAAGACGAAGAACAAATTCTACGTGTACCTGCACGTCTTCTTGGCATCTGTGCCGAAGGTGGACGCACTGGTTGTCCTTGGCAACTTCAACTCTCGCTTTAGGACAGACCACGTTGCCTGACGGTAAGTGCTGGGTCTCCACGGTCTCGGTGGCTGTAACGATAACGGCCTCCTTCTTCTGCGAACCTGTGCGGAACTCCGTTTCCTACTGATGAACTTCTTCCGCCTTCTGGTATGGGAGAAGGCACGTGAATGCACCCCCAATCGCGGCACTGGCAGCTTCTGGACTATGTTTCTGTCCGGAGGCGAGATCAACAGGATGTGCTGGTGACCAAGGCAATCTGCGACGCACATGGCTGGACGGATCACCATCTTGCTATCTCCAAGATGAGACTCTGACTTCCACGTCACAGAATTCCCCAAGGTAAGCGACCAACAGGTAATTCAAATACCCTTCTGCTAAATTTGCCTGCTCACTGTTCTGATTTCAGCAACTAATTAACCCAGCATCTAGAGGATCTGCAGGCTCCCTATGTTAACACCACCGTGGAGACACGATGCTGTCAACTGTCAAACGTCACTCGTTCCATAGCCCTCGCCCTCCTCGGAAGCGCACGCTGACAATACCAGGACTGTTCTGGTGACAATGACGCTGACATCAGCAATCTACTCGCCGAGAAGAACCGACTGCATAAAAATTTCATGAACCACTGGACTGACGCCCACAAAGCAACCGTTTTCAGATGCCGCCACCTCGTACAGCAATGGCTTTGGGAGATTAAGGATGCCTGGATGGCCCGCAAGGCTGAGGAAATCCAAGGGTACGCCCCTACATCTAGGGAAATGCACCGCTGCTCAGCTCCGATGGCACGACACTTCTGACGAAAAAATCACTAATTCTGAAGTGATGGGCCGAGCTCTTCAGCAGTGTCCAAAACCACCCATCTATCATCATCGATGCTGCCCTCGACCGTTTGCCCCAAGCGGAAATGAACAAGGGACTGGATGAGCCGCCAGAAATTATCCAAACCGTTCAACACATTTCTAGAAGGAAACCACAGGGATCTGCTGAAATCCCAGCGGAAGTCTGTAAGCGTGATGGCCCCCGCCTGATGGCGGTACTTACAACAATATTTCAAGAGATGTGGCGCCAAGGAGGGGTTCCTAAGGATTTCAAGAACGCGACAATCGTCCATCTTTACAAGCAGAAAAGGAATCGTCAACTCTGTGATAACCACAGACGCAGCTCGCTCCTCAACGTAGCCGGGAAGATCCTTACTCGTTTTCCCCTTAGTCGTCTAAACGGCCATTTAGATCAGTGGCTTCTCACGGAAAGCCAGTAGGACTTACGACGACACCGCAAAGCAAATGACAGGATTTTGCCGCTTGCCAGCTAGAAGATAAGTGCCTGGAAAGGCGAACCTGCCTCTACACGTCCTTTGTGTATCTGACGAAAGTTTTCGACGCAGTGAATCGCAATGGACCGGAGAAAATCATACGGACATTCTACTGCCATGAGCAATTCACGCATATGGTGTGTCAGCTCCACAAAGGGATGATGGCGCGCGTTACTGACAACGGGACAGTCTCCAAAGCATTCGTAGTGGCGAACGGGTTGAAGCAGGGCTACTTACAGGTGCCCACCATCTTCAGTTTCATGTTCTCAGCCATTCTAGTAGACGTCCATCGTAATGAGCACCCTAGGATCAAATCGCCTACAGCATTGATGGGCATCTTCTCAATAGCCGGCGCATGCAGACCCCAACGGGTGTGTCTACGGTTACTGTCCACAACCTGCCCTTCGAGGACGACTGCGCCCTTAAAATCACAACGAAAGAGGACATTCAAAGGAGCATGGGCCTCTTTGTCACCGGCTGCGCTATTTTTGGACTAAAAAATCAACATGGACAAACCGTTGTTCATTCATCAACCATCACCCAGCGCAGAAGGCAATGTGCCTCGAATCAATATCAACGGCACCCAACTTAAAACCGTGGACAATGTCACTTATCTTGGAAGCACACTGCCACGCAACTCCAGAATGAATGACGAGATTGGCAACCAGGCCCTCAACTGAACATCAAACGCAACATGTACAAGATCGTTGTCTTGACGACACTTCCTACGGATCGGGTACGTGAACCATCTCCTCCAACCAAGCCGGGAAGCTGAATCACTTCCATTTCAGCTGCTCGCAGAATACTTAAGCTGAGATAACATGACAGACACGGGAGTCCTGGATCAGGCTGAAATCCTCAGCATTTACGCCATGCTGAGACAAGTGCAACTGCGGAGGAGTGGTCACATAGTGAGGATGGACGACGAGAGACTACTCAAACGACTCCTCTACGGAGATGTTGCCACGGGTGCTCGCCAACAGAAATCATGCTACAAGGCCATCTCTGAAGTGGCTGCAAAATGACCCGTCGACATGGGAGGACCTCGTTCTGGATCGATCAGCCTGCATAAGAACAGTGAAGACTCGCACCGAATCGCCACTGCCAAAGCTAAAAAGGCGACTCGGAAGTCACAAGCGCCTTGGATCCACACCCTTAATGCCCAGTCACTCCTAACGCCCATTCCGCGCAAATTGGCTTCGTTAGACATTTTAGGACGCAATGCAACAACCCTGCGAAAACATCAACCTCCAGGTCCACGAACACGTCCGATTTCAATACTGCTCCAAACCTCACGGCATCCACAGCGGTGACTAATCTCACCACCTGTGAGTATACTGCCAATGCCACGACGTCCTCAATCACCGGCACAATCCTTCCTGGCGCAACATTGGTTTCGATCACAGCGGTCTATTGGGCCGCATGCGCATTCGTGACAGTGTAATCCACTGCGATGCCGGCACACCTAACACTTCTTGCCCACCCATCAACACCGCCATCCCCAAGCCTCCTATGAGCCCGACTCTGGACCACCTGCACAGCCCCCGCCGACTTGGCACCTTCTGCCCACATTGCATTGCACATGCACATGACACATCGGCTTGGTCGGTCACTTGCGAATCCATCGCACAGAGGCTGGTGAACTAGTATCAGGAGCACCAACAGAAACTCGCCGCACCCGACTGAACTTTCCACACTGTCCACGCACAGTCACACACCACAGTGCCTCCATGAAAACCTTAGGTAGAACACCACCCACTATACCACATCTCTCCTCACCAGCTCCCAGGCCCCAGCCAGCTAAGTCACTATTGGCGCCAGTTTACTGCTCATATTTTGAAAAATGAAACTGAGCAAATTGTCGTTTTATTTTGACGGATTGCCATAAAACCATGTCGTACATCGTTCCAACATTCCGGTGGAATTCGCAAAGGATAGTCTAAAATACTTGCAAGCGCCTGTTCTTTTCAAATAATTAAATACTTTGCCAGCTTTCTCATCTTCAATTAGGACTTCTCCTGTAATATCTGGTTCATGCTTGTGACTCTGTTTTGAAATTTTAACCAAGTCTAGTGACCATATATCTGAACAATAGAGTTCTTTAAAATCAACTCGATAGAAACGAATGCAGTCTTCTCTGTTTGTTAGCACTTATTTTAACCGGCAGTTTGGTATCATAGGGCATCGCGTAATTAATATAAAAATGAAAAAGGTAGCTGGATTTTATGCGGTAGTAGTAAAAATAATCAAGCATAAACATGATACAAACATGGACACTAGATACCGACCTAAAAAAGGGAGTCATCCTCCAGACACTAAAAACGTGTGTTCGCAAGAGCGGGTCACATGCGTGTACAGAAACGATTTGAAGCAGAAGGGGTAACCCTCAGTTTCAGGGTCAAAGGCAAGAGTTCACCTGTTCGGGTGAGTAAGGTAGGAAACAAACAACCTAGGGCACAACATGCACAAAGGTCAAACAGAAGTTCACAGAATAAAGGCGTGAAGAATTTCCAAAATTTTCGACAGAACACAACACTGCCACTCAATTCTCCGCGTAGTATCTATGTCTGACTCAGCTCCTCTAGGATATATTACCAGCCACTGATTTAAATCTTCCAAGTCCGCTCCTGCTAAAATATCAGCTTCGGTAGTGTACATTTATTGCCGATTCCCTAGCAAGCAAAGCATTCCACAAAGCGGATTGTTGTGTTAGTAAACCCACGGCTCTCGGTGGGTCTCGTAGCTCAGTTGGCTAGAGCGTTGGCTGTACTAAAGCCTTCCCCTTGCTGGCGTGGGTTGGAATTCAACAGGGGCCGCTGAGTTTTTCCCAAGTGGGTCAATTAAACGTTTTGAGCGTCACATGCGCTTTCAACTGACTCATAGAAAAATCTATTCATTTCAAAAAATATCTTAGTTTGTTTTTAAAAATCCGTTTTCATAGCGTGCAAATCAAGCTGGTCAGCAAAGAACTGGTGCCGCATTTAGAAGAGCTGATCTCGGGTGATTTTTTTTTATCCACGTCGCAGTGTTAGGAATGGAGTATGAATGCTACAGTTCACTTTCAATCCCGGATGTGCTTTTAGACTTTGTGCTTTCTAACACCACGAGAGAAAAGTTGAGAAGACAGCAAGGCCATTTAACAAGCGACTTTTTTGAAAACCAAGTTTCGGTACAAAAGACCCACGCTTCCGCCATCAGTAAAACACGAGCGCTCATTCGCAAAGCGGAGGAAAAAGTGGCCAGACGCGGTTTCCAAATGAAACCTCGACTATATAAGGCTTCGGGGTTCCAAGATATCGTTAGTAATTAATGTGCAGCAGGAAATGCCTGCGCGTGGAGCCGTAGGTGATGTGAAGCAGTAAAAGCAACTGCGAAAGAGTGCAGAATGCCTATGTGTACGATCAGTTTGCGTGCAACCAGCAAGCTGGAACATTCCCCAAATAACCCATTTTAAAGCACAAAATGTTCCAACAAAATAGCCCATTTTATTTACAAGTACCGAAAACCGTAGCTGGCTGTTTAGAAGTTACATAAGTACTGGTTAAGTAGTTGGTCAGTGTGTGTTAGGGAAGAAGTGAAGGCAAATTAGGGGCATAAACATATCCAATTGTTCAAATAACCTAAACTTTTCTAGTGTTTCTCTTTTCCTATGGTAATTTTTATCTAATTTAATGCCTCAATCAGGTGCTGGTTGCACCAGTCCCAACATACCGATTTCCATAGCTGGTAACTTGATTTTCCAAGGCTAAATTCTCTCACCTAGCATCCGATAAACGCAAAGAGGATTGCACTGAAGAAAATTTCCAGTTGACGCTTTAAGGGGCAACTTCTTTTCAAAGGTCGTTTGCGTTTGTTAAGTAAGTGACATGATTCCAGGAAAGAATGTTTAAAGTGGTGAAAACCAGTGCATCCATCACTTCACCCTTGACAACTGTAGCTGACCATTCTAGCAACACGAAAAGGTTTTGTGAATTTTGTCGGTCGGTTTCTCTGGGACAAAAAAAACGTATAATTCATCCGAAATCGTACTCTAAGTTCCTGCCTCTTGGATTGCGACCGAGGTGACATTTCGTTTTATAATCTACAAACTCATTGTGTGTAAAGCCGCAATACTGTTTCTAGTTGTGATCGATGTCTACAGATCCTGCAACTAGAAGTCAGTGGTTAGATTACTTCATTGTAGTTTCCCCATCGGGAATGAGGGGATCTGGCGGAACCACGTTCAAAATTCAGGACTTCCCTCGAAACAGACGAGCTCCAGAAGACCACAGCACCCATTCCATTTTTTACCAGTTACAGTACGCCTATTTCGACTAACCAGCATATCGTTTAAAAACTACTGGTAACGAGTGCTTGCTCAACCCCACTAACTCGGCGGTGAATGGTAACCCTAATGAATACAATTTATAGGGTTGGGGTTAGATTTAGGGTTAGGTTGGCGTGTAGGTAGGCATGGGTAGATGGGCGTGTAATGCGGTCCAATTCCGGGCCAAAACCGGCCCACTGTAACGATCATAGTTGGCATATAAATGTCTTTTGATTCCCAACGCGTTAGCATCCTCATTCTTCCTTTAAACTGTCCTTCACCGATGGCTAACGTTTCCGTATTACATGCCTACCTATCGATTGTGTTTCCTAGTATAGTCGTATGAGTATTCATTACAATTTTCTTGGATTGCGCAAGCATTCTTTGCCAAGCTATTTCCGTTATACATACTTAATTTTTACTGAAATTTTAATGGCCAGAATGAAATTTTAGTGACAAGGGTATTGAGCGTACCTAAATCACTACAACCCTCAGGTCAGGTCTCGGTGGCTGGAGGAGATGGAACACACCAGAAGGATTTATTCTGTGCATTATATGGAACCGCAGTCTTGGGTAGCAGTAATCGCCAACGAGGTCAGAGCATATGATAACGCTCCGAAGTCAGGTCTGAGAGCGTGTGTAAGTAGTCAACCGCTCTGAGAGGGTTGCGTGCGCTAGTTCAAGGGCTTTGTGCACCAGTCCGTGCACATTACGGTGTGTGAGATATGGGCACCTTTGATCGGCTGGGCTTGCGTGGGATTATGTTGTAGTCCGTCGGATTGTAAAGTCAAGGCATTTGGTGGAGGTCACTAAGACGGTGGATGACCTAGAAACAGGGAAATCTGGAGCAAGGTAATTTGCCCCGTTGCAGCGTTCGGCTAAAAGTTCTTTTTACTTTAAAGTGCGCCAATCTTTGAGCATTCAAAGGGACACGCTGTATTTGAAGATTTGGCCCGGTAAAATAACACGCAATGTAGCCCACATATTTAGGCATTTCCTAACGAAACATCAGGTAGCTGTAACTCTTTTCTTCAAGGAAAATAACAGCAAATAGGATGGTGCGGTTGCACATGTGCTCATGCGGTAAAAATATAAAAACAAGTAACGCTTCCTATTACTGTAGTTAATTAGAAAAAGACGACCGAACCAGTTGGTATAATTATTGAAATTTCAACAGCACCCCTTCAAAGAAATGGCATTCATTCTCAGTTTGATATATCTTTATGTGGTATCTTCTGTCGAAAACAGTTGGAAATCCTCCAATTCTGTCTTCTGTGAACTTCTATCTGACCTACGTGCATGTGGTTTATTATGCTCTGTGTTCTTCCCCTACCGACTTTGACATTCAAACTGAGGACCAACACATTTGCTTAAAAGCGTTACTGTACACGCCCGTAACTCAGCCTTTCGAACGCACAATTTTATGGCCTGGAGTAAGGCGTTGAATTCTGCCGACGACGACATTGGATAGCTGTGAGTTCGGAAGTCAACCCAGAAGACTATGAGCTACGAGGCCCACCGAGAGCCATGGGTTGAATCACACATAAATCCCCATTGCGCTTCATGCTGAAGGCAACTTGACAATCCGACATCCGTCAAAGACTATAAAAAATCCCAATTTTTCACTTTTTCTGCATGATTATACATAAAAGAATGCCCAAAGTGTCATCAATTTTATCATAACATGCCTGCGTTTTTGCGTTTAGTGCTTCACCCATCTTTATCAATGGTTGCTCGGCAGTAACAGTTGCACATGATTTTAGCCTCACAGCGTGCCACGCTCCTTTTTGATCCCACGAGATACACGGCCTAATTTTGCTCCATCAATATCATTCTTAGGTGTTGATGTTGATGGTTGGGCAGGCGTCGTCCGGGGTATTGTAAGCTTGGGATTAGGGCGACAGATTCGAGTCAAGGTTTGATGCGAACATGAGTTGCGTGAAAACGATATTTCCCACACCGGTTTGAGGCTATTCCTGTTGCATGCGGCACAAAAACTCCTTATTTTCACGCAAGTAACAATAAATGTAAAGGATTACCAACAGTGGATCTGTCAACTCCAAATGCTTCCGAAATTTCCTTAAGCGATTGACATGGATCGTGCTCGATCACCGTTTCTTGCAGAGTTCACTACTCATACTGTTATAATGAACCACAGAACCGACAGAATTGTTTGAATGAAATGGGAACCCTTTTCGCGCGGATCCCGGATGGGAACGATGTAATCGTTGGTCTGTGAAGATGGCCGGTGTTTCTTCCCTCCCTACCGCTGATATCTCTTCCCCTCGTTACCGCAATCATACCGTCTCGCAGGCCCCTGACCGTCAGCATCTCCACTACCCTCACCCGCATTTGCCAACAGCGCAGCAGTCCCCACCGGCATCTAACTGATCATTTGTGACCACCTCTCACTCGACTGTATCTTTATGCGTCTCTTTTATTGTCTACCATTTGTTACTGTTAACAAAGATCCCTTACTTTATAAACTTATTCTCTCCTTCTATCTATGCATGTGTGCCTGATGGAGTGCTTAAAGATTCCTCCGACGTTATATGGCTACAGCTCGTCATAGTGATATACTGCCCAGTTTGTGCTATCCTCGGACGCTACATGGCCTAGACACCACGAAGAGGCGCGCGGCAAGCGAACATTCAAGGTCATGTACGCACGTCCAGACCATCTTTGTTTTGCCTGGCCAGCCTTCAGTCCGTGACATCCCACTCACTCCACACCCACCCCCTCGATGCAATAAAGTGCATGCCCTATCTCACGGAATCTCATGAATTTCCTGAGATAGCGCACATTATGCGAAATGAGCCCACACTGCGTCCCCCGAAGTTTTATAGGAGTAAATAAGCAACCGTTCTTAAAAAAGGCATATTGTGGGTTACCCGTTAATATTATGTTGTTTTGGAATACCATTTTTTTAGAAAAGTGGAAAATTCTGAAAACGTGAAAATCTGCTTAAGATAACTAACCTGAAGTTTTAAATATACAGAATGTTTTTCCATGTAAACAAACGAGTAAGTAAAACAGCACAGGTAGACGTAATTTTAAAAAAAGCCCTACAGTGTATATTCCGAGACAGTTGTCGT
This sequence comes from Schistocephalus solidus, assembly GCA_017591395.1. Lineage (NCBI taxonomy): Eukaryota > Metazoa > Platyhelminthes > Cestoda > Diphyllobothriidea > Diphyllobothriidae > Schistocephalus > Schistocephalus solidus. Next base: position 350,922 of record WEDG01001596.1, read on the forward strand.
ACAGATTAAGGGAAATGGAAAGTACGACCGTTACCAAAAAGCCTGAATTTCGTGTATATATTCCAACACAGTTTTGCGGGAATTAGCAGTTGATTCTTCCGTTTATACATTGGTAAGATTCGTTTGACTAAGATGAACAGATTTTCGTTTTATTGCGCTGGTAGGGACGTCACATTAATAAAATACGTCATTAGTTACGTGCTAATATGCCGGTGAGGGACAAATAAATTTAAATAGAATCGATAGATGAAATCGTAAACGGACCATTTTATGCATATTAAAAGAGCTTTTCTTTTGTTAAATTTCTTCATAATTATTTTGGGTGTTGGATTACGATGAATTTCAGATCGTACTTGAAATGGTGGTAAATACTTTACGTTTTCCTGTTTTTCTTTCTATTGTCCATAAATGTAGATTCTGCAGTGTTTGATTATAAAAACCTTCAGAAAAGATATTTCTGAAAGTATTTATCGAAACAGAGAGTTCTGAGACAGTCTTTCTAATGCAGGTGGCAGTTTTGGTTATATTTGTGAACTCACCGAAACATGAAGACTCGTTGCCGAGAAGACTAAACGCCCACAACATAATTTGGCATTTATTATCACAAGACCGATCCTAAAAACTCTTAAAATAAGTTATATCTTAAAAAACACTTTAATTAGATATTTCGTTGTTGAATTTCAGCGTAGTCAGCCGTTTGCCAAGATCAAATAAAGAAACAAAATGGAACGTTTGACCGGTTTTTTGACAACGCTAAAAATAAGGGATACAATGTCTGCTGAAAATGAAAGAACTCGCTTATTCCTTTCTTTTGGAGCGTTTTGGCTATATTTGCTTACTTTTCGGCCCATTTCTAAGATTGCAATTGCACAACCGGGTGGCCGAATATATACTAAGATTTTGTGACGAAATGTCAATCTTCTAGCCTTTCCGTTTAAATTTTCTGCCTTCATTAATAGTCAACTACAGATATATTATTTGGACATCTTTCGCGTACGGCGTGAGAAAGAAAAACAACGGCATGTGGCAGCTTTTCGTATATATGCTTTTTACAGTCACAGTTATCGGTGTGATAAAACAAAATATACTTACACAAGTTGATTACTGAGTTTTTTGACATAAGAAGTCAAAAATTTGCAAAATGAATTTTTAAAACTAAATCCGTCCTTGTTTTTCCGAAAACAATGCGATTTCTTATATCTCCATTTATCTGATTTTCGTGAACGCAAGATAAAACATTCCGTTATCTTAAGGGATATATTTAAAACTTTTTTCTAGTTTATATTAATATTCCTTTATGGTACAACGCGCATAAAAATAAGGTCTGGTCCAGACTGTGTAATAACGTAGGAAAGCACCTGGAAATCAAGAAACGTTGGATTCGACCCCATTGTGCCAGTTTTGTTTTAAATAAATAGAGTTGAAATGAACTTTCCCTTAGAAGACAGCATTTTGCGCCTCAAATCAGTACAAAAAACACAATTAACAACTTCAAATGTGTGCCATACTACCATCTTAAATTTTGAGGATGACATTTCATGAGTTAGACAATCTACTGTATATCCCACCGTGTCTCTGGAGCTCCTCGATGTGCTTTCTGTCGTTCTTAGTACACATCCAGTTTACAACCAGCCTTCTGTTTTGGATAAATAACATTTCCAAGTTTTCATCCTCAAATCTTTAGGACTATCCTGAAAGTTCTTTAACATTGCCTTTATAATAATACCTTTAAAGCGCTCAAATTATTCTTGTATGTTCTTTCAGAAAGAGGACATCCATCATAAGTTCCTCAAGTAAACATTTACTTTCATCACTACTTTTTTTAATTAAAACTTAAAAGCAACGCTTCCCCAAACATGCTTCTTTTTTGACACAAAGTTGTCATTTTCCCAACAATAAATAGCATTTGATTTAACGCATCTATCAAAATATCATTAACTAAGTACATTCATTTTGTTCCGGTAATTTATAATACATATGTTGCCATTTATGTTACTTGAAAGCAGAATCTGTTATAATATTTAAACAAAACTACATGGATTAAATATCTTACCTGGTAGCAACTCATTATCTGGTAATATAAATAAATAGTTGACTTTCTATAATGGTGCAATCACGTATCCTGTCATGCATTGTGCGCAGAGATTTGGGTCGCAGAGGCAGGTTGAAGTTGAAATACGAGGACTAAAAACGTATTTGACCCTAGTTGTAGCTCGACAGGTGACTGACGCTGCGTTCAGCGAGAAAATTTCATTCCTGCAAAGCAAATGACGTCGCAATTTGACCATTCAGGTAGATAGTTACCATATTCTTTTATTGGCTCAGTTTTCCAATAAAAATGGTTCACGTTTTGTTTGTTTTTAGAGTTCCCAACCTTCATGTTCTCATCATTGTGACAAAATACAGCTGAGTTTGGGTGCAGAATTGATTTTCCGGGGAAGCGGGAACGTCGGATATAACCTTTTTCTATGCTTTTAATCCATAGAATTCAGCAGGAAGACTTGATGACAACGGACTCAATTACGAAAAGGCAGAAAATGTGAGTTGAAATTATTCCCCCCTCCCGGCAGATGACAAAGAATTTTAACAGAGCAGAGGTGGAGAGAACAAGAACGCCTAAATATACACCTGATCACTGGCGGGCGGACTGGCTTTGTGTACAACTGCGCAGGTGGCTGAACGCACGGAGGAGTTACCAGTCGGTCGCTGATTTGAAGGAGCACAATTACTACAAAACAGCCGTATTTTATAAATATCGGAGCTTTTAGTAATCGTAATGCCCAGTGTTTTTATGATGAACCAAAACGGGAAATTGAAGCACTCATTTTTGAAGAATGGGGCCTTTTTGGTATCACTTTTCTTTTCCCTTGTCCTTGCCATCCTCCTAAACAAGACTCCGAATAATCTCGTTAAATGTTCAGAGTCTAATAATATAGGTTTAGGGATTCATCTTGGGCTTTAAGAGCCGGAACAAAGTCCGGTTATCAGATTTTCAAATGCCTTTTGCTGTTTTCTTCTGACGAACACAAGCCTCAGGAACAAGATTTTGAGAAAAAACCACGTTGGATACAATAACCCATTTTGGGTGTTTAGTGTGAGACTAAACTCCGATTAATTTTTCCTGTATTTTCAGGTGTCTTACCTAGTAAATCATTTGTACTTACTCAAAATTCTGATTTTCTGTACCATTATTTTAGTTATTACGGGCCATTTATCATTAAAAAGTCAATCGAACCATTTTCGGCCAAACAAAGTATTATTTTCTGTTGTGAGTCAAACATCTGCAATCTGACAACTATTTACCTTCTCTGAAAAAGTGCAACTCGGAATAAACACTTTAAAGAGGGTAGAACTAAACCAGCTTTACAAGCAGGGTTTAGATAATTTTATTTTTCGTCAGCAACTCTAAAATAGTTACAAAGAAAATTTGACGGTTCAATTTTGCAATGGAGTTATCTCTGAGTCAGCTAACGGTAGCACCTCAATAGTTTATCTTTCCTCCCCTAAGTATGCTTCAGTAAGAACCGTTCTTTCAGAAATCTGCCGGTGTGTCATTGTGTAAACGGAATATGGGTATCACGACAATTAGGTGATGCAGTATTGTGTGATGCCTCCGCAACCAAAGCATGCTGGAAAGATAATTTTCCCGTAACCAAGTGCTATTTTGCACGCAGTGGGATTCAAAATAGTCTAATGAATGCTAAATTCGTCAAATTCCACGTTCGATTTATGTTTGAAGATAAATTAAAATTTTTGTCTTGTACGGAATATCGGTCTCATCATTTTTTTATCCGGAAGTGATTTTTGACTTTTCAACAATATCCTAAAAAAGCAGGAAAGGAATGCGTAAAATTGCGTCTGCTATTCCAACCGAGGGATGAGTGAGCTTGTCCATAAAGATTGCACATGCCAATCAAGTCCGATAAGGCTCATGAGAAAACGTTGTGGGTATAATTCTGACCTTGTGACCAAAAATACACGAATACGAGATGAGAAAATATGGCTACCACCTATGTGGGGTTATCGGTCATCATAACTGGAGGCTCAGCAAAATCACGTTTAGTAGTAGTTTCGTCAACGCCACAAGTAAAACATAATGAAGGTACGGAATAGCAGGCAAAAATAACAATTTTTCTCAGGCGTTCAGTTTGATGATTGGCAAGTGGACTAGTTTTCACCCTCCGAATAGGTAGTATCGTTCTGTTGCATAATTTCCAAGGGTTTCAATTACCGTGGCCGCAATATCCCTTTCATTTAGGTTAAACCACCGGCTTCTTGCCACGATTCCTTTCCCATTCACTTCCACTATTTACTTTTACTGCAGAGCTTTGTGAGTTCCGGAATTGTTTCCCGGACGAATTATGTGCATTTAGTAGACTTTAAGTGCTCAGGTCTTGGCAAGTTATCGCTCGTTGTGTCTTCTCTTATTACTTTCGGGACTATAATCAAAAGGCTATTAAGAATTTCTGAAAGCACTTATCCGGTATTAGCAAACCTACGAGTGTTTTCCTTTTAGCATCAGCCAGCCACTCTATTGGTCTACAGCATTATTCTTGGCTGGAGGGAATGAGTATTTTCAATTTATATTGAAAGTTCATAAATTCAAACGGCGCTGAATGAAGCTGCTTGCTAAAACTGGATTCTAACAAACCCTCATGCTAACTGTGTGCTTTATTGTGATCACTAGGTCGTTGCCATAGCAGCAACTCTAATTATAACGATAATAACACGGCTCAAACACGGCTCTTCAAACCAAGAACCTATTTCAATAAGACGAGGGAATTGGAACCTTCCACTTATAGAACTAGTCTGACACTAACCTTTAAAAAAGGTAAATTTTTCTCGTGACCTAACACTGACCATAATCTACCTGAGAATTTGTACAATGCCCCCCGGATCGAGGGGGTTCCTACTCCCATCTCATATCCCTATTTCTTTTAAAATTCATGACGCAGTGTTGACCTCTATCGGCTCATGTGCCCTGAACTGGTCATTATTTTTCTCATTCAGGGACATAATTGTTGTTTTTGTGAGAAAAAAATACCCATAGAAGGGACGAATGGACCTTTCCATATTTACCGCTGTCTGCTCTCGGGTCTGGGAAACAAAGTTTCTTGTCACTAGGTCACTTTATTTTTTCACAAGTCTCTGTCAAACGGTCTCGAACGTTTTGCCCTTAACAGAATTCATTTACCTCTTTGCACTGTAATCAGAAAACCTGCACGTTGTGAGACCCTAACGTGCCCTTTTGCATCCTCCTTCCTCAGGAAATATAAATACTAAGGGATTCAGAGACTGTACAGTGGACTGAAATGCAGCAGCCCTCGGGGTAAGGGAGGCTCGATCAGATTCACGACTGAATACTTCAGTTCGCGATGAGATTGTTACTGCATATGTAAAACAGAAAAGTAACTAGTTCTACGGTCATGGGAATGTAGGGTTTATAAAGGATATTTACGGAGGACTTGGTATTTCTTTCTATGTCGCACATTGCTTTGAGAGGAATCGAAAAAATGGTCTAAAACTAAATCCCTCTGCCTATGCCACAGCAAACGAGGACGAAAAATGTCAGCCAAAAACTACGGTTGCCCTGCATTCTGGCCTTTTTTATTATTATCACGTCATTTTTATCCTATTGTTCCATAATAAATGACACTTCTGCTGAAGAATCAAGAATCTCCCGTGGCTCCCGTCAGAGGGCTGGGTGATACTTAGGGAAATACACAAACTTACTAATGCCAGTTTGGTTGCATATGAACTTTTATCGTCTTGATGTTACCTCATGTACGCAAGCCGTTGGGTTTTTAAGTGTGCCTATGGCCATCGCTTCCTGTTCCATGGAGGATCTGTTACATAAATAAGTCTGTATAATGTTGCCGTTTAAGGAAATTTAGATGGATGTGGTGCACATAAATGCAGACACGTGACGAAGCCTCGTTTTCTATGGCGTCAGCACCTCTTGTTCTAGATCTGGTGATTTTATTTGATACTCCCGTAAGCAGCAGAAGGCCTGCTTAGACTGAATAGGCTACCATTTTTATCCGTCTGGCCCTACACAACGATAAATTTTGGAGTTCAGCGAACGCGAGCTGATTGTTTTCGATGAGAGGAGGAATGTGCTTAATATGACGCCATTGTAGTGCCATTCGAGGACATGAGCACCCAAAGATGCGTATGGGGGCGGCAGTGCATCGAGTATGCGCGTGCGCACGATGTAACCCCAAACGGAAAAGACCTTTTTAAAATAAGCAACTGTGTATGATCGGGGCGATATATATAAATAATTTCTGAAAGTATTGCGTGCAGGATATTTAGGGTCAGACCAAATTTGCAAGGAACATCTCGGTCGAAGACAATGAACGTATAAGGAATAACCACGTAACGCCCATTCTAATAAGTAGTTCTAAAAGTAGTATTAAATGTATATGACAAATATGGCATACCTTTCTTCCGACATAGTCACTAGCTAAAAGCGCTGACGCGTGTTTCGCCGATGATTATACTGTAGCAGGACGCAGCAAAGACGGGTTTGGCCTCTCAGTGGGTCTCCCGGCGTTCTCTAGGCGGTTTCTGTTATAAGGCCCAGAAAATAATCGGGAAAAAAATTTCTGAAACAACTAAGAGCAGAACATGAAATAGAGAGATCCGGTAATAAAAATTTAAAGTCAGACCCGAATTGACAATGAACATCTCGTTCGAGTTCAATCAACCACTGAGAATTTACACGTAATGCCCATTCTACAGACAAGTGGAACTGCAAGTTGTATGAAATGTACATGGCAAAGATGGTATGCCGTACTCCGGAATACAGTAGCTGTCCTAACTCATGAAATCTTATTGATTTTATGAGTTACGGCATGACGCAGCAACGAAACGGTTGGCACCTCAGTGTGTCTCCAGTGTTCGCTATACCGTTTCTGGTATATGGACTGAAGAGAATAAACGGCTAAATAATTCATGAAATTACAAACTGCAGGACATGTAGTCAAGTGATCCCGAAACGATTTTTTTTTTAGGTTCAGACCCAAAATTTTAATTAACATCTTGATCAAAGACAATCAAACGCTGAGGAATAACAATAAAATGCCCATTCTACGAAAAAGTAGTACCACAAGTTATCGGAAATGTATATGGCAGAGATAGTATAATGTACTCCCGTCTAAGCTACAAGTTAAAAGCTCAGACAAGTGTTTCACAGATGTTTCTGCTGCTGCAGGACGCAGCAGCGATCGGTTCTGATCCTGGGCGTGTCTATAGTGTTCTATATGCGTTTTCTAGTAAATGGGTTCAATTGAATAATCGGGAATATAATTTCTGAAATTTTTAGGTTCAGTTCATGGTGTAAAGTAAACCGTAAATGGTTTTTTTTTAGGGTCAGACCCGAAATTTCAATTAACGTCTCAATCGAAGTCAATCAATCACCGACCAAAAACAACGTTTTGCCCATTCGACAGACAAGTAGTACTACAAGTATTATGAAATGAATATTGGAAAGATGATATTCCGTACTCCTGAGATGACAGTTCGACCGTCGATTACGATAAGGTCCACTGTATGCTCCATGGAAGGATGGTGCATGGTCGGTGACTTGCGCGTGCTTTAGTTTAATGTAATAGTAGTCTTGCGCAGCATCTACCGCAGTCTCTCCTCTTCCCACACCTGAGCGCGGTGCCAGCACAGAGTCAAGAAGACCGGAGGCGGGAGAGGGCGCATGTGTCTGGCGCGGCCAGAGCCGCCCCTAGGCGTACCAACACACCTGGCTTGGATCCCACGGTGTGAGAGTGGCATAAAGGCCACATAAAGAAGGAGCCATTGCAGCCTGACTCTCAGTTCACCAGCCAGCCACTCCACCTAAAACACACATTGGGCTGACCCCGCGATCCGAGATATCCCGTCAGTTGGCAACCTTCCAAACCACGGCTTTTAGCGCACCGTGATAATTGCAAGCGCGTCCAGATTTTTCATATATTGAGGAACATGCGCTGAGTCTTCGACCTCACTCTCTCCCCCACAATCAGACAAAGCGTCCGAGCTGGTCAGTTGTCTTATGTGGGAATGGGCGCATTGGCTGACGTGTTAGCGTACCCGTCTTCGCGAAACACAGCACGACCTGGTCCCATAACGCACACACGAGGATTCACTAAATCAGGGGATATGGAGGAGCCATCGCAGTCTGGCTCGCAGTCCACTGGTCAGCCACTCGACACACACGGCACATACACTGCGCCGATTGCGTGGTCTGGTGTAAGTGTCAGATTAGCAGCCTTCCAAGCCACGGTTTCTATGAAACCGTGATATTCTCCGGTACGTGATGACGGTGAGGGGGTGGTCTATGATTTGGTGTAGGAAGTGTGTGCTGATGTGGCTTAGCCATCGGTGGTTTACCGCAGGTTGTCGTGGAGGGGCATGTGTGTTAATAGGCCCATGCGGTATGTAAATGTGCGGGAGCAGTGAGATCAGTGGAGGCGGGCGCGTCGACTGTATGTCGGAACCCCAGGCACTGGTTCACCAGCCTCCGTGCAATGGATTCCCAGGTGACCGAACAGGCCAATACGTGAGTTGAAGTTGCGGGCGCAGTATGGACAGAAGACATCGGTAGAGGCTGGGGACATGTCATTCGTGATAGTGGGGATGGCAGTGGTGGTAAGAATGGCAAGAGCGGAGGGTGTGCATGGGGTATCGGTGTTGTCGGCATTGCGGTGAATTCCGCTGTCATGGATACGCATGTGAACGAATAGGCCCATGTGATGAGTGTATGGGCGAGGACAGGGGGGCAGTGGAGGTTGGTGCTCCAGGCACTGATTCACCAGTCTCTTTACTATGGATTCGCAAGTGACCGACCAATCCGATGCGTGAGGTGAATGTGCGATCACAATGAGAATGGTTTAGGAGATAATCCCTATCGCTGATGGTGGTTGTGGCGGTGGCGGCGGCAGCGTTAGTGGTGGTGGAGGTAACAGGTGATAAGTATTGGAATGTGGTCTCTATGATGGTGGGAGTAATGGAATTGATACCAGGAGTGAGGGTGGGGGAGTCCAAAGGAGGGTTAGCAGAATTTTGACGTATAAGTTGGAATTTTCAGATTGTTGGTGCATTGAGTCCGAAGATGTCGACCATGCCGATTCGCGCACGGAAGGTGCGTTGACAGCGGGGGCATGTTGGAAGGGCCTGTGCATTGGTGGTGTTGGTCCGGGGTGCTGGTGTCTTTCGTGCCGCTCTTTTGGTCTTGGCAGCGGCGCTCCGGTTGTCCTCATAGATTGCTGCACCAGTCTTCACGGATCTTCTAGAGGCCGGTCTATCCGGAGCGAGGTCGCCGGGGTGACTTACAGCTGCTTCAGAGATTTCTTCAAAGTGTCCTTGTAGCGTCGTTTTTGACCTCCATGTCGGCGAGCACCCATAGCGACATCTCCATAGAAAAATCGTTTAGGTATTCGCTCGTCGTCCATTCTTACCAGGTAGCCGCTCCATCACAGCTGCACTTGCCTCAGCATGGCGTGGATGCTGAGGATTCCGGTCCACTCCAGGACTTCCGTTTCCCGGGTCCTGCCTTGCCATCTCAGATTCAGTATTCTGCGGAGGCAGCTGAGATGGAAGTGATTCAGCTTCCTGGCTTGATTCGAGTAGACGGTCCAGGTTTCCGCTCCGTAAAGGAGTGTCGTCAAGACGACGACCTTGTACATCTTCAGTTTGGTGTTCAGGTGAATGCCGTGGTGATTCCACACAGACGCCTGCAGTCGGCTGAAGGCCTAACTGGTTTTGGATATCCGTTGGGCATACTCGTTATCGATTCTCATGTTGCGTGGCAGCGTGCTTCCTAGATAAGCGAAGGTTTTCTCGTTTTTGAGTTGAGCGCCGTTGACATTGATTCGAGGAGCATTGTATTCCGTGTTGGGTGGCGGCTGATGCATGACAACCGTTTTGGCTGTACTTATTGTTAATCTGAAATCGGCGCAGCCTTCGGCGAAGAGGTACATGCTCCTTTGCATGTCCTCCTCCGTCACTGTGCTAAGGGCGCAGTCGTCTGCGAAGAACAAGCCATGGAATGTAGCCGTAGACACACGCGTTGTGGCCTGCATACGCCGACAGTTGAGAAGGTGTCCGTCACTTCTGTAGACGATGCGGATTCCAGGCTGCTCAGCACGCTAGGCGTCCACCAGCATAGCATAGAGCATGACACTGAAGAGGGTGGAGGCCAGTACGTAACCCTGCTTCAATCGGTTGGTCACTGTGAATGCTTCGGATACCGTCCCATTGTCAGTGACGCGCGCCGTCATCCCGTCATGAAGCTGACGCACCATGTGCGTGAACTGCTCAGGACAGCCAAATTTCTTCATGACTTTCCACAGTCCGTCGCGATTCACTTTGTTAGAGGCTTTCATCAGATCCACGAAGTTAGTGTAGAGGTGAGTTCGCATCTGCTGGCACTTCTCTTGTAGCTCGCGTTTGGCAAAGATCATGTCGGTTGTTCCGCGGTGTCGGCGGAAGCCACATGGGCTTTCCGGGAGCAGGCCTTGCCCTAGGTGACCGTTCAGACGATTGAGAAGGATACTGGGGAAGATCTTCCCGGTGATGTTGAACAACGAGATGCCTCTGTGATTATCACAGAGTTGCCGGTTCCACTTTCGCTTGTAGAGATGGACGATGGTCGCGTCTTTGAAATCCTGAGGAACTTGTCCTTGGCGCCACATCTCCTGGAAGAGTGTTGGAAGTTCTGCCTTCAGCCGGGGACCGCCGTGCTTGTAGACTTCCGGTGGGATTGCGTCGGATCCCGGTGCTTTACCGCTGGAAATCTGCTGCACGGCCCGTACATTTTCTGGTAGGGAAGACGGCATATCCAGGTCATTGTTCGTGTCCACTTGAGGGAGCCGAGCAGTGGCAGCATCGGAGATGGCTGATGAGCAATTAAGGACACTTCTTTAATGCTCGGCCCAGCGCTCCAGAATTTGCGATTACTCTGTCAGCAGTGTTGTGCCGTCAGAACTGAGCAGCGATGTGGTCCCCATGATGCAGGGGCCGTAGATGGCCTTGATGGCTTTCATTACGGCTCGCATAACTCTGGATTTCCTCAGCCTTTCAGATCATCTAGGCATCCTGCATCTCCCGCAGCCATTGCTGTACAAGGCGCCGGCATCTGAAGAAGGCTGATTTGGTGGCGTCAGTCCGAAGGTCCATGTAGGCTTTGTGTAGTCCATTCTTTTCCGCGAGTAAGTTGCTGATATCGGCGTCATTGTTGTCGAACAAATCCTGGTGTTGACGGCATGCGCGTCCGAGGACTTCGAGGGTGGGGGACTGGATGACCTTTCGCAGTTGAGACCATCGTTTCCCCACGGTGGCGTAATCATTTGGAGCACGCAGGTTCTCCAGTTTCTGGGTTATTTGCTTGCTGAAATCAAACAGTGAGCAGGCAAATTTAACAAAAGAGCATTTAACTAACCTGGTGGTCGCTTACCTTGGGGCTTTTGTCCACTCCCAACTAGAGAGGGGCTTCACCGATGTTTCTGCTGGTGCAGGACGCAGTAACGAGACAGCTGGCACCTCAGTGGGTCCCCAGCGTACTCTATGCGGTTTTCGGTTTATGGACTGCAGAGCATAATGGAGAAATTATTCCTGAAATTATTTAGTGCATGAACTACAATCAAGTGACCAGTAAATGCGTTTTGAGTGTCCAACCCGAAGCTGCAATGAACACCTCGGATGAGTGCAATCAACCACTGAGGTTTAACCATCTACACACGGTAATACTACAAGTAGTATGAAAAGTATATGGCGAAGATGGTATACCGTACTTCCGACATAGACACGGGTTTCGCCAATGTTTCTGCAGCTGCAGGACGCAGCAAATAGACAGTCACCACCTCAGTTGGTCCCCAGCGTTCTCTATGCGGTTTCTGGGATATAGAATGCAGAGAATATTCGAGAAATTATTTCTGAAATTATTAAGCGCAGGACATGGAGTCAGGTGACGTAGAAATGGCTTTTTAGGGTCAGACCCGAAATTGAAATGAATATATCGGTCGAGGACAATCAACCAATGAGAAATAACAACGTAATGCCCATTCTACAGACAATTAGTACTACAAGAAGTATGACGTGTATTTGGCAAAGATGGTATGCCGTACTCCCGACATGGCAGTTCGACCGTCGATTTCGACGAGGTCCACCGTATGCTCCACACCAGGTGGTGCAGGGACGGTGACTTGCGCGTGAATTAGTTTTAAGTGATAGTAGCCTTGCGCTGCAGCTACCGCACTCTCCTCCTCCCCCACCTGAGTCCGGTGTCAAGACAGAGTCAAGAAGACCGGAGATGGGAGAGGGCGCAGGTGGCTGGCGCGGCCTAAGCCGCCCCTGGGCGTGCCACCACACCTGTACTCCCGACATAGACACTAGGTGAATGCCCAGACACGGGTTTCGCCGATGTTTCTGCTGCTGCAAGACGCAGCACCTAGACAGTCGGCACCTCAGTTGATCCCCAGCGTTCTCTTTGCTGTTTCTGGTAGATGGACTAAAGAGAATGATACAGAAATTATTTCTGAAATTAGTAAGTGCATGAATTGGAGTCAAGTGACCCGGAACTGCCTTTCTAGTGTCCGAACTGAAATTGCAATGGACATCTCGTTCAAAGAAATTCAACCACTGAGGATTAACCACGTAATGCCCATTCACCAGGCAGGTAGTACTTCAAGTATTATGAAATGTATATGTCAAAGATGGTATAACGTACTCCTGACATAGATACTAGCTAGAAGCCCAGGTACGTGTTTTGCAGATGTTTCTGCTGTTGCAGGACGCGTCGACCAGGGGATCCTGTCCTAAGTTTGTTCGCCAGTGTTCTCTATGCAATTTTTTGTTATATGGATTCCAGTGAATAATTGGGGAAATAATTTCGGAAATGATTAAGGCAGTACATGGCGTCAAGTGAACTGTCCATGGCGTTGTAGGGTTAGACCTGAAATTTCAATGAACATCTCGGTCGAAGACAATCATCCACTGAGGACTAACCACGAAGCGCCCATTCTACAAACAAGTAGTACTAAAATTTGTATAAAATGTATATGGCAAGGATGGTGTACCTTACTCCCGACATAGGTACTTGTTCGAAGCCCGGACACGTGTTTCGCCGATGTTTCGGCTGGTGGAGGACGCAGCAACGAGACAGTTGCCACCTCAGTGTGTCTGCAGCGCTCGATATGCGGTTTCTGGTATATGGACTGCGGAGAATAATCGAGAAATAATTCCTGAAATTACGGAGTGTGGGACATGGGGTCATTGACCCAGAAAAGCCTTTTAGTGTCCAAATCTAAGTTGCAATGAACATCTAGTTCAAATAAATTCAACTACTGAGAATTAACCATGTACTGCCTATTCAACAGACAATTAGTACCACAAGATGGCATACCGTACTCCCGACATACAGCAGCTGTCCTAACTCATGAAATATCATTGTTTTTATGATTTACGGCCCCTTACGGAGAATTCAGCTTACGCTGCGTCCACCAAAGTTTTGCATCAATAAAGATTCGATCTTTAGGAAAAAATAAGGTTTATGGTGGTTTACAAATTAATATTACATTGTCTAGAAATACTCATTTTTTAGAAAAAGTACAGATTACGAAAAGGTGAAAAATCGACCTCGTTGACTAAACTGAAATTTTAAATGTATAGGAAGCTTGTTCATGCAAATAAACGTGTGAATAAAGCAGCTAAAGTAGAATAACATTTGAAGTAGTCTTTTTTCAGATTTTTGCACGCACATATTCATCTAGGTTTAGCGCAATGTAAAGTATGACCGTTATCAAGCAGCCTACCATGCGAGTATATATTCCGAAAACGTTTCAAGAGAATTGGCAGTTTTTTCCGTTTGTACATTGTCTAAGATGCGTTTGACCAAGACAAGCAGATTTTCGCTTTATTGCGCCGATAGGGACGTCGCAGGAATATAATATTTCATAAGCTCACATGTTCACAGGCCGTTCACTGATTAATAAGTTTAAATCGAATCATCAGGCGCAATCGTAAACGTACCCTTTTGTGTATATAAATATGAATTTTCTTTGTTAAATTTCTTTATAACTATTTCGGGTTTTCTTTGACGATGAGTTTGAGATCGTCTTTGAAAATTAAGTAATTTCTTTACAATTTTCAGTGTCTTCAGTCAGCTGCCCATAAATGTTGATTCCATTCGATTTGTTTCGGGAAACCTTCAAAATAAGATATTTCTTTAAAGCATTTACCGAATTAGTGACTTTTCTGGATATTCTGTCTAATGAAAATGGCCGTCTGGGTCATATTTGTAGGCTCGTTTAAGAAGTAAAACTCTTTGCCGAAAAAAATGAACGTCTACAACAAAAGCCGGGAAAATATATACCTATAATTAGTTTAAAACATTTCTATAATAAGTTACCTTTTTAAAAAAAACACTTTAATTAGATGCTTCGCTGTCGAATGCTTGCGTACTTCGCTTCTTTTCAAAGTGAAGTCAAGGTAAAACTGGGAATTTTTGACCGGTTTTTCGACTTCGCCAAGAAAGTAGGGGTACAATTTCTGCTGAAAATGAAATAACTCACTTTTCTCTTTTTATTCCATCGTTTTTCTATGTAGTTGCTTACTTCTTAGTCTTGTTCTAAGATTTCAAACGCGCAAGAAAGTGGCCGAATATACGCTTAGATTTTTCGATGAAATTTTAGTCTTCTGCCCCTTCCGTTTCAAGTCTTTTTATTCATCTATATTCAACTGCAGACCGTAATTGTCTATACAGGCTTCGCGTACGCCGTGACAGCGAAAAGTGGCGGCGTGTCATCGCTTCTCGTATATATGCGCGTTTAAGGTCCTAAATATCGGTCTGGTAAAACAAAGTACATTCGCAAAAGTTTATTACAGCCTTTTTTGGTACAAAACATCACAAGTTTGCAAAACGTAATTTTTTAGTCTAAATTTGCCTCCGTTTTTCCTTAAACAATGTGATCTCTCAAACCTGCATTCACCTGATTTTCGTGTAAACAAAACGAAATTTTCCGCTATCCGAAGGGATATATTCCAAATTTTTCCAGCTTATTTTAATGTTCATTCATAGTTCTTCACACGAAATCAAAGTGCTTTTATCCGTAGCTTTTATTAGCGTAGGAAAATTCCTGGATAGCAAGGAACGTCGGATTTTGCCCCATGCAGTCCCGTTTTCTCGTCAATAAACCGATCTGAAGTCAACTCGTTATTATTAAACAGCTTTTTGTGCATCAACTCAATACAACAAACAGAAGAAACACCTTAAAATGCGTGCTCTGCTACCACCTAAATTCTGGAATCGACATTTATTGAGTAAGGCAATCTACTGTAGGTACCAGCTAGAAGCCCAGGCACGTGTTGTGCTGATGTTCCGCTCATGCAGGACGCATCAATCAGGAGATCGTGTCCTAAGTTTGTCCACATGTGGTTTCTGTTATATGAAAATAATTTCTGAAATTATTAAGTGCAGGACGTGGAGTCAAGTGAGCCGGAAATGAATTTTTAGATTCAGGCCCAAAGTTTTACTTAACATCTCGATCGAAGACAATCAACCACTGAGTAATAACCACGTAATGCCCATTCAAAATCAAGTATTATTACAAGTAGTATGAAATGTATATGGCAAAGATGGTGTACTGTACTCCCGACATAGGTACTAACGAAAAGCCCAGACACGTGTTTCGTCGATGTTCCTGCTGTCGCAGGACAATGCAACGACGGTTTTGGCACCTCAGTGCGCCCCCAGCTTTGTCTATGCGGTTTCTGATATATGGACTCCAGTGAATCATTGTGTAAAAAATTTTGGAATTATTAAGTGCAGGACATGGTGTCAAGTTATCCGAAAATGACCTTTAAGATTCAGGCCCAAAGTTTTAATGAGCATCTCGATCGAAGACAATCAACCACTGAGGAGTAACCACGTTATGCACATTTCGCAAACAAGCAGTAATAAACTAAGTATGCAATGTATATGGCAAAGATGGTATATCGTACGAGCTGAAAGCCCAGGCACGTGTTTTGCCCATGTCTCCGTTGCTGCAGGTGGAAGCAGTGAGGAATTCAGATCTTCGGTGTGCCCCCTCCCCAGCGTTCCCTATGCGGTTTCTGGTATATGGAATCCTGTAAAAAATCGGGGAAATAATTTCCTGTAGAAAACTTTCCTGTAAAAATCGGGAAAATAATTTCTGAAATTATAATTTACAGGACCTGAAATCAGGTGATCCGGAAATTCCTTTTTAAGATCAAACCCGAAATTGCAATTAACATCGCGGTCAAACAAAAATCAACCGAGGAGTACATCCGTGGCGCTTCTCCACGTCGGAAGGCGGGAAGAAGGTGTTGGTCGGCAGAGTACAGTCCGCTGGGTTTGCGGAAGAAAGCGGCCCATTATCGTTACGGCTACCGCATGACCGTGGGGACCCAGCACTCCTCTGCAGGCAGCGTGGTCACGTCCGGACGCGGGCGTTGAGAGTCCCCAAGGAAAAGTAGCTTGTCTACCTTCGGCACAGTCGCCAGCAGGGCGTGTGGGTCCTCGTAGAATGTTTTCTTCGCCGCATCAGAGCTCGTCATAGGGGGAGTTTAGGCGCTGATGGTGGTGGCGAACTTGTCTCCCCAAAGAGGCAGGCGGAGGCTCATCAGGCGATCATTGATACCCTGCGGCAGACAGGGCAGACGTCCCAAGATGTCGTTATGGATGGCAAAGGCAACACCAGCGTCGCATCGCTCTGCCTTTGGCCGGTCGCTATAGAAGAAGGTGTAACTGGCACCCACCTCCTCCAGCTGACCCTGCTCAGAGAATCGGTGTCGCTGAGAGCAGCAATGTCCACCTTGTAGCGCGCCAGTTCCCGAGCGACTAGCGCCGTCCTTCTTTCCGGCCGGTTGCTCCTAGGATTGTCAAAAAGGGAACGAACATTCCAGGCTGCTAGTGTGGGTGGAATCACACGAGCAGCCTGGAGAGTATGGCGAGGGGGATTGGGACGGGGGTATTTTTGTTTGTTTGAGTAATAGGACCGCATATTTTGTCATCTGCGAGCCGCGGCTCGGCTGCAGAAGACGTGATAAACCAGCATTTGTATAGGGCACCTTTTTAGCCCTTCCTCCGCGTGAGGCAAGCAGTGCTGTCCCTAAATTAATGCTGCATGCCACGAACGATGCTCGACAATGTTCTGCATTGACTGTGGCCACGGAGCTCTCGTCAGATCTGATCGATCCATGTCCGCGAGAATTTGGCTCAGCTCTTATGTATCTTCCTCTTGATGCTGATTCGACAGAATATAACTAAGCTTAACGGGAGGCTATAAATGCATGCAGCTTTTCATGTCACTTTTGCTTGAATACACTTCCGCTAGCTGATCATGTTCTCTTGCTCTACCGCGTTGGGGTTGGGACAACCGTCGATTAAGCATACGCTTCGTGCGTCATTTAAGTACCAGGCCGGGTCATAACAATTTGGCGACGCAGTTTTTCACTTACCATGGCTGATGAGTACGCTGACTCGAAGCAGATGTTGCAGCAGCAGTTGAAGCTAATGGAGGCCCTCACCTTTAAACTATCCAAATCATCCATGGGTCAATGGAGCGCCGCTGGTGATTCACAATCCGTTGATCACATTGCCAGCAGCATTACTGAATTCCTATATTACCCGCAGGGCCATATCACCTTTGATTCCTGGTACAAACGATGCGAAGACTTATTCTCTGTTGATCTGGCTGCCCAGGAGAATACATGGAAGATGCGAATCCTACTTCGCAAACTGGGCACTGCCGAGCACGAACGCTATGCTAACTTTATCCTTCCCAAGAACCCACGAGAAATCACTTTAGCGGACACGTTGAAGACGTTTGCGCAGATTTTTTGTGAACAGTCGTCCCTGTTCAACACTCGATTCCAGCGCCTGCAGCTGTGCAAACGGGAATCCAACGGTTTCATCACGAACGCGGGCATTGCCAATCGCAAGTGTGGGCTTTTTCAGCTCGGTTCTCTAATAGAAGACCACTTTAAATGCCTCATATTTATCTGCGGCCTCCAATCCCCCAAGGATGCTGACATCCGAACAAGCCTCCTGTCCCAAAATGCAACAGAACAGCACAGTTACACTCCAAGAGCTGGCTGTGGATTGCTAAGCGTTTATTAACCTCAAACACGATTCCGCTAAGATTCAAGGTGTTTCCACGTCTTGCTCACTCCACACGGTCGCAGCAACCAAGCCATATCCCACAATGCGGCCCAAGCAATCACACAAGGCAAAATCACCACCATCTTTTAGTCGGCACTTTGGCGCGTGGCATTTCCATCTGGATTGCACATTCCGCCAACATCGTTGCCAAAGCTGTAACCAGCTGGGGCACCGTGATTGGTTCTGCCAAACACCATCAATTGCTGAAAGCAAGTCTGCCTTTGCCACTTCCAACTCTAAGCGCCGTTTCCGTCCAAAACGCAAGCCTAAAACCCAGTCCGTTGGAAATTCCCTGAGCCTGTTGGCCACTTTCCAGCTCAATGCGGCTAATCGCAGAAAGTTTGTTGATATTTTACCCAATGGTCACGCAGTCTGCCTACAGCTGGACACTGCTTCAGACATCACTAGCATCTCTGAGAGACTTGGCAGTCACTTAGCAGCCCCACAATACAGCAGATTTCCCAGTCCGCCACAAGCGCGTGCGGTGGTCTCGTCCGGCTAATGGGGCAGCTGTAATGCTGTGTGTCTTTCCGCGGCACAACCATCAATGCGATCTGCTACGTCACCAAGTCCAAACTCAACCTTCTTGGTCTCAACTGAATTGAAAAACTTGGTTTGGTCGATATGCTGCTCAGCGTTGTTTTCAGTCAGGTGCAGATTCCTGCCGTGCCCGCAGATCCCACCAAAGACATTCTCCAACGGTTCACTTCAGTTTTCCAAGACGGCCTGGGTCGTTGCACACACACACTCAAGCCGTGCTGCACCTGCTTCCTGGAAGTCAACCAGTCTTCCGTCCGAGGAGACCAGTTCCCTATGCAGCCTTGCCGCTTGTCCATGCTGAACTGAAGCGTCTGGAGGACCTGGGAGTTCTGACACCTGTGTCCTACTCCGCCTGGGCTGCTCCAAGCGTTATGGTTAAAAAGCCAAAAGGCTCGATCCGTATTTTTACTGACTTTTCTACCAGTCACAATGTCGCTCTGACGCTGAACTGCTTTCCACTGTCGGTCCCTGGTGATCTATTCACCCTGCTGAATGACGGCACTTGATTTGCCAAGTTAGATCTGGCCGATGGGTACTTGCAGATCGAAGTCGCTCCAGAGTCGCGCGAATTGTTGACAATAAACACTAACCGCGGTTTGTTCCAATACATCAGGCTGTCCTTTGGTGTCAAACCGCCCCGGCTCTGTTTCAGCAATGCTCTTTGACATTCCGGGTACGGCTGGGTACCTGGACGACAGTATCATAATGGTTCGCTCCCCTATTGAACTCCAAGACCGAGTGTGTGCAGTACTCGAACGATTGCAGGAGTATGGCTTCCACCTGAGGGCTGACAAGTGCCAATTCTTCCTCGAGTCAATCAAGTACCTCGGATTCATCTGTGATGCCACTGGTCGCCATCCCGATCCCGAAAATATTCGTGCCATCCAACGAATGCCTGCCCCCAAGGATTTATCACACCTTCGTTAGTTACTTGGATTGATCAGCTAATATAGCGCCTTCCTACCGTCGCTGCATGACTTAAGAGCCCCTCTCAACCATCTGCTGCAGAAGGATGCTCCCTGGTGCTGGTCCTCCGACTGTGAAAAGGCCTTTGTCCAGCTGAAATCGATGCTGAGTTCCGATCTCCTGCTCACTCACTATGACCCGACTCTGCCGATCGTCGTTGCTGCAGACGCATCCAATCACGTAGTTGGTCTGTCATCTCGCACACTTTTCCCGATAGGTCTGAAAATGCGATCATGCACGCATCCCAGCACGTTAACTCCTATGGAAAAGAACGATGGTCAAATCTAGAAAGAGGCATTAGCCATCATCTTCGCCGTCAAGAAGTTCCACAAGCTGCTGTATGGTCGTCATTTCACGTTGGTGACGGACCATAAACCGATGTTGCCAATCTTCGGTTCTTAGAAGGACATTCCGGTCTATTCAGCCGGTCGACTTCAATGATGGGCAATAATGCTTTTCGGTTACGACTTTGATATTCACTACTGCCGCACTACTGACTTTGGTCAGGCTGACGCCCTTTCCCGCCTCATATGCAATCATCGTGAACGTGAGGAAGAATCCATTGTTGCTGCCATTTCGATTGAGGACGATGTGCACTGTCAGCTTTCAGACGCCATACGAGGCATACCTGTCACTGCCGTCGATATCCGGCGCGCTACCGAACAGGATCATATTCTCCGTCAAGCTATCACCTACGTGCAGACCAGATGGCCAACCACTGCTCTCACTGGCGATCTTCACCAATTTTTTCCTGCACCGAGCATCGCTAACGGTGGTTGATTCCTACCTTATGTTCGCGGACCGTAAGGTGATTCCTTCACTTTGGCCTGTTGTCCTACGCCGGTTTCATGCTGCTCATCCTGGCATCAGTCGAATTAAGTCCATCAATCGCAGTTTTTTCTATTGGTCGAGTATTGATTGCGACATCAACGACCTCGTTCGACGCTGTCCCCGTTGTCAGCAAGCTGTCAAGATGCCATCTCATAAACCCCGAGTGCCATGGCAAACACCGGATAGGCCCTGGTCACGTGTGCATGTCGATTTCGTCAGCCCACTTGATGGCATATCATATCTAATCTTCGTCGACGCCTACTCAACTTGGCATGAGATTGCACCACTAAATCTGGCAACGATACCTGCCATTATTTCTGTCCTACGACGCATTTTCAGCCAACACGGCCTACCGGATGTTCCGGTTTCGGATAATGGTTCCCAGTTTACCTCATCGGCGTTTGATGATTTCTGACGCCAGCACAACATCCAGCATCTTCGCTCTCTGCCCTACCACCATCAGTCTAACGGTCAGGTGTAGCGTTTTGTGGACACATTCAAGAGAGCTCTCTTGAAAGCTCGTGGAGAGGAGACCACGGATGAGATTATCCAGGCATTCTTGGTTTCTTATCGGACTACTCCGAACCCGGCGACCCCGGTGGTATTTCTCTGGCCGAGGCCTTGATGGGGCGAAAAATACAAACAAAGTTTCACGCACTGGTTCCTACCAGTGGGCCGTCCGCGCAGCAAACTTCATCTGTCTCTCGCAGCAAGCTTCTCATCGGAACGCCCGTCTTCGTTCGCGATTATTGAGCTGGTTTTCCAAACTGGATTGAGGCGACTGTAGCAGCGCAAAGAGGCAGCATGTTGCTCGACGTCTGTTGGGGTGACGACACTTGGTTTAGTTACCACAACCCGATTCGATGGTGGCATTGCAATAAAGCAACCGATACCGAGTCATTAGCATCACTCCCCCTCGACATCCTGCTGGATAATTTCACCATTCTGACCGATCACCCGGTCTCCGAACCCAACGCTGCACCTCCTTCAGCTGTACCACCTTTGCTGGCTCCACGCCTTCATAACGCAAACTGTTCCCAAGACGCCGGAAAAACCGAGTGCGCCGAACAACGCGGCCTTTACAGGTCAACCCGCGTCAGAAGCGGTACTAACCTACTTGAAGGGGAGGTGTTGGGAATGCACATTCCCACGTCCAGTCATCTCACAGAAATGCACCTGCGCGCGTGTTTCTCACGATGCATGCCACGAACAATGCTCGACAATGTTCCGCATTGACTGTAGTCACGGAGCTCTCATCAGATCTGATCGATCCATGTCCACGAGAATTTGGCTCAGCTCTTATGTATCTTCCTCTTGAAGCTGATTGGACATAATATAACTAAGCTGGACGGGAGGCTATAAATGCATGCAGCTTTTCATGTCACTTTTGCTTGAATACAATTTCACTAGCTGATCGTGTTCTCTTGCTCTACCGCGTTGGGGTTGGGACAATCGTCTATTAAGCGTACGCTTCGTGTGTCATTTAAGTACCAGGCTGGGTCATAACAGTATGAAATGTATATGGCAAAGATGGTATACCCTACTCCTGATATATGTACTAGCTGAAAACCCAGCCGTGTTTTGCTGATGTTTCTGCTACTGCAGGATGCAGCAACGAGGGGTTCGGCCCCTCAGTGGGACTCCAGCGTTCTCTATGCAGTTTCTGGTATATGGACTCCAGAGAATAATCGGAGAAATAGTTTATGAAATTATTAAGTGCAGGACATAGAGTCCGGAGTACCGGAAATGCCTTTTTAGCCTTAGGCCCGAAATTCCAATGAACATCTCGGTCGAAGACAATAAAACACTGAGGAATAACCACGTAATTCCCACTCTACAAACAAGTCGCACTACAAGTAGTATGAAATGTATATGGCAAAGATGGTACACCGAAAGCAGTGTCTCGGCTTTTGGCTAGTACCTATGTCGGGAGTACCGTATACCATCTTTGCCATATACGTTTTCTGATGTTTTTGGTTCCTTCTTTTCTGAATATTTCTCAAGAAAATTTAGTGAATTCCGGTACGCAACGCTTAACTTTGTTTGGTTTTCCTCAATAGAACAGCATTTTTTCCGCCTGCATGTAGTTCGAATTACAGACTGTATCCCCGACTTATATCTCTCGATTTTTCTTAACAAGCTAGTGCATAAATCCACTCAGATGTGCATAACACCGCGTTCGACTTATCAGAATAGTGACACCCTGCACTATTTGATTCGAACGTAGTCAATGAATTGTTACGATTTTGCCTCATGTCGTGATGGTCGCCGTTCAAGCACTCTATGGAATCCCCAAAGGAGAACTCAACAATAAGGGAGGAAGAGTCGAAGTTTACTGACATCCTATTACAGCGTATTTCAGGGAAAATGAATGTACGATTATTTACGAGGTTGGGCTGCAATTGGACCAATCTGATAGTGTCCTTAAGGGGTTAGCAACTCGACTAGCCTTCCGAATGATTGAGTGGAGCACTAATCCCTGTTGGCAGCTTGCGCGATATCACCATGCGCACGGCCTATGGGTGGATCGAAAGTGCAGCATTGGAAGAGTCGACAAGGTGGCGTGTGAGCTAATAGGTTAGGACGGCTCATCTTAACACTTCCCCCCTTTGAGCTGAGTCGTACGATTTCAGCCGCGGGTTCACCCGTACCGGAACCGTTTACGTTCTTCTTCGATCCGATCGTCTAAGATGTTGGGGGGATCGGCTTGCCACTAGAACTGGGGATTCTGACCTTGCTTTTGGTAGGTGGAATGTGTCCAGTATTTGTTCCAGTGATACGTTTTGGCTTGGACTTGGTGCGCCAGTACATCCGATGTGTTTTAACTGATTGGCGTGGAGCATCCAAATGTCTGATCTGACCCGAATCTCGTATACCACGTCAGCGCACTTTCGGTGAAAACGTCCAGGCGTCCACTTTGCTTGATTGTTCCTGTAATCCCTTGGCAGCACTGTCTTGCCTGGGTGGAATAAATATGGTGTAGGTTGAATTGCCTTTCCATCGGCGTCGGATGGACTGTTTCATCACCAATACTAACAGATGACAGCGAACGAATTACGTCGAATGGCGTGTGAAGATTTCTCCGCATCAAAGCTTCTGTAGGAGAGAGACCGTGTGGAGCGTTCGCGTTTGGGTTTGTCCGATAGTTCAGCATGAATGTTTCGAGAACCCCTTTCGTTGTCCCCTCCCCTTTTGACTTCTGGAGAGCCCGTTTGAATGTGTCAACGAATGGTTCAGCCTGTCCGTTGGAATGCGGTTGATATGGTGGCGAACGCAAAAGGTTACTGCCTGACTGCTCACAGAATTGGGCGAAGGCGGCTGATGTGAACTACCCTCCATTATCTCTCATAAACGTTTCGAGACAACCAAATCTGCTGAACAGTTGCCGAAGAGGGTTGATTGTAACTCCGGTTGTCGTGCGTTTCATGTGAAAGACTTCCGGCCTTTGTTGTATGCGTCGACGTCGATAAGGAAGTTCTGGCCATTGATCGGTCCAGCGTAATCGATGTGGAGCCTAGACCATGTGGCTTGTGGGACAGGTCATGCCTTGAGTGTGGTCTTCGTTGGCGCCTTGGATGCGAAGGCGCATTTGGTGCGTGAGCGGGCCAGCTGTTCCAATTGTTGGTCCATGAGAGGCAGTTCAAATAACTGCGAGCGAGAGACTTCATGCGGCTGATGTCCGGACGTCCCGTGTGAAACTGCCTTAGGACCCTGGTTGCAGTATCTGTCGAACAACGACACGTTCATAGAGCAGGATACAGTCATTAACGGTGGACAGAGAACATCGTCGTTGGTAGAACTGCTGCCGTTCTCCAGAAAGTTTTGAGGTCCACTGAGTGCGATGGTGCTGAATGACTCGTATCAAAATTTGATTCTGTTAGCTTGCGTTTCAGACTTCCTCAAAAGTGACAGGGAGTGCACGAATGGAATCCATAAACAGACTGTGAACCTCTGCTCAACGGAGACGGACGGTCCTCATGTTCCTTAGTCCACGAGTTGATTAAGCGTGAGAGTGTGCCTGCCTGGCCCATGTTTTTTTGGTAGACTGGTACAAGATATTGAAGTCGTAGCCCAGCAGCATGGTCAGCCCGCGCTGAAGAAGATTTGCCGAATACACAGGAATGCCATTTTTGGGCCGAAAATAGCAAGAAGAGGTTTATGGTCTGTTAAAAAGGGTGAAATGGTGGTCATAAAGCATCTCGTGGAAGTTCTTCACGGCGAAGAAAATGACCAAGGCCTCCCTCTAGATCTGTCCACAGACGTACGAGACGCTGATGCATGAAAATAGCCTATTCTGTGTTGTCGGGGAAAACGTGTGAAATTACGGTGCCAATTCCGTATTTGGAGACGTCCTCTGCAACGACAATCTTCAGATCGGGGTTGAAGTGTGTCAGCAGTAAATCAAAGTTCAACATTACTTTGCCTTCTTCAATGGCCTGTTGGCATTCTCTCGACCAGATCCATTTGACATTTTTCTTGAGTAGTTCATTCATCAGATAACGAAGGCGGTGCATATCCGGAAGAAATGAGCCGTAGTGACTCAGGAGACCCAAGAAAGCGTGCAAGGAATAAACGTCCTTTAGTGGAGGCATTTGCTTGATGGCATCGATGTTATCTGAATCTGGGTGACAACCGTCTTGGTTGATTATGAAACCGAGGTATTTCACAGAAGGCATGAAGAAAATTGCAATTTTCCAGATGCAGGCAAAGCCATAGTCCTGAATCCGACTGAGTACAGTCTCCAGGCGTTGCAAGAATACATATGGGTCTGAGCCAGTGACGATGATATCATCCAGATAGGCAGCGGTTCCTTCAGTGCCAGTTAGCATGGTTTCCATTATTTGCCGGAAGATAGCGGGAGCGGTCTTCACCAAATGGCAAGCGGGTGAACTGGAACGACCGCGGCAGGTGTTAATATACAGAAGCTCCGGGGATCTTCAGCTACCTCAATGTGGAAGTATGCATCAGATAGATCAAGTTTGGCGAGACAAGTTCCACCATTTAACTGAGCAAAAAGATCTTCCGGCACCGGTAGGGGATACTGATGTTTGTCCAGGGCGGCATTGAAACTGATAGAGAAATCAGCACAGATTCGAACCTTGCCGGTAGCCTTCCTCACGGCCACAATAGGCGCGGCCCATGTGGAGTAATTAGCCGACCGAAGCACACCAATTTGCTGAAGGTGCTCAAGTTCTTGGTCGTCTACTGTAAGTTTGGCGTAAGGTACTGGTCATTTCGGTCGGCACGCAGGTTTTGCATTCGTTTGAAGACGTAGAATGACCTTCATCTTCGTGCAGCAACCAAGACCGACTTGGAAAACTGAGGCTAATTTCTCCTGTAGAGTAGACATCAAATTTGCAGCCAGCTTATTCGATTTGGTAGGACTCAGTAAATATGACTGCTCACTATTAAGTGGTGATTCCAGAAGACCGAGTTTCTAGATCCAACCAAGGCAAATTAGGTTAGGGTTCGGGCGGTTGATGAGGAAGGATGTTCCCTTGAATTAAATGCCATAGAAAGAAACGTCCCATTAAAGCTGACTTGTGGCCCGGAATGCTCCTCCAGAAACACTTAACACCTTCTTCGATGTGATCATCGGAGGCCGTCCAATCATGTGCCAAGTAGGCTTGGAGATCAATGTTATGTCTGAGGCCGTATCGAGCTGCAACAAAATTTTCTTCCGACTGCATGAAATTTGAATTACGGATTAAATCCCGAAAAACCAAGATCCCCGACTTAAATCTCTCGATTTGTTTTAACTATCTACTGCACAAAACCACTCCGAGCCGAAAATCACTACGGTCGACTTATCAGAACAGTGACACCCTGCATTGTTCGATTCAGTAGTCAATGAAGAACTGGTACACGTATGACTGAATAAGCATGATCAACCTCGCCCTATGTTCTCTCTACGTGTATTACTAGTGACCGACTATTTAGATAAACATTATGTCCTCCCAGGACCAAGAAACTGTTTAGTTTTTTACCAGTGATTTGAATTATCTGACCAAAATCAGCAAATCCCTTCTATACCCAGCATCAGACAACGGACCAGCTCGGACAGTGACCGAGGCATTGAAATAGAGAATGAGTTCGATGTCTCAGAGTATTTTCTCCTTATATATATTTTTATGGGCCTGGCTCTATCACGCTGCGCTAAAAGGCTTGGAGGGTTGCCAACTAATGAGATAACTCGAATCGCGCAGTCAGCCCAGTGTGTTTGTGTAGTATCCTACTAGAAAAGCCCCTTAAACGGGTAGACCAACAAGGGGGTCAAATCAGGATGTTGTAGGCGTTTTCTGGGTTGAGCTCCCATAACATGCTGAACATGCGAGGTGGTTCGCGTGCCAAACATGGGCACGCATAGGTGCAGACTTATGCCGCACCAGCCACTTGCCATTTATAGCTCTCCAACTACGTGAGATATGATTTTGGCGTGGCAGTACGGTAGAGAGCGTTTCCGGCCGCGCTAGCCACCTGCGCCCGACCCAACCTCCGGTCTTTTGAACTGTCTTGACACCGGGCACAGGCGGGTAAGGGAAGAGAGAGTGCGATAGATGCATTGAAAGTCTACTATCAATACAAACTAATTCACACGCAAGTCACCGTCCCTACACCATCCTGCTGTGGAGCATACAGTGGACATCGTCGGACTACGACGGTCGAGCTGTCATCCGACTGCTGAACTGAGTGTAAGGTTCAATGGCTTTTGTTTAATGTGGGCACTCCGTGGGATCCGCGCCAAGCGTGGAAACAAATTGGGGTTTGGGTTATAATACCACTATAAACTAAAGCAAATGCAATTCACCGACCCCGGGAGTGAGGCACATGGTAGCCCATTCGAAATCGACGGTCGAAATTTCATTTCAGTGCCAGCTACCGAACTGACGCTCCTATGCTGGTCTTGCAGGACAATAAGTTGAAACCTCCGCGTCTGAATGTGGAACTGACCTTCATGTGGTGAGGAAATCGGTACAGACTTAGGTTCATATCACTTTCTCGTTCATATACGCCCGAAAACCACCACACATCTGCGCCATACGCATTGCTGCAAACCTGTGAGCGAGTCGGATATCCAAGACCATGGATATAAATTTTTCTCCCGTTTTTTTCGTTCAGATAGCAAGATTTAGAAGGTTAGGCTCTTAAACACGACTTAAGTTATACAATTGCTATATATAAATGGCAAATATGCTGAGTTATTAATGCAGCAGAAAATATTTGGTCTGATGTCAGCATGTGGCCGAGTATGAATTTCCACACAATTATGTCGTGTGCAATCGGTGCCACCAGCGCACTTTAGTAATTACCAGTCGATGGTCTGTGAGATTTAACGCGCACGGTATTGCAAGAAACTTCATGCAGATAACCTTAATCCCCCAACTTCCCAAAAAAGGCAAACACAAGGACGATCAGTAGCTGACAGTTCGACCGTCGTATCCGACGAGGTCTACTGTGAGCTCCACAACAAGGTGGCGCATGGACTGTGCATTGCACGTGAGTTAGGTTATAGTGAGTAGACTTTCGCTGCATCTACCGCATTCTCTCCTCCTCCCCCACCTGGGTCCGGTGTTATGACCAAGTAAAGAAGACCGCATGTGGGAGAGGGCGCAGGGGGCTGGTGCCACCACACCTGGCTCGGGTCCCAGGGACTGACGACGAAGTTAAACGAAAAAAATTCGCACCTAGTGAATTTGCTCGTCATCCGTTTGACGAAGAGTAACAGGTGCTTACAAGCGCCAGAGCCCGCCGTCTACGGGATCTTTGTGAACATCTTCGAGAGCGAAACTCGTGCCGACTACCCTCGTCTCGA
This sequence comes from Schistocephalus solidus, assembly GCA_017591395.1. NCBI lineage: Eukaryota > Metazoa > Platyhelminthes > Cestoda > Diphyllobothriidea > Diphyllobothriidae > Schistocephalus > Schistocephalus solidus. The sequence continues at coordinate 379,247 of WEDG01001596.1, forward strand.
AACTGCATTGTGAGACCAATTTCAGTTGTTATGGGCCTTAACTCTGTATTTAGAGGACAGAGCCCGTAGGAGGACCGACGAACATCCCCACGTCCGGGTTCCCGTTTCATCTGCCCTACTTGCACACACCACTAAACAAGAAGGCTTAAGTGAAAACAACTGCTATCTCAATGATGCGATAGCGATCTGATTGTGAATTAGTCCAAGTAAAGAAACCCTTGCAGCATGGAGGCAAATTCCGGATCGCCGAGCTGACTGACGCTAAGCCTGGATGTCATGGCAGTCCAATCCATCCTCGTAATAACCAGCGTATCCCGTTAGTTTAAGATCCCCAGAATAACATCTAGCACGTCCATAGAAACTAATCCTTAAAAACTATCTCACTGACCTTCCCCTCCCACTTTCAATCATTTTCCAGTGGCAGGTCAGATCGAAATTTACTTCAAACGATAAGCAGTGGCGTTTAAACGTCCACTCAGATACCTCATACGGCTGCGACGTAACAGGGACTCGTGGCGGCCGACTTGAGCACCCCATGGGGCCACGGCACACCCCAGGCCCCTTCCTGTACTCTCGGAGGAAAGGACTTGACAAGAACCACCCCCACATAAAAATTTTACCGAACCACTCACGCAAGCCCTGACAAAAAACAGCGCCAGTATTTTTTACCTCAGACACGGCATGCCAATCCTGGTTGCTTAGTAGTGTCCGGAAAACCCGCCATTCAAGGATGGAATGCCCACATCACGCCCCACTAATGACTCCTGTCCAATATATGCTTCTGTGAATCCCAGGTGCACTCCTCCATGGATCTGGTCGCCGGTAGGATGGGCTGAATAATGACAGTCTCCACGGCCAAATACCGTGCAGGCCACCTTGGAAACATGCTTATCACAGCCATGATACCGGGACGGGACGTCCCCTTTCCTAACACCGAATACCTAGTGGCGGCAGATCAGACGACTTTATCGGTGTCGGTTTAGCGAACACACCCTTTCTGGTCAAACTACACAGCATTTAATACGGTACGCAGTTTAGCCTCGGCAGCGGGAACAATCACGCAGTGCAGTATTTCACTGGATTCCTCGGAAGAAAGGGCCTTGGCGGGGAGCAGTCACGAACAGTTGAGCGCGTCAAGGTAATGGAATATAGGCAAAGAGAAATGGTTCCATAGTTACATGTATTTAGTAAATACGATGAGGCGGACCCATGGAGCTCTTTATGTACAGAGCACGCACGTTCTGCCAGTTCTTTTTGAGCAAAGACACCAAGAAGTTAATCGCAAGCGTGACGTTCTGTTGAACCTGCTCCTCGGACATTTTTACATTGCCAATGGCTACACCCAAACAGAGAACCTTCTTCATTTGAAACTTGATAGTCGCCTTCATTTCCTCAACCTTCTGTGCGAGCGGCTCCGAGTGCGAGACAACCGTTGGGAACTTACCGGCTTTGTTAAGACCGGGACCCAGAATACGCGGAATTTGACGGATGACACCCTCACTTGCGAGAAAAGCGTTGTATCTCTTGCCTAAGATAACAAAATGAAATGAAAGGACACTCACTTAGCTTCTTTACAAGCTTCTTATCCTTGTTCAGTTTTTTTGAGTTCTTCTATGTCCATGGCCGGAATGTTGTTAGCCCTAGCTTCTTCAACGTGTTGCTGATCACCGAGAACGCAAACAGAGTATGCGGGGCGCGGAGTGTGCTTAAGTCTGTAATATAATAGAGACGGCTTCAGGCCTGCCCATTAATTTAAGACCCTGGGTGTGGGTCCGCCAGAGGCTCCCATCGATGCACGATGGTACTTACTTGACAGTGCCTGAAAAACGCCGATCCTTTTGAGGATCAATATTTTTCAAGGCAACCTGGAGTTCTATTGTCTCCATGAATTTACGCTTCCTGGTCTTCGTGCTGTATTTCAGCAGATCTGCAATCTCCCTCGCCAATAGGTCCTTGGGGATTTTGCTCCTAGAAAAGAAAAGGGATCGTATACAAATTTCTGGGCGAAACAAATCAATTGAATCAGAACTTCTTAGAGGATAAGACTCAGCAATCGTCAAGAGTAAAGGTTCATCACGTCACAGGAACACTCACGACATCGCTCGCCAGTTGAATTAGTGAATGCGACTATGGTAAAACAAGTCACCAAATGGATTCAATCTCGTGTAAAAGTCGGAATGTTCGCATCAACTATACCAGGTTATTTATTCACTTGATTGAAATAAATTGCACGTATTCGCCTATACGTTTGTTATGGTACTGTGATCTCCCAAAAGTTCCATCAATGAACGCGTTTATCGGAAAGAAGCTTCTACGCAGAGGAGGCCGTGAACACAATCAATTTGTGGATGGCTGGGAAGCCAATTCTGCAAAAGAAACGGCATTTTTTTTACCAAAAAGGTTTATTTAAATATATTCCACAGAAACCAAAATAAAATTGTGAGAGTTATCTGCCAATCCAGAGACATATGTTTCCTCGAGTATCCACGCCTGCATCCCCATAGACATAAGACCCCGGGCAATGCATCGTGATGCTCAAGAGCAAGTGTGTTAAAGTAAGCAGTTGGCAGTAATACCTTTAACTATACTGTGAGTATTTATACAAGATTTATGCGCTCAATTTCACAAAATAATCTAAATATCAGCAGCAAATTAGCTTTAAACGTCGAAAAACCAGACGTGAAGGAGCACATTCAGTCTACTGGGTGGTGCAACGTAAACAAAATTGTTTCCCTTTCTGCTACATATTAAATGAGATAATGACTGATTTTCGTGATAAACAAAACGAATAGTGGCAAAAACCTGGTACCAGTGTGAAAAGTCCACATCCGTAACAGAGGAGCAAAAACTCCGCGATTCTTTATGATGTCGAATCCCTGGTAGAGTCTATAACCCCCCTCCCCAAAGAACAAAAATATTCAGACACAAGTCTGGTGAACTGCTCTGTGTACTTAGCATTCTGTATTTTAAACATTGGTCTTTGAAACTCAAAATATGGCTATTGGTTTGCAGCTGTCACTGGATTGGAATTTGGAAGCTTTAACAAGATATGTGTCCCATTAATGCAATTTTTTGTTTCGAGTTTATTGGGCCCGATAGCGTGCCCACCGGGCTTTAATAAACTTTGTACGGCTTGCAAACGTTTTGTTAAAGTAACGAGCAGCGTTACCATGAAATTTTTTTAATATTTCTATCACACAAACTAAATATGGAGGCCAAGACAATAAAATGTCTTCGGAGTTTGGCCGGAACTAAATATTTCGTTTTACTACTCTTTTTGTTAAAATTCAACTAAGTCTTGTAAAAGGAGGGATACGACAAGAGGATTCTACTGTAATTGGCGTTAATCAGTATTTTTCGACCTCAAACCTTCGCGCAACCTTCAAATTTGGATTCAAATTGTTGACCTCCGTGGATCTTCAACTTTTTGGTATTTCGATCGACTGGGAATGGTTGCAACTTTGATATGTCATTTATCCATTTTGTGCACACGATACCGTCATCATCCGACGGTCCTTCTGCGTCCTTAACGGGAATATAGAAGTTCACGCCCCGTCTCGTTTACGACACCAGTTCTCTCGGCACTACCAAATCAACAAGGATCAGATTTAACGCTTATTCCTTTCAATTAACGCCTGTGAAAGATATGTCAACTTCATCCTCAACAGTGCTCTGTAATCACCTCTCTGAAGAAGGCTCTTGACTTGATAGCTTTTCTCCAAGATCTTCTTCAAAGACTTCAAGATTTGTGGCCTACTGTCCACTCTATTAGTTTTCCGATACCAGAAACTGGATTCCACTCAACGATAACTTCGTCCTCACAACTTTTCAACGGATTTTTGCAGAAAACGGACTTCCATCGAGTCGGATCACCCTCGTGTCGATTGTTTGAGAACCGAGACAAGCAACTTCTTCAAAGGCTGAGTTACCATACTAAACTTATTCGTTGAATGCATCATATTTCGAACATTCTTGATAAAGATCTCTCTTCCGAATTCGTCTACCACTGTATTAGGACGAAAATTTCCCGCCTTTAAAGTCATAACCTAATAGGAGAACGACGTAACAGGCTTTTCCCTCGAACATAAGACGAAAATTCATATCTTACGTTTTTTCTTGTGGATATACTATATGTGTGCAAAATGGTGAAGGCTGAAATTGAAGTGCAAAATACTATCGGGGCGGGATTGAACCGGCGACCCCACTCCTACAAGATCGACGTCTACCCGACTGCGCCATCGCGGCACGCTCGGAGGGGCACTCTAAAAGCCTTATAAATTGGTTGCAGCCAAGTACGAGGAAAACTATTGTGGCGGTTGTCAAACGCTAGCCTCTAAGTTAAATCAACTGGAGGAAGAAATCAAGATTATGAAGAATTTTATCTTCCACGCGGTAGGCAGAGCTCCCGCCTCCATCGAACTTTCAAATATCTTGGAGAGCGGAGAGGCCAGCTGGTGTGTGAGTTCATTGAGAACTTTTGCGGATATACCAGCTGGGCCAGGTGATTTATTGGGCTGTAGCTGTTTCAGAGTTTTTCTTACTGTGTCCGTTGGGAACGAAACCGTGATTATTTTGTTTGTAGATGTGGCAGTACTGTAGTATTCGTCCTCGTCAAAAGGTTGTTTCTCGGTTTACACGGACATAAGGAAATAGGTCTTGTGACACA